>CM073132.1:5974112-6446612 GCA_037039145.1 Fundulus diaphanus | reverse complement strand
CTCAGAATAGATTAATATTTGTTGCACTTTCAATTTACACCTAAAATTCATTAGCACTCTTATAAAATACTACAATAAAAAATATCTTTAAAAATAAAATAAAACACGCAGTTGTTTTTATTACACAAATGTAAATGTTTTCATTCTTTAAAAACAATCTTTACCCACAGATAGATTTATTGGTAATGTGACTTACAGGGACGTGCAGAGACCGTTGGAGGGGCAGGTGCTCAAAGTTAAAAGAGGGCACATGGGGCACGGATTTAAAACACGATACAGAAACATACCTTGTTATACAACCGGCTGAAATGTACCAACCCATACTATAAAGAATGTAACATGGAATCAAGGGTGTAGGTTTGATTTGAACTTTGGTAGGGACACTATTGGTCCAAAGTATCATTGGTCCTACGCAATATGCATGCTCCTATTTTTTGATGCTTGAGTTGAGCATCAGGATTCATTTTGCCTGTCTAAAGAGAAAAGGCAGCATTATTTGCTACATTTATACAAATTTTATAAGCACGACACACACTAGATGCTGTTTGTTTATCTTTAAAGCATCACAGGATCTGATGAATGTCGAATTGGGACTTTTTCCCACTTTGAAAAAGAGATTATCCTGTATTTTCTTTTGAAGATATAGAAATGTGCAGAGACAAACCCCACCCTTATTCTTTTTTTTAATCAAAGATACTCTGTCTGCATCATAAGCCAGCAAAATTATACATTCAAGGGACTGCAAATAAATTTATTGTATTTACTTTGCACTGGAAGTAGAAGTGTCACTAACAGCATTTCAAATTTTAAATTCAAACTTCAACAAATGTACTACAGGGTTGTAGTTGCTCTGTGTAGCCCGTTTCATGTAATTTATCTTACCATTCCAAATACATTTCTTACATCATATATCTGAAGTGTAAATAACAGCTTCTCCATACCTACATCCTCTCAGACAACTAGTTGTCAATGTTTAAATGTGCAGTAAATCTTAATACATAAGGAGCATGGAGGACCCAGTACTGTACTTTGAGTAAGTTTAGTGACACCAAAACTGATCTGTTACATGAGTGGTTGTCCATTTAATCATTGAAATGAGAACATATTAATATACTATCGGCATATACTAGTAAGACTATTAAAGAACAGCAGATTAAACTTTAAGATATGTAAAGGCCTATATTAAATTAATTTTGCAACCACATCAACAGAGTAAATAATTTTTACTTTTTTGGTGTACCAAATTACCCTCGTAATCAAGTAATATTTTTTGGGCTAAATCCCTGGTGATGAGAATGTCTAGCTCTGCCTCTGGTTTGCACTCATTTACTAATGGACAGTGTGGAAACCTTTGTACAATAAAACCAATGTAAATGGTGTTCCTCTGTTGTATTTGTCTTTATTCTAATTATGTCTACAATATATGAAAGCAACAATAACAACGAAATATGGTAAAAAGGAAACCCTCACCTTTTTTTTTTCAGACAGCTGTGGCTAAGAATCAGAATTTTTAATATCCTACAGTCTTTGCTTTTCCATCTTTCCAGCAGTCTTCAGAACTCCTGCCTGGCACAGAATATTTAGTTTTATAAAACAGATTAGGTTTTTGTTGATAAATGCATTATACTTCAGAATTAGATGCTATTTTGAGATGCTAACGTTGGTTACTTACAGTTCTCAAGTTCCACAAATCCAAACAGTCTCTCCTGTTTCTTTACAGAACTGCACTCAGCAGCTTTCACCTATTTTAGTGCAGATAATATTTAGTTTCTTAACTGGGACTAGTTTTGTTGTCTAGTATTAATTGTGGTAACGGCAGTATCCCAGTATGTATCGAAATTTAAATCTTGCGCTCCAAGCAAACAGGCACGCACACACACGCTAGAAATCAGAAAGAGGGAAGGCGGGATTTAAGGCAGTGCAACCAATGAGAGTGGAGTTTAAAATAAAAAAGCACAGAGCACAGTCACGTGTGCTGCCGATTTAAAGGGGCAGGCAGTCAGACAGCAGCAGCAGCAGCCGCGGAGCTGCGAGAGGAGAAGAAGGGAGGAGTGAGGCACGTTATGTGGATCATGTAACCGGCCACGGTAACCGTGGCAAAGTAGATCTAAATTATTATTATTTTGGACATGCACACACACACACACAAACACACATACAGACACAAAAAAAAAACCACACACACTGACAAAAGGGCACTTTGGGCATCAAGGGGCAAAGGGGCAGGTGCTCAAGCCTCCTCCGCCCCCCCCCTGCACGTCCCTGATGACTTATTACTCATCAAACAATCATTTCAGCTGTCATTGCTGCACCCTCAGCCACTTAAATAGATTTACTCTAAACAGTCACCTTTGACCCCAGCCCTTTTAGTTTTTCCATGGTGATTTTCCCAAAACAACCATCATTATCAGCATGGCCAATGAAGTTGGGGGAAGGATGTTCAAACTGTTCAATTCAATTTGTTAATAATTAATTCATTTATAATGTATCGAATTATTAACTTACCAATCCACAATCAATGTCATCTCAACGTATTCATAAACAGGCCCTATTTGTATCCAGTTATTTGATCAAATACGTTCAGTCTAACCCAGTGGTTTTGAATAGGTGAGGCGCGAAGAAATATAAGACAGCGCTGACGCTCAACTCTGTGAAGCCGGTCATCAGCGCGCATCTGAATGGGCTGCCTGATCGGTTCGGAGAGTATTTTGGAGAGGAGCCACTGGGAAACCAGTGGGTCAGAAACCCCTTCTCTTTCCCACCCACAGTCCGCGATGAGCTGAGCATCCAAGAGGAGGAGGCTCTTGTTGAGCTCAGCTCAAATGTGGACTTAAAAAGAGATGGAAATGCCCATTACGCAATTCTGGTTGAGTGTCGAGAGCGAGTTTCCCCATGTGTCCACCAAAGCCATGAGAGTCCTGATCCCCTTCACCTCCACTTACCTATGTGAATGTGGGTTTTCTGCTCTCACCCTGATCAAAAACAAATACCGGTCAAGGCTACAAGTGCAGGATGACTTGCGGCTGTTTCTTTCTTCTCTTTTTTGCGCATCAAAGGCACGTCCTCATTGTTCGCATTGAGAATGCTTGAGAACATGGTTGTTAAAATAGCAACAGGTTAAAATTGTGTATAATTAGCCTAAAAAGTATATCGGAATATGGAATATGTTGATGTCTGTTAAATTCATCTTTTTTATTATTGTTATTTCAGTTGACGTCTCCTGTTGACGTGAGTTCAGTTTGACATTGGCGTCTGTTTAGTTCAGTTTGTCTGCTGTTGAAAACAATCCTTTATAAATTTGCTCTAATGACAGTTCAATTTTAAAAGTAGGCCCTCTGTTCGTGATGTTTCAGTAAAAGTAGCCTATTAGATGGAAATATTTGGATGGATATTTTATGAATAGGCCTTTTTTATTAATGTACTTTGTTAAAAGAAATACAATAAAAACAAAACATGTTTTAGGCTATCAGTTGTTTTTGAAACACAGCATTCCAGGAACACAAAACAAGGATGCATTTACTGCAGGGACTTGTGTGGGGTAGGTTTGTGGTTGGGTGGGGGGCTTGGTTTTCTTTACCTATTTCAAGGGGAGGCTCACATTCAATGAATTTGAAAACCCCTGGTCTAACCCAATCATATTTACAGATTCAAATTCAATTATATAGAGTAGAAATCGATCCAAAGGTTCCCAATTGGTTAAAAGTAGTCTTAAAAGCCCAGCAGGTCATTTATTCCATTGACTTTGCAGCATTCCCTCATCCTGAACAAGTATGTGGCAACAGTGAAAAGAAAACATCCTTCTGTTAATAGGAAGACATGTCAAAAATAAAGAGTTACTCTTTATTGAAATTAAAGTATGGAAGCTTTTAGTTTCAGTGTCAGTTTTACAAATAGAAATGTTTTACAGTCAAAATGTCATAAGACAAGAACCATCACTGTGACAAAAAAAGAACTAGAGGTTTGTGTGAATATATCTAGTGTTTGAGACAATGATCATAAGAAAAGAAATAGCAGGATACAATTAGTGTCACAGAGTAAATGGAATAAAAAACGAAACAATTGAAAACTGATTCAATAATGGTAAATAAAACTGTCTATAGCGAATGCTGAGTTTAGCCTGAGACAGTTTCAATTTCACTTTCCTGATCCATACATGTAGAAAGTGTAGTCTGTTCCTTATATAACAAGTAAACATTAGTCTTATAAAATAAGACTAATGTTGTGGCCACCTGTTGTAGTGAGTACAGGAATCCAAATTGTTGGCAGTACATACCGTAGGTTTACAGCTGTTGATGTTGCTGAACGTCCTGCTCCCTCAAAACATTGTTTATAACTGGTAAGAACTGATCCCAAATCAAATCGAGATAAAATGGGAATGGTGGAATACTCTTGCTAACACCAACTAAACTCATTAAGAAGGCCAGCTCTGTCCTGGGATGACCCCTGGACCCAGTGTAGGTGGTGGGAGTAAGAAAAATAACATCACTGATGGACAATGTCTCCCACTCCATGCATGGAGCTGTTGCAAAGCTGGAGAACTCTTTTAGTGACAGACTGATGCATCTCAGATGCTCAAAAGAACGCTTCCACAGATCATTCCTCCAAGCTGCTGTTAGACTTTATAATCTTTGCTGCTCACAACAGCCTCAATAAGTGTTTATAACATGCTAATAGTTGCACAGGGACTGATCCAATCATGGATTGTTTACAGTCTCTCAAATATTAAGGTACACTTGCACAGGCCTTAGCTACTCTGAGACATTGCTATACTATCATGCATATTGCTTACAATCTCATATTGTTCTGTAAATCTGTTTCTACACTGTTTTTCCACTGTTTAACTTGAATACTCCAACTTTTTCTTCCTGAGTATGCCACATTATGAATAACTGATTCCAGCTGCGGCTGCCTGAGAGCTCTGGCTTATCTGAAGCATCCTAACACTTATGTTAGGATGATATTTGTGTATTTCTGCTGAGCCTTTAACACAGTTAAAGGTGGCCCCGTTGTATGGCAGCCTCGCCTCTGTCAGCCTGCCCCAGGGCAGCTGTAGCTACTTACATAGCTCACCACCGTCAGGGTGTGAATGTGTGTGTGAATGGGTGAGTGACAAAGACTGTAGTAAATGGTAAATGGCTTGTACTTGTATAGCGCTTTAACTAGTCTTGATGACCTCCAAAGCGCTTTACAAGTACAAGCCATTTACCATTTACCATTTTACCAATTCCATGGCACCGTTTGGCAGCTCGCTAAACAATTCTCTTATCGATTCCAGGCAGCACCAGAGCCTAGGGCTCCTGGCAGCACGACTTATGTCACGTTTTTTACGCAAGTTACGCACACGGCGTTCAGTAAGCAAGTACGACGTTACCAGGCGTAAGTCTAGAAAAGCAAAACACAAAAAAAATGGCGCCCCATCGGGTAAAGCGATTGAAAGTTTGGCTTCATTTTAAGGAAGAGAAAGATGGCAACAAGGCGCTTTGCAATCATTGCAAAGCGGCAATTACATCCGCAGGAGGAAATACGTCCAACATGCAGAAATACCTGCGCACACAACATGGCATACATTTTAACGAATGCCCTGTTTTTGATGCCTTCCGGACAGAAGCTAAAGTTACGACCAGCATGGAAGGCAACTTTTTTATATCACTGGCTGTGCTTAATGTGGTTCCTAGTAAATCATATGCCATTTCTGGAAATAAACCAATTTCCTACCTCTCTTTGGGGTTATTAAGGGAGTGTGCCTTTCTCGTTAATCCAGCCCTTCATTGCTAGCATGTTTAATTAGAACTACTAGTAGCTGGAATTCTTACATGATTCTAGCTATTGCAATGGATGTAACGAAACATGCTACGAAGTTGCTCCGCAGTTCAGGGAGCGAGAGAAAGGTGACGCTCGTTTATTTAAATCAAGGGGAGATGAGTTTATTTCCCGAAATTGTACAGTAATGCTTTTTCATTAAACGGATGCCTTCTCCATTAGATTTAGATGACTGTGACGAGACGGGTAGCCTGGTTGGCTCAGAGGCTGGCAGCTCCCGGGAAGGCTGCGAAGATGGGGAGGAGGAGGAAGAAGTAGAGGAGGACTATGTAAGTTGGCTTACATAGTCTTTGGATGCTGTTTTGTCATGATTATTGAGTATATATATATATATATATATATATATATATATATATATATATTATTTATTATTATTTTACTTCATGCTCATTTAAATTCAGGCACTGCCACCACCATCAAAAAAGACAGCCTTGGAAGAACTATTCGAGGAGGACGACAACGAGCTGCGGTCACTTTGTGAATCACAGCCCCGTCTTTCCCTAGCCCAGAGGGTAGATCAGGAAATCCAGCTCTATAAAAGCCTGCCCTCCATCCCCTGCAGGGATAGCGCCACACTGTGGTGGTGGAACAAGCAGGATATGCTACCCTTGCTATCTGGACTGGCTGAAAACTACCTCTGTGTGCAGGCTTCCTCTGCCCCATATGAGAGGGTGTTCTCCACGGCTGGAGACACCATAAGCCCCGAAAGATCCCGTATCTTTCCAAGCGAGATCCATGGCTTACTCTAATTAGTTATTATCACATCATTTGTTATTAGACATTATTGGTTATTAGAAATTATTGGTTATTAGAGATTAATAAGTAACTGTTACAGTTACAACAAACTTACATTTTCTTGTATTCTAAACAACTCATCTAGTGTATTTAAGTTTGTTCTTACATAAATTTTTCATTTAAACAAAGATAAATGTTACTCCAGTTGCACATTTGCTGTGGACATCTTGACCTTGTTGAGTTTGTAAGGTCGTGTGATAGTTAAGTAAACAAAGTTGATGCTCATCATCAAACTGTTTGTTCTCCTTTTTTCCCCAAATTGGAATCGATAAGAGAATCGAGAAGAGAATCGTAAGGAATCAAATCGTTTCACAGAATCGATAAGAGAATCGATAAGGAATCGAATCGTTTCACAGAATTGATAAGGGAATCGGAATCATGAAAATCTTATCAATTCCCAACCCTACTCACCAACAGGCCCCAGGGGGTGAGGATAGGGAAAAGCACATCGGCTCCACTGATCCTCAACACCAGAATGCTGCAGGGCTGTGTCCTCAGCCCTGCACTCTTCATCCTCCTCACCCATGACTGTTCTGCTATCCACCCCACAAACACAATAGGTACACGTTTGTTGACCACACCACTGTGGTGGGTCTCATCTCCAACAACAATGAGACCCACTACAGAGATCACACAGTGGTGCTCCAGGAAACACCTGAACCTGAACACCAGCAAGACCAAGGAGGACATAGTGGACTACAGGAGGTCCAGGAAGAATGAACACGCTCCTCTTTGCATACAGGGGTAGGTGGTGGAGTGTGTGGACAGCATTAGGGTCCTGGGCATCCATATCTCCTCTGACCTCGCCGGGACTATAAAGAAGAGCCGTTGTTGGGCCCTCTTAACCTCCCACCTGGTTAAGAGGGCCCAACAACAGCTGCCACTAAGCAGCTTAAAAACTTTTACACTGCTACAATAGAAAGTGTTCTATGTCTTAGCAAAACTGTGTGGTATGGGAGCTGCACAATGAAGGAGAGGGGGACTTAACTCAGGTGGTGAGGATTGTACAGGGAATTGTGGGACACCATCTGCACGAACTGGACTCAGTTTATGGTGCACAAGTCCAGAGAAGGGCCGGACGCATTGCCACAGATCCTACCTACTTGAGCCATGTACTGTTTGCACCTCTTCCATCAGGGAAACGTTTCAGGAACATCAAATCCAAAACGAACAGACTTAGAAACAGTTTCTTTGAAAAAGCTGTAAAGACTAGCACCCCCTGCTGAGAAGACTGAGTCTGTACACGTTACAATATCACTACTGTGAATGCATATTTTTCGCACACTCTTATCTATTAGGAAGGTTTCATTGCACAGTTTCATGTACAGTTCGTTATATTAAGGTCTAAGAATATTACATATTAACTATCAGGAATGTTCACTGCCCAGTTTCATATTTAGAACTCGGTGCGAGTCCTAGCAGACCGTAAAGACTGTTTTGGTTTTGCATGTTTTAATCTCTTAAAAAAAACCTGTACACATTGTTTGCTGTGGCATTACCTGTACCCATTCTTTATTTAATGCTTGTTGTTTATTTTGTGTACCCGAAGCCGGAGTATGTTCCAGAAAACAATTTCACCACGGTAACATGCAGTGACAAAAAATGATTCTTAATTCTTGATTTTTGATTCTCAATTGTGCAATACTTACTCTGGTCTTTTTTTTTATTTTTATAACTATAGAACCAAGGTTCTTTGCTGGAAAAAAGTGAATTACCTCAAGCAGAGAAGTTTAAGTATTTAGTGTCTTGTTCGCAAGTAATGATAGGATGGAACGAGAGAATGACGGACAGATTCAGGTTTTCTCCACAGTAATGCCGGCGCTGCATGAAGAAATAGCTAAAATGCAAAGCTCTCAATTTACCAGTCTGCTGACGTTCTGACCCTCATCTATGGTCATGAGGTCTGGCTCATGACTGAAAGAATGAGACAAGCGATCAAAATGAGCTTCCTCCGAAGGATTGCTGGGTTCAGCCTTAGAGATAGAGTTAACCCAGAGAATGCTCAAAGTGGAGCTGCTGCTTTTCCACATTGAAAGGAACCAGTTGATGTGTTTTTTTTTTGTTTTGTTTTTTTTCCCCCAGTGTCCTGTCTAGCAATGTGGCAATAGGAATTGATGTCTCAATGCCAGATAGAGCTCGACAGATTTTGCTTTTACAAGTGGAGCGAACAGCTTTCGCCATAGTGCTCCACTTGATTTATGCTTGTAAATAGCTTTATTGTGATTCCTGCAAGGAGAATTTCAAATTATATGGACATGACAATGGGAGAGTAAAGGAAGAACAAGAAGTGAAAGAGAAAGAAAAAAAAAAAGAGTAGAGGTGAAAGAAAGAGGAGATAAAAGGGAGAGAATGATAAAACCTTCTCCGTCTGCTCCGTCACCTGGAAAGAGAGATGCAAAAAGAACAGCACAACCAACAGACATAAAGCAACAAATACAATCGAATAACACCTAGATGCCATTGCTAAATCATATATATTATTATGTAAGCTGACATGTGTAATGTGATACTTGAAAAAAGAAAGTGAAAGAACATAAATAAATAAATTATAAGATTACTGTATATAAGTGAACACTTAATACCTGGGACCCAGCACCTGTGGGATTTTGTGAGAGTGCACTAGTTTAGGTGAAAATTTTCCAAAAGGAAATAGCTTGATAGTGGTTGTGGAGAACCAAAGGCCCGCCTTCCCTGAGCACAGAGGCAGGAGTCAGGGGACCCATAACCCCGGACTCCCAAAGGGGCCCCTAAAGCAGGTCGCCCAGGAGGGGCAGACACAGGATATTTGCAACCCCCCCCCCCCCCCCCCCCCCAAAGGAAGGAGCAGAGACGACCCCGAGGAAATCCCCCAGCCACCGCAATGCCGACGCCCTCAAGAGCCGCGGGGGAGCAGTTGATGTGGTTTGAACATCTGTTCAGGTCTTTGGGGGTTTTGGAGGCACATACCACTTGGAGGAGATGGTAATATGAATGTTACCTTCAGAAGTTCTTTGATGTCTGTGTAATGCATCTGCCCTGCCATTCCTGTTTTGCTGGAGTTTGTTTTGATTCTGCCTGACTGTATGCTCCGTTCATGGCTGCTTTGCTCTGCTCCCCTTGTTAACCTAGGCAGCAATACCTGCCACTGCTAATCACCAGGGAGTTGTATGCACCTGTGTTCCTGCCTATTTAAACGTGCCTCTCCCTGTGTGTTGCTGCCAGATTTTTTAAAGCCTTCGTGTGAGTAGACAGGGGCGGATCCAGGATTTTTCAAAGGGGGGTGCGCACTTAAGGGTCATGAGGGCAAGGGTCAAGGGTCACGTCAAGACAATGTGAGGCTGAATGACCAAAGAATGCTATCTTTACTCTTTCACACTACCCTAATTATTCATCTAAGGGTTTTTAATTGATAATCACTTTAATGGATGAAAATAAGTAGAATTAACAAGATTACATTATTTTAATTGAAAAAGGATTTTTAAGCCAAAATATCTGGGTTTTTACAGCATGCACAAGGTTAAAAAGTAGTTTGAAGAAAAAAATTATCCTTAACATTTAATCAAACAAAGATTTTGTTTATTTCCAGAAATGATATTTATTTAGGTAAAATTAAATAAAAAGACCCAAGGACTTAAGAACAGTTTGGTATGGTTCAAGTGATAAAGGATTTTTTTAATATACATGTATTTTAACAATATATTTCAACCAGATAAACTATGTTGAGAAAAAAACAACAACTTTAAAGTAAGTTAAACCAATTAACATGTATGGTGAAGTTAAGCCATAAGCCTATAATAGAACAATAAGGCTTGACAAAGAATATTGTTTTCTTCTACAATACCTTCAACTTTATGATGACGATGATAATGGGTTTACAAATGTCAACCCTCTAGGATGCTTCTGGGCAAATATGTCTATGATTTTGTTGATGTCTAAATGAATGTCCTTGTGGACATACATGAGTAGCAAAGCCACAAACCTTTCCTGTCCCATTGTCGACCATAGCAAAGTTTTCACTGCTTTAAGGCCCAAGTTACCACGTTCCACAGAAGCACTTGTAACAGGTATAACTGACAGAAGGTGAAGAATCATAGGATAACAAATATGAAGTGCTTCCCAAGCATTTCTTAGAATTTCAGGGAGAGAGCTAGGTTTTTCCACTGATGATGACCACTTTGTGTGCCACAACTTCACTTCCTGCTTGAATGTTGATCCTGATGGTAGATCATCTTTATATGATGTAAAGATCTCTTTCTCACTCTCATCGTTCATCATATGCAAGTTGCTTGGTAATAGTTTTAAGCCTAGTGTTTTTTCATTAAGGAGACCATTCTTAGTTTTAACAATAAAACACATGTGGCACCAACAGGTTTAGACCAGACAATACACAATAACTATTGTATGCGTGTCAATGTCCACTATTTTGTTTTAACTTTACACTCTTTTTTCATTAATTTACAAAAACTGTGCAACAAAAATTTAATTTTCATAACTTACCCGTTACTTGAAAAAGTTTCCCTAAAATTGCATTACTTTACAACTTTACACAACTTGTGAGAACCCCATGTTTTCTCATTATCAACATTTTCTAGCAATCATCATATATATATATATATATATATATATATATATATATATATATATATATATATATATATTATACATATAATATATATATATATATATATATTATACATATATATATAAATATACACACACATATATATATATATATATATATATATATATATATATATATATATATATATATATATATATATATATATATCCTCAGTCAGATCTTTTAGAAATCAGGGTGTTTAATGTACTTTTCTCCGCTTCCATCCCTGCTACCATTAGCACGTATTGTGTTTATGCCGGAAAAAAACTGTAACTGTAAAGCATGAGGATTAACTATCATAAAATCTTACTTGTGGAAGGTAATTCCCCGGGATCTGGTTTGTAATGCCCTTTTATTTCCACACCCATAAGCCGAGCAAAAGTCGGGCATCCTGGGACGTAGCTCTGGAAGTTTGCTGACTGTCAATACAAAATCGAAATTATGTATTAAGTTAGACTATCAATCTTTTAATTCAATCAATTGGTCTCATGTAGCCCCTAAAGGGGTGACGTCTTCAGTCAGCTAATTTATCTGGAAATCGGTTGAGAATTCACCGGATTCAGAGTGTCTGAAAACATAAAGTACATTTTCCTGAACTGACTTGTATTCTGTCTGACTGCAGCTTGGTCTGACCTAAGATGGCCGCTCTGTCGGCACGCCTCTCAACCGAGAACGCGGCGTCTACGTATTCATGTCTGTGGGTGTAGGTACCAGATCGACTCGGGGTGCCAGATTGACTCGGGGTCCTGCGCCTCTGGATGACGTCACTATACATGATTGGTTTAACGTTTGCACAATTACGCAAAACATTGTGATTGGGCTGGACAACTTAATAAAAGTAATTATAGCGGGGTGTAGGTTTTATTCGAGAGCGGGATTGCGGTTTGTAAACGGACAATTGTACGAAGAAATTCTCAATGGTCCCTGTGCCTCCCGATGACGTTGCAATATGGCAACGCCATTCAAACAAACTACTTTGAGCCCGCGGTCTGCATTTGTAACGAATCAATTTTATTTAGTTAATTTAGCGGTTTCCTTTTTCTCAAAAGCTTCAGGCTTAAAGATGAACATAGAAAAATGTGAAATCTTAGCAATTCAAAATAATCAACCCACTTTAATTGATAAAAATGAGGTAAAACATTTAGGTATAATGATTAACAAGGACCACACTGAAAATGACAGAACAAATATTCAAGCAATTTTACAAAAAACAAAAAAACAAAAAAAATTGACAGTTGGCTCAATTTTTGGAAGAATATTGTCACAATTTCATCTGGAATAATAAAAAACATGTGATCAGAAAAAAAGAGTAATATCAGTAGAAAAACGAGGAATAAACGTTATTGATTTTAAAGTGATGAATGCCGTGATAAAATAAAAAATGGCTGCAGACTTTTATTAAAAATGAAAAGAGTTTATGGTTTAGTTTCCCTTCACAACTCTTTTTTTTTAAATTGGAGGAAAGAAATTTCTCTTAAGATGTAACTTTGATCCTGCAAAATTACTGATTAAATTGTCAGACTACCCCAGAAGCATTCCAAAATGATGTTAAAAGTTGTCATGCCTCGATTAAGTTACTGGAAAATAACCGTAAATTAACAAAATAAAATTGATCTGTAACAAATGGAGACCGCGGGCGTTATGAAGTTTGTTTGAGTGGAGTTGCCATATTTTTGACGTCATCGGGAAGCGCAGGCCCCCCGAGTCAATCTGGCACCCCGAGTCGATCTGGTACCTACACCGGGCGTACACTGTATGAGTTTTTCCCCTTTTCGGGCCGATTCTTCAGTCGTGCGAGCATTTTTTGAATCGGGCTGAATTTCAGCTTGATCGTACAGGGGGGAGGAGGGGGGACTGGCTTCTCACGACAACCTCCCGATCAGGAATCGGACGATCGGTGAAAATCAAACATGTTTGAAATTCAGTCGGCTGTCGTGAGCGCATCCTGCTGTTCAAGCAGAGCTACGAGGGAGCGCCCTCCCCTCCTCTCCGTCCCCGCCAGGCGTCCCTGAAGCAACCTCCGCCCGGCCCGCTCGCGGGGGGTCGGGAAGGGCGAGCGCTCCGGTCTGCGCAACGCGCTGGCCGCCTGTTTCGGCACTCCTCCGCTCGCGGTGGGGGGGGGGTCTGGACTCTTGACCGCCGCGCCGGCGTCACAGTACGTTCTAGATGACAGGGACTGGCTATTAATCTTAATTCTATGAAGGATGTTTAACATTTCGGTCTCTAAAAAAATACTTTTGGTCTCCAAAAGGGGGTGCGCGCCTGAATCCGCGCCTGGTAGACCATCCGTGTTCCTTGTTTGCCTGCTTGACCCAGTTTAGTTTTTTGCAGATTCTGCCTGTTTTATCTTGCCCCTGTCAGACTCTACAGTTTGCCTCTGATTCTGGACACCAGACCATCTGATCATTTCCTGACCGAACCTCCAGACCGCCCTCTGACCAAGCCTGTTCTGTTAGCCCACTGGCACTTCTGTCTGCTTCTGATTCATTGTGTATGACCCAAGACTGTACTATGGATTCCTCTCTTGCCTCAGTCCTCAGCTGCTTAAAGCAGATCCATCAAACAGTGCTTTGCAACAGAAGCTGCTAAAGGTCTATTATCCATAAAATAAAGAGGAATACCTTTAACCAGCTATATAATTGATTTTCACACTCTTGACAAGAGCAGATTCCAGCTCATTTCAACACTCAACCTTTTAGGCCTATGACACTGATTATTCATGTATTTCCATCTATCACTGAGTTGTTCTCTCTCTTTTAAAGTGGTTCCTGGGTGTGCTCCTTTTATCTAAATAAAACCTTTAAACCTACTCTTGTGTTCTGGCTGAATTATCGAGTTCTCTGTTTGGTGCATAACATTCTTTGAATTAATCTGTGATAATTTCCTCATTATCACAGAAATGCCCAACCAAAATGGCAGCAATGTTGTTTCTTCCCATTCACAAATTGACCCCTTTGTTGATGGTGTCACTTCCTAGTTGCATTTTGCATTAGACAACGTAGGCCCCTTGAAAAAGAAGGTAATTATTCACAGGAAGATGGCTTCCTGGTTTAATTTAGAGCTGCTTTCTTTGAAGCACAAATTTAGGAAATTAGAGAGAAAATGGCATCTATATCGACATCTTGAGGAATCCTACCTAATCTGGAAAAACACTCTACTGTTGTACAAAAAGACCCTTTGCAAAATTAGAGCAGCATTTTTTTCATAATTACTACAGGACAATAAAAATAATCCTAGGTTTTTCTTTAGTACAGTTGCCAAACTTACCCAGAGTCGTAGCTCTGTTGGTCCATCCATTCCCTTAGCTCTCAGCAGTAATGACTTTATGAGATTCTTCATAAACAAAATTCATTATATTAAAAATAAAATCATTAGCATCCTCCTAAACATGATTCCCTCGTCCTTAGTAAGTGAGGCAGCGTTGAAGGAATCTTTAAAACCGGATTCATGTTTGAACTGCTTAGATGCAGTAGAGCTTTCTTAATTATCTAAAAATGTTAGCTTCATCTAAATCTTCAACTTGTATGTTAGACCCAATCCCAACCAAGTTATTCAAGGAAGTATTCCCTTTGATTAATGCCCACATTTTAGTCATGATTAATCTATCCTTAGTGAATGGATATGTACCACAGGCTTTTAAAGTAGCTGCTATTAAACTTTTAAACCCTCGTGATCAAGATGACTTAATAAATTACATACCTATATCTAATCTTCTTTCCTTTTGCTTGAGAATATAGTTGTTAATCAAGTAAGTGAACATTTATATAATGGTATTTATACTAATGATATTCTCATGGCCTCAGATAATGGACTTGTGTCTGTACTTGTACAAGACATTAGTCTTGTACTTGTTAGATCTCAGTGCTGCATTTGATACAGTTGATCACAATATTCTCCTAGACTTGAACATACTGTAGGGATTATGGGAAAAGCAATAAGCTTGTTTAAATCTTATCTGTCGGACAGATTCCAGTTCATGTTAATAATACATTTTATTTAAAACTCTAGGGTCACTTGTGGAGTACCACAGGGTTCAGTCCTTGGGACAATTCTCTTTAGCATAACAGTGGAAATTAATTCCATGCTGTCTGATACTTTTACTAATCGGGTGCATATATATATATATATATATATATATATATATATATATAAATAAATAAATATATATCTATCTATATATATATATATATATATATATATATATATATATATATATATATATATATATATATATATGACATATACAAGTCCTGCACAGTGGTCAGAGGGATTTTAAGCCATTCTTCTTGCAGGATAGTGGCCAGGTCACGACGTGATGCTGGTGGAGGAAAAGGTTTCCTGACTCGCTCCTCCAAAACACCCCAAAGTGGCTCAATAATATTTAGATCTGGTGACTGTGCAGGCCATGTGAGATGTCAAACCAACCTTTCACCAGTCTTGCTGTGTGTATTGGTGCATTGTCATCCTGATACACGGCACCTCCTTCAGGATACAATGTTTGAACCACTGGATGCACATGGTCCTCCAGAATGGTTTGGTAGTCCTTGGCAGTGACGCGCCCGTCTAGCACAAGTATGGGGCCAAGGGAATGCCATGATATGGCAGCCCAAACCATCACTGATCCACCCCCATGCTTCACTCTGGGCATGCAACAGTCTGGGTGGTACGCTTCTTTGGGGCTTCTCCACACCGTAACTCTCCCGGATGTGGGGAAAACAGTAAAGGTGGACTCATCAGAGAACAATACATGTTTCAAATTGTCCACAGCCCAAGATTTGCGCTCCTTGCACCATTGAAACCGACGTTTGGCATTGTGACGAGTGACCAAAGGTTTGGCTATAGCAGTCCGGCCGTGGATATTGACCCTGTGGAGCTCCCGACGGACAGTTTTGGTGGAAACAGGAGAGTTGAGGTGCACATTTAATTCTGCCGTGATTTGGGGAGCTGTGATTTTATATTTTTTGGATACAATCCGGGTTAGCACCCGAACATCCCTTTCAGACAGCTTCCTCTTGCGTCCACAGTTCATCCTGTTGGATGTGGTTCGTCCTTCTTGGTGGTATGCTGACATTACCCTGGATACCATGGCTCTTGATACATCACAAAGACTTGCTGTCTTGGTCACAGATGCGCCAGCAAGACGTGCACCAACAATTTGTCCTCTTTTGAACTCTGGTTCCCTGTATGTATGTATATATATATATATATATATATATATATATATATACTTTTTTTTACTATTTTACTAATCAGGTGCATATATATATATATATATATATATATATATATATATATATATATATATATATATATGCACCCGATTAGTAAAATTATCAGACAGCATGGAATTAATTTCCACTGTTATGCTGATGACAGCATAACAGCCCTTCCTTGCAAAGTGCATCAATACTGATGAATCCAAGCAATTACTTCGACTACAGGCATGTCTTGAAGAAATCCAAACCTGAATGAATTTAAATTTCCTGCTTTAAATTCTGACAAGACAGAAGTTGTAATCTTTGGACCAGAGTCCTCAAAAAATAAACTTCTTAATCAATCACTTAGGATGGCATTAAATTGGCCTCTGGTAATAAAGTAAAAAAACATGGCGTTATATTTGACCAAGACATGTCAATTAAATCCAATATTATATTATATTTCGAGGGTTTCCTTTTTTCACTTCAGACGTAGTATGCATAGACACTTCACTCCATGATGTTTTCATTTACTTTTTTCATACATGGTGTTACGTATTACTGCGATAGACTGGCGACCTGTCCAGGGTGTACCCCGCCTCTCGCCCAGCTGAAGATAGGCACCAGCACCCCTCGCGACCCCTCAAGGGATAGACGTGTTAGAAAATGGATGGATGGATTGTGTTACGTACAGGGACGTGCAGAGACCGCTGGAGGGGCAGGTGCTCAAAGTTGAAAGAGGGCACATGGGCCACGAATTTAAAACACGATACAGAAACATACCTTGCTATACATCCGGCTGAAATGTACCAACCTATACTATGAAGAATGTAACATGGAATCAAGGGTGTAGGTTTAATTTAAACTTCAACCCTAGGGACACTTCATTGGTCTGACATCATTGGTCCTACGCAGTATGCATGCTCCTATTTCTTTATGCTTGACTTGAGCGTCAGGACGCGTTTCTTCTGTCTAAAGAAAAAAGCAGTATTTCTTGCTACATTTATACAAATTTTATAAGCACGACACACACCAGATGCTTTTTGTTAATCTGGTGGCCTAGTGGTTAGAGCATTGAGCTTGGGTCCCAGAGGTTCTGAGTTCAACTCCCACAGACTACCACTCTGGGTCCCTGAGCAAGACCCTTAACCCCCCATTGCTCCCCTGGCACCGCACAGGTAACCTGATTCACGCCAGATGTACGTGAGTTCACTCACATATGTGAGTGAAGCTACGCGGAGCGACATACATCTGCCGTGAGTCAGGTTACCGCACAGTGGCAGCCCAGTGCTCCCCCAGGGGATGGGTAAAGATGCAGAAGTGAATTTCTCCATTGTGAGATCAATAAAGTTCAATTATTATTATAAATTATAAAGCAGCTTCCGATCTGATGAACGTTGTATTGGGGCTTTTTTCCCACTTTGAAAAGGTTTGCATTTGAACTTACCAGCAACAGAGACAGATGGTAAAAACTTATCAATTAAACCAAATATATTCAAAATATGTCTGTTATCTAGATATATCCTCTATTTTCTTTTGAAGATATGGAAATGTGGAGAGATAAACCCCACCCTTTTTTTTTTAATCTAAGATACTCTGTCTGCATCATAAAACAGCAAAATTATACATTCAAGGGACTGCAAATACATGTACTGTATTTACTTTGCACTGGAAGTAGAAGCGTCACTGACACTGACAGCATTTCAAATACTAAATTCAAACTTCAACAAAT
Organism: Fundulus diaphanus; assembly: GCA_037039145.1. Taxonomy (NCBI): domain Eukaryota; kingdom Metazoa; phylum Chordata; class Actinopteri; order Cyprinodontiformes; family Fundulidae; genus Fundulus; species Fundulus diaphanus. The sequence continues at coordinate 6,428,470 of CM073132.1, read as the reverse complement.
GTACAACTGGGTTGTAGATGTTCTCCTTAGCCCATTTTATGTAATTTATCTTAACATTCCAAACACATTTCTTACATCATATATCTGAAGTGTAGACAACAGCTTCTCCTTACATACATCCTCTGAGACAACTAATTATTTCCCTAACAATAGTGAGATTTCAATGTTTAAATGTGCAGTAAACCTTTATACATAAGGAGCATGGAGGACCCAATACAGTACTTTGAGTAAGATTAGTGACACTAAAACTGATCTGTTACATGAGTGGTTGTCCATTTCATCACTCAAATGAGAACAACATACTATTGGTATATACTAGTAAGACTATTAAAGAACAGCAGATTAAACGTTAAGATATGTTAAGGCCTATATTAAATACATTTTACGACAACATCAACAGATTAAATCATTTTTACTTTTTTGGTGTACCAAATTACCCTCGTAATGAAGTAATATTTTTTGGGCTAAGCCCCTGATGATAAGAATGTTTTGCTCTGCCCCTGGTTTGTATTAATTTACTAATGGACAGTGTGGAAAGCTTTGTACGATAAAAAGCAATGTAAATGGTGTTCCTCGGTTGTATTTGTCGTAATTCTAATTCTAGAAGTAAAAATAGAGAAATAAATAGCACTATCATTTTGTGAAATCCTAATTATGCTATTATAAATAAGCAAAAGTCTAAACAAAATATAGCAGTTGTTTAGGCAGCATATAGTCTTGTTGTGTTGTATATCATGTAAAAGAAATATCACCTGCTATTTATACCTGAACTGCATCAAAGGGTCAACAAAAAATGAAAGCAATAATGACAACGAAATATTGGTAAAAGGGAAACCCTCACCTTTTCTTTTTCAGGCAGCTGTGGCTAAGAATCTGAATTTTTAATAGTCTAAGCTTACAGTCTTTGCTTTTCCATCTTTCCAGCAGTCTTCAGAACTCCTGCCTGGCACAGAATATTTAGTTTTAGAAAACAGATTAGGTTTCTGTTGATAAATGCATTCTACTTCAGAATTAGATGCTATTTTGAGATGCTAATGTTGGTTACTTACAAGTTCCATAAATCAAAACTCTCCCGCCTGCTTCTTTACAGAACTGCACTCAGCAGCTTTCACCTATTTTACTGCAGATAATATTTAGTTTCTTAAATGGGACTAGTTTCGTAGCCTAGTATTGATTGTGGTAACCGGCCGCGGTATCCTAACCTGACAACAGCCAGCTGCATGTCGCTCCGCCTAGCTCCACTCACATACATCTGGGACTCCGCCATAGGGATTGCATTTACAGAAGGCTGGGCCTTATCAAAAATTCTTGCATATGATTGGATAAGCCACTTGTCTGTCATCTTTATTGACGTGCTATTTCAACCACTCACACCGAAGCTAACCCGTGACGCTAATGATAGCGACGCAGGAAAAAAAATAAAAAAATAATAATAATGTGTTTGCGGCTCTAGTGGCACGCGTTTTATTGACAGTGAGCTGACAGGAAGAGGGGGGAAGACAGGCGGCAAAGCGCCGCGGGTCGGAGTCGATTCCGGGCCGACCGTGTTGAGGACTAAAGGCCTCCTAACATGGTTAGCGCTAACCGCTAACCGCTCCGGGGCGCGTCCGCACGTCCGCTGGCCCCGGAAAACAAAACTTGCCAAATCCGGTCGGGAGAAGGGCGAAAACATCGTTTCCACCAACAAAAGCCTTCAGAGGCGTTCTCTGATGTTCTTTTAATGAAACAATATTAGGTAGATTGGACAACACGGAAGAAATAGCAGCATCGATGTTAACGCTTGCTTCCTCGACGAGCCGCCATTGCTATCAAAACAGTCTCACGTCATGGTCGCGTCTCCACTACGTCACATATATGAAACTCCAGCCCTGCGTCCTGATTGGCCAGACCATAAAATTGGTTGGAGAAATCATTGTCTATCGGCGGTGTCCCAGATGTATGTGAGTGTAGCTAGGCGGAACGAGACATACATCTGGCTGTTGTCAGGTAAGCGGTATCCCTGTATGAATCAAAACTGAAATCTCCGCTTCAAGCAAGCACCCACACAGACACACTAGAAAACAGCCAATCAGAAAGAGTGAAGGCGGGATTTAAAGCAGTATAACCAATGACAGTGGAGTTAAACAGCACAGAGCACAGTCAAGTGTGCTGCAGATTTAAAGGGGCAGGACAGACCAGGCAGCGCGAGGCAGCGGAGAAGGGAGCTGCGAGAGGAAAAGTAGGGCAGAGTGAGGGCACGTTATGTGGATCATGTAACCAGCCAGGGTAGATCTAAATTATTATTATTTTGGACATGCATCATGCACACACACACACCAACAAACACACACACATAAATAATAATAATAAATAAATAAATAAATAAAAAAAAAAAAAAAAAAAAAAAAAAAAAAAACACTGACAAAAGGGCACTTTGGGCACCAGGGGGCAAAGGGGCAGGTGCTCAAGCCCCCTCCGCCCCCCCCTCTGCACGTCCCTGGTTACGTATCAATTATAGTTCATTATTTATTGTTCTTTTTTTTACTCTTTCACATACTCTCTCACACACATCTAATTATACTCTAATCATCGAATCCTGAGTTTTCTGTACACACCAACAATAATTTCTTCATATGTTTTGTTTGCTGTTTATATCCACATGAATACACAGTTTTTTTAAAGCCTGGAAAAGTGTTTAAAATTTCCAGGTTATTCATGTCTTACACTTTGCTTGTAACTGAGGCAGGAGCTTGATATCCTTGAAAGAGACCCGTTTTTGCAAAGCTTCTTGCATGTGCTGACACTGTAACTTCAGTGTACTTCATTTGACAATATGATCCAGCCTTAATTCGTCATATACAGAGACAACAAATTAATAAGCATTAAGGTTTCTGCAATATTATCAGCACGTAAAAATGTGCCCAAAATTGTGATCTGCACCACATAATCTACTTTCAGCAGTTATTGACAGTTATTACAACCGTAAACTGCATGAAATATGGGCAAAATTGCTCCCTCTACCTTCACTCCCATCAGCTCCTATGTCAGCCTAGAGCAGGGGTTCCCAAACTTTTTTAGCCGCGCACCCCCTTCCATGTCCCAGCCGGGTTGACGCACCCCCAAGATTTATATAGCCAGGCATGGACTGGTAATCGGGCGTACCGGGCATTTTCCCGGTGGGCCGACGTGCTGTTTGGGCCGGCAGACCCGACATGTATATTAATAATATGTATTATTATTATTATTATTGTTATTATTATTATTATTATTATTATTGTTATTATTATTAATTTATTTATATTTTTTTTTATATGTCGGCCTCGTTATATTTGCATAATGCATGAAGAAAAATAAAATCAGCAGCGCAAGAGTCTGTTCCGATCATCCGGCCCTTATCACAGGCTACTGCAGCCCATTGGTTATCATCCCTGACGGTCTAAAGGGCTAGGCCAATCATAAAGTAGAAAAACACCTTCACGCTCCATGTGGAACTTTGTGCAGCGGTGTTCACAGTAGTAATGGATAAGAAACGCAAGGGAGGAGCAGAGAAACTGCACGAAAAAAAGAAACGAGTTCTTCAAACGGACGCTGCGAAATGTGTCAAACTGACTGACATGTTCCCAACAGCAGGCCTTCATCTGCTCCGGTGTCTGATGTAAAATATGGTGGTGTGGTGGTTGTTGTCAGTGACGTGCAGTAGAGTTCGTAGCTGGTGAGGCACTGACGTAATCAGAGTCAGATTTACAAATATATACACACTACAGAGTAGACTCATTGGAAAGTGCTGAAAGAGACTGATTGAGCCAAATAAATTCACCAAGAGACATGGAAAAAATATTGATTCTTTGATGAAAAAATAAAACTAAATTATTTGTCATTTGACTGGTAACAGTTTATGAGTTATGATGGATTTCTGCATTTGTGACACATTCTAAAACTATAACCCACACTATGCACATTTTATCACAAAAGCAAAACATGAGTTATTATCGCTGTCTTACCTCTACTTATAAATTAAGTCCATGCAGCGCTCTTTCTGAACAAAAATATCATCATTTTCCGGTAAAAACTCTTTATCTTCTTCAGATTTAAAACTCTCTTAGTCTCAGTGGAGCTCACTGCCAGGGAGGAAAGCCTTCCTTGATCAGTCCTGTTCCGGCTGTATGTTTAGAGTCTTTTTAGTGCTTTACTTGTTTAACAAAACTCGCTAATAATACATCCATAACTTGCTGTGACTCTACTATTTGGGGATCAGGAGCGGTGCTCCTTGAGCGCCCCCTGCCTAGAGGCCAAGGAACTGCCGGCCTCACCTACAACCAGCTCTTTGCCTTTTATGATCGCGCGCAGCAGCACGAAAACATGTTACCTGCACACAGTTTGATGCCCAAAACATAATTCGTAATCCACATATATTAAATTGTGGAAAATCAGTTCATAATTGTTTGAACAATTGGATTCATTATCTAGAGACAGGAAGATGCATCACAGAATGGAAGCCAGCGCAGTTAACATGGGATTGCGCAATCTCAGGGGAGGCCAAGCTCGCTGCGGCCTCACCGGCTTCGCTATCAAGCGCCACCAGGCATGGACTGGTAATCGGGCGTACCGGGCATTTTCCCGGTGGGCCGACGTGCTGTTTGGGCCGGCAGACCCGACATGTATATTAATAATATGTATTATTATTATTATTATTATTATTATTATTATTATTATTATTATTATTATTATTATTATTATTATTATTGTTATTATTATTAATTTATTTATATTTTTTTTTATATGTCGGCCTCGTTATATTTGCATAATGCATGAAGAAAAATAAAATCAGCAGCGCAAGAGTCTGTTCCGATCATCCGGCCCTTATCACAGGCTACTGCAGCCCATTGGTTATCATCCCTGACGGTCTAAAGGGCTAGGCCAATCATAAAGTAGAAAAACACCTTCACGCTCCATGTGGAACTTTGTGCAGCGGTGTTCACAGTAGTAATCGATAAGAAACGCAAGGGAGGCGCAGAGAAACTGCACGAAAAAAAGAAACGATTTCTTCAAACGGACGCTGCGAAATGTGTCAAACTGACTGACATGTTCCCAACAGCAGGCCTTCATCTGCTCCGGTGTCTGATGTAAAATATGGTGGTGTGGTGGTTGTTGTCAGTGACGTGCAGTAGAGTTCATAGCTGGTGAGGCACTGACGTAATCAGAGTCAGATTTACAAATATATACACACTACAGAGTAGACTCATTGGAAAGTGCTGAAAGAGACTGATTGAGCCAAATAAATTCACCAAGAGACATGGAAAAAATATTGATTCTTTGATGAAAAAATAAAACTAAATTATTTGTCATTTGACTGGTAACAGTTTATGAGTTATGATGGATTTCTGCATTTGTGACACATTCTAAAACTATAACCCACACTATGCACATTTTATCACAAAAGCAAAACATGAGTTATTATCGCTGTCTTACCTCTACTTATAAATTAAGTCCATGCAGCGCTCTTTCTGAACAAAAATATCATCATTTTCCGGTAAAAACTCTTTATCTTCTTCAGATTTAAAACTCTCTTAGTCTCAGTGGAGCTCACTGCCAGGGAGGAAAGCCTTCCTTGATCAGTCCTGTTCCGGCTGTATGTTTAGAGTCTTTTTAGTGCTTTACTTGTTTAACAAAACTCGCTAATAATACATCCATAACTTGCTGTGACTCTACTATTTGGGGATCAGGAGCGGTGCTCCTTGAGCGCCCCCTGCCTAGAGGCCAAGGAACTGCCGGCCTCACCTACAACCAGCTCTTTGCCTTTTATGATCGCGCGCAGCAGCACGAAAACATGTTACCTGCACACAGTTTGATGCCCAAAACACAATTCGTAATCCACATATATTAAATTGTGGAAAATCAGTTCATAATTGTTTGAACAATTGGATTTATTATCTAGAGACAGGAAGATGCATCACAGAATGGAAGCCAGCGCAGTTAACATGGGATTGCGCAATCTCAGGGGAGGCCAAGCTCGCTGCGGCCTCACCGGCTTCGCTATCAAGCGCCACCAAGGATTTACATGAAAAATAGAGTCTGCGATTTTAAAGAAAATATGATAAAAAATTAGGAAATTACATAAATAAAATACTTATTACAAATGACTGAGTGAATCAAAATTTATATTATGTTATTATATATTTTCTTTCTTTCCATGATGACAAGTGAGGCCTGGCTGAGTTTACATTTTACAGTGTTAATAAATTAAGATTTTGGAAGTATTTTAAGTGTCCACTGTCACTAATTTCCATTAACCTGGCCTCAAGGTATTGCACAGTTGGTATACACATTCAGTACACAAAAAAAAAAAAAAAAAAAAAAGAAATGTGGTGGGCCAGTCTAATCCAAAATGCCAGGGCCGATTCTTTGTCCCAGTCCACCCCTGAGCGCCACCAAGGATTTACATGAAAAATAGAGTCTGCGATTTTAAAGAAAATATGATATATATATATATATATATATATATATATATATATATATATATATATATATATATATATATATATATATATATATATATATGTGTGTGTGTGTATATATATATATATATGTGTGTGTGTATATATATATATATATATATATATATATATATATATATATATATATATATATATATGTGTGTGTGTGTATATATATATATATATATATATATATATATATATATATATATATATATATGTGTGTGTGTATATATATATATATATATATATATATATATATATATATATATATATATATGTGTGTGTGTGTGTATAAATAAATAAAACGGTTGCAGTTACAACTCAAACGTCGTAACAACGCTTCTAAATCTGAGTATGACGCACAATTTCACGCCGCAAAATACAAACACGAAGCAGTTTGATTTTTGTCCGATGACGAGCGAGCGAGCGAGCGAACGAGCGAGCGAGAAAGAACTGGTAAAGCATTACAGAGTAACAATAACTCTAGCGCTCCATAAAGATGTTATTAATCAGAGAAATCTTTCTGATTGTTTCACAGCGGGTTACCCTCAGCAGGTAAACACTCCCACAGCAACACACCTCGGCTCCCCCAGCCTGTTTCTGTCTGAATATGCGCTAAAACCGCCTCTTTAAAATACTGCGGTCAAGTGAGCCCTCACTTGATTTTGTTGGTCTCGCAAACACTAAGGATTACGGCACAGACGGCTGAGACTACCTTTCAAAATAAAAGCAGCATGTTCGCGGTTTATCGACTACGTGTTTTCACACATATTTACATCATTTATGATATATTTATATTCATGCTTCATGTGTCATTTTTTTCCATTATTCTGGCCTGCTGGTGAAAATGGAAATATATACTTTGGTCACACTCTTGAGCCTCAAACAAACAACTTATTTTTTCCAGGTGACTACCTTCACTTACAGATGACAGATGATGATCTCCACAAGTCCATCTACATGATTTGTGATTTAAAAATAAAAACATTTAAAAACCCTTACATTGATTCAAGTTAACCAGTTTTGACAATATTAAACCTCCTTATGTTGCTCAACAACTTACATCCAAATGTGATGTAGAATTGAAAAATGAGAGCCACTTATAATCAGTATATATTAACTATTAACAAAGTTGCTGTAGCTCTAGCAACTAAACCGTAGATAATCAGTGGATGCCACCACTTCAGCATGACAGTAGAACACCCCCAGATGTGGCTCAATAAGTTTCAGACAATTCTGATGTGGCATTTCAAAATAAGAGCCATTTGAAATTGCTATATATTAACTAATTTAGACCAAAGTTGCTGTAGCTCTAGCAACTAAACCGTAAATAATCAGTGGATGCAACCACTTCAGCATGGTAGTAGAACACCCCCAGATGTGGCTCAACAAGTTTCAGACAATTCTGATGTAGCATTTCAAAATAAGAGCCATTTGAAATTGCTATATATTAACCCATTATTACCAATGTTGCTGTAGCTCTAGCAACTAAACCGTAGATAATCAGTGGATGCAACCACTTCAGCATAACAGTAGAACACCTCCAGATGTGGCTCAACAAGTTTCAGACAATTCTGATGTGGCATTTCAAAATAAGAGCCATTTGAAATTGCTATATATTAACTAATTTAGACCAAAGTTGCTGTCACTCTAGCAACTAAACCGTAGATAATCAGTGGATGCAACCACTTCAGCATGGTAGTAGAACACCTCCAGATGTGGCTCAATAAGTTTCAGTCAATTCTGATGTAGCATTTCAAAATAAGAGCCATTTGAAATTGCTATATATTAACTAATTTAGACCAAAGTTGTTGTAGCTCTAGCAACTAAACCGTAGATATTCAGTGGATGCAACCACTTCAGCATAACAGTAGAACACCCCCAGATGTGGCTCAATAAGTTTCAGACAATTCTGATGTGGCATTTTAAAATAAGAGCCATTTGAAATTGCTATATATTAACCCATTATTACCAAAGTTGTTGTAGCTCTAGCAACTAAACCGTAGATATTCAGTGGATGCAACCACTTCAGCATAACAGTAGAACACCCCCAGATGTGGCTCAATAAGTTTCAGACAATTCTGATGTGGCATTTCAAAATAAGAGCCATTTGAAATTGCTATATATTAACCCATTATTACCAAAGTTGTTGTAGCTCTAGCAACTAAACCGTAGATAACCAGTGGATGCAACCACTTCAGCATGGTAGTAGAACACCCCCAGATGTGGCTCAATAAGTTTCAGACAATTCTGATGTGGCATTTCAAAATAAGAGCCATTAGAAATCTCTACATATTAAGTAATTTTCACCTAAGTTGCTGTAGCTCTAGCAACTAAACCTTAGATAATCAGTGGATACAACCACTTCAGCATGACAGTAGAACATCCCCAGATGTGGCTCAATAATTTTCAGACAATTCTGATGTGGCATTTCAAAATAAGAGCCATTTGAAATTGCTATATATTAACTAATTTAGACCAAAGTTGCTGTCACTCTAGCAACTAAACCGTAGATAATCAGTGGATGCAACCACTTCAGGATGATAGTAGAACACCCCCAGATGTGGCTCAACAAGTTTCAGACAATTCTGATGTAGCATTTCAAAATAAGAGCCATTTGAAATTGCTATATATTAACCCATTATTACCAAAGTTGTTGTAGCTCTAGCAACTAAACCGCAGATAATCAGTGGATGCAACCACTTCAGCATTACAGTAGAACACCTCCAGATGTGGCTCAATAAGTTTCAGACAATTCTGATGTGGCATTTCAAAATAAGAGCCATTTGAAATTGCTATATATTAACTAATTTAGACCAAAGTTGCTGTAGCTCTTGCAACTAAACCGTAGATAATCAGTGGATGCAACCACTTCAGCATGGTAGTAGAACACCCCCAGATGTGGCTCAACAAGTTTCAGACAATTCTGATGTAGCATTTCAAAATAAGAGCTAATTGAAATTGCTACATTTTAACTAACTATTAACGAAGTTGCTGTAGCTCTAGCAACTAAACCGTAGATAATCAGTGGATGCAACCACTTCGGCATGATAGGAGAACACCTCCAGATGTGGCTCAACACGTTTCAGACAATTCTGATGTGGAATTTCAAAATAAGAGCCATTCTAAATCTCTATATATAAAGTGATTTTGACCAAAGTTGCTGTCATCATTTAGTCACTCTGAACCAAGTTGTTGTGGAGGTTGCTACTTTTGTGTACGTTTTCAGAGAAAATTTTAACATAAAAGCTATCATTGAACTTCGCTCTGGGTTGGTCAGCAGCACATTACCCCCACTATACACAGTTTTGGTACAGAGTTTTTGCCTCAGCAACCAGCAGGGCGCCTGCCGCTTGGACTGCTGGTACCTATCAGCTGCTTCCAGAGTCCCACAGGCCAGAAAGCCAGACAGGACTCCTTCAGCTTGACAGCTTTCCTCATCACCGGTGTACACCAGAGAGGCCCACTGAGTGGGGCCCCGGTGACCTGCGACTGGGCGATGGAACATTGCGTTCATTTGTTTCATTCATCATAAGGGGTCTTTGGGCTGCTCTTTGTCTGGTCCTTCATCTAGGACCTGTCTGCCTTGGGTGACTCTACTAGGGTCATGAAGCCCCTGACAGCATAGCTCCTAGGGTCATTGGGACACTCAAACCCCTCCACCAGTGATAAAGTGGCAGTCCAGGGGAGGGGTAGTGCAATACAGTTACTCTTAATAACAAAAATAATAGTTGTCATGGTTTAGTTTTGGTCTGACTTTGTTCCCTGTTATTTTCCAGTTCCTCCTCCTCTCACTCAGCTCACCTTCCACTCCCTCAGCAAACAGTCACACCTGCTAGACATTAATTAGTTAGAACTCACTCCACCTGCCAATCTCCCCACATAAGCCTCCCTCAGTCTTCTCTTCCCCGTCGGTTCGTCATCATTCTCCACGTCTGTCAGCCTACTTTGCTCCCTGTTTAGTTGCTGGAGTTCCTGCCACTTCTGTGTCTCAAGTGAAGCCTCTGCTAGCTGCTGGATTTCTGGCTACCTCTCTGCTTTAAGTAAGGCCTCTGCTAACTGGACTGCCTGCTACCCCTGTGCCCAAGGTTTGCTCTCTGCTCTGTTGGTGGACTGTCTGCTACCCCTGTGCTCCAGCAGCCCTACATCTCAAGAACTCTCTCTGGTCCTCCAGCTCCTGCTCCCATCCACACCCCAGTACAGCCTCTCTGGTTTGCTCATCCACTGCTCATCTTTCTTTCAATAAACTCTCAGAAATAAGCTCTGTGAGTGTGTGTGTGCTCTGTCTAGGTTCATCAAGACTAATCACGACAATAGTGGTTGCCACAAAAGATAACTTACCCGAAAAAACAAAATATTTTATGTTCATAAGGTAAAATAACGGTAAACATTTGTATACTACAGATTGTTACAGTAGATTGCAGATTGTTCCTTCTGTCACGCTTGGCCCCAATAGGGACAAGTGTGACAGAAGATGGATAGATGGATGGATCCACTGACCCCGCTCTGAAAGTTTATGTAGCCTAACACTTCGTGGCGGAGTTGCTGTCATTGCCAAACGCTTTAATTTTGTTGTGATGCAGTTGACTGAAGAATATTTAGGAGTGAGGACATTTCATGACTGGATTTGTTGCCCAGGTAGCATCCTATCACAGTTCCACGCTGGAATTCACTGAGCTTCTGAGAGCGACCCAGTCTTTCACAAATGATTGTGAAAACAGTCTGTGTGCTTAGATGTTTGATTTCACACAACTGTGGCTATGGAAGTGATTGGAAAACCTGATTCCAATAATCTGGACGGGTGAGCAAATATTTTTGGCAATATAGTGTATGGCCAATGCACTTAAGGTTTTAACAGTCTTTTATTTTGAAATTCCACATCAAATCTTAATGAGCTTTGTTGAGCCACATCTGGAGGTGTTGTACTGTCCTGCTAAAGTGGCTGCATCAATTGATTATCTACTATTTAGTTGCTAGAGCTACAGCAAGTTAGGTGAAAATTACTTAATATGTAGAGATTTCTAATGGCTCTTATTTTGAAATGCCACATCAGAATTGTCTGAAACTTGTTGAGCCACATCTGGGGGTGTTCTACTACCATGCTGAAGTGGTTGCATCCACTGATTATCTACGGTTTAGTTGTTAGAGCTACAGCAACATTGTTAATAGTTAGTTAATATATAGCAATTTCTAATGGCTCTTATTTTGAAATGCCACATCAGAATTGTCTGAAACTTATTGAGCCACATCTGGGGGTGTTCTACTGTCATGCTGAAGTGGTTGCATCAACTGATTATCTACGGTTTAGTTGCTAGAGCTACAGCAACTTTGGTAATAATGGGTTAATATATAGCAATTTCAAATGGCTCTTATTTTGAAATGCCACATCAGAATTGACTGAAACTTATTGAGCCACATCTGGAGGTGGTCTACTGTCATGCTGAAGTGGTTGCATCCACTGATTATCTGCGGTTTAGTTGCTGCAATGGCAGCAACTTTGTTAAAAATTAGTTAATATATAGCAATTCCAATTAGCTCTTATTTTGAAATGCCACATCAGAATTGTCTGAAACTTTCTGAGCCACATCTGGAGGTGTTCTACTATCATGCCGAAGTGGTTGCATCCACTGATTATCTACGGTTTAGTTGCTAGAGTGACAGAAACTTTGGTCTAAATTAGTTAATATATAGCAATTTCAAATGGCTCTTATTTTGAAATGCCACATCAGAATTGTCTGAAACTTGTTGAGCCACATCTGGGGGTGTTCTACTATCATGCCGAAGTGGTTGCATCCACTGATTATCTACGGTTTAGTTGCTAGAGCTACAACAACTTTGGTAATAATGGGTTAATATATAGCAATTTCAAATGGCTCTTATTTTGAAATGCCACATCAGAATTGTCTGAAACTTGTTGAGCCACATCTGGGGGTGTTCTACTATCATGCTGAAGTGGTTGCATCCACTGATTATCTACGGTTTAGTTGCTAGAGCTACAACAACTTTGGTAATAATGGGTTAATATATAGCAATTTCAAATGGCTCTTATTTTGAAATGCCACATCAGAATTGTCTGAAACTTGTTGAGCCACATCTGGGGGTGTTCTACTGTTATGCTGAAGTGGTTGCATCCACTGATTATCTATGGTTTAGTTGCTGCAATGGCAGCAACTTTGTTAAAAATTAGTTAATATATAGCAATTCCAATTAGCTCTTATTTTGAAATGCCACATCAGAATTGTCTGAAACTTATTGAGCCACATCTGGGGGTGTTCTACTGTCATGCTGAAGTGGTTGCATCCACTGATTATCTACGGTTTAGTTGTTAGAGCTACAGCAACATTGTTAATAGTTAGTTAATATATAGCAATTTCTAATGGCTCTTATTTTGAAATGCCACATCAGAATTGTCTGAAACTTATTGAGCCACATCTGGGGGTGTTCTACTGTCATGCTGAAGTGGCTGCATCAACTGATTATCTACGGTTTAGTTGCTAGAGCTACAGCAACTTTGGTAATAATGGGTTAATATATAGCAATTTCAAATGGCTCTTATTTTGAAATGCCACATCAGAATTGACTGAAACTTATTGAGCCACATCTGGAGGTGGTCTACTGTCATGCTGAAGTGGTTGCATCCACTGATTATCTGCGGTTTAGTTGCTGCAATGGCAGCAACTTTGTTAAAAATTAGTTAATATATAGCAATTCCAATTAGCTCTTATTTTGAAATGCCACATCAGAATTGTCTGAAACTTTCTGAGCCACATCTGGAGGTGTTCTACTATCATGCCGAAGTGGTTGCATCCACTGATTATCTACGGTTTAGTTGCTAGAGTGACAGAAACTTTGGTCTAAATTAGTTAATATATAGCAATTTCAAATGGCTCTTATTTTGAAATGCCACATCAGAATTGTCTGAAACTTATTGAGCCACATCTGGGGGTGTTCTACTGTCATGCTGAAGTGGTTGCATCCACTGATTATCTACGGTTTAGTTGCTAGAGCTACAACAACTTTGGTAATAATGGGTTAATATATAGCAATTTCAAATGGCTCTTATTTTGAAATGCCACATCAGAATTGACTGAAACTTACTGAGCCACATCTGGAGGTGTTCTACTACCATGCTGAAGTGGTTGCATCCACTGATTATCTACGGTTTAGTTGCTAGAGCTACAACAACTTTGGTAATAATGGGTTAATATATAGCAATTTCAAATGGCTCTTATTTTGAAATGCCACATCAGAATTGTCTGAAACTTGTTGAGCCACATCTGGGGGTGTTCTACTGTTATGCTGAAGTGGTTGCATCCACTGATTATCTATGGTTTAGTTGCTGCAATGGCAGCAACTTTGTTAAAAATTAGTTAATATATAGCAATTCCAATTAGCTCTTATTTTGAAATGCCACATCAGAATTGTCTGAAACTTATTGAGCCACATCTGGGGGTGTTCTACTGTCATGCTGAAGTGGTTGCATCCACTGATTATCTACGGTTTAGTTGCTAGAGCTATAACAACTTTGGTAATAATGGGTTAATATATAGCAATTTCAAATGGCTCTTATTTTGAAATTCCACATCAGAATTGACTGAAACTTACTGAGCCACATCTGGAGGTGTTCTGTACTACCATGCTGAACACCTCCAGTGTTCAGCATGGTAGTATAAAACAGCAAAAATGTAGTCAATCTAGAGATTTTTAAATGCCTTTATTTTTAAAACACAAATGATGTAGATGCAGTTTGATGAATAAGTTCTGAAGAACATCATCTGCCATCTGTAAGTAAAAGTCGTCAGCTGTAAAAAAAAAAAAAAAACAGTGTTTTGAGAGTTTTTTAGGCTAAAGAGTGTCACATAAAGTATTGCATTAAGCATGGAAACATTTTTAATATATGTAAATATGTGTGGAAACACGTGGTCGATACACCGCGAACATACTGCTTTTATTTTGAAAAGTAGTCTCAGCCGCCTCTGCCGTAATCCTTAGTGTTTGCGAGACCAACAAAATCAAGTGAGGGCTCACTTGACCGCAGTTTTAAAATGATCTGCACGGTGCAGTATGCGCCTGTCTGAATCGCAATGAGAAGTATTACACATATACTGTATGCGTGAGCATAATCAAAAAATCCCCCCAGGAGCAGCGTTTTATTTTTTCCAGGACCCGCGGTAACGACATCGGTATGCGTGTCAGTCAGAGCCAGGGCCGCTGGAAGTAGTTTTGAACAGGGGGTGCTGTGAATTTTTTTTTTTGGACAAAAGACCTATGAGCCTATAGGCCTAATTAAAATACAATAAATAAATAGATTGAGATTCACTACTTTTTTGTCATATATTCACTTGAGTGCACGCAACCAAGGGTCTAATGGAGACGTCATCCACAGCAGCCAACTTGTATTGACTTGTATTGTGCAACTCTGATCTTTCATGCTCGTTACATTCTTCAGTGGCTTTACGCCAATTTTAAAAGATGACATTTGAAGCTGGATGTTGGCTGGAAGGGCGTGTCTAATCCAATCACGCTGAGTTGTGTTTCGAGTGCAGGGGCTGGGCCTTCCAGTGCAACCATAGACATAATCTAAAGAGTAGACCTCACATCGACCCCTTTCGCCTATGGGCGCTGACGAGATTTGGGGGCGCCATCTTCGGGAGGTCAACAGCTCTGCTCAGTGTAATAGAGAAGGTGCAGAATCAATTTGAATCAACTATAACTTGCTGAATATTAAACTAATTTTCACATTTTTTTGATGAAAACTTTAAAACTATAGTTATTATAACAAAGGATTCAGTGCATGTAAATATTCTTAGTGGGGTTAAAGGTAAAAGAATATTCTGATAAATGTATGTATGTTGCAAAACACAGCCACTCATAAATTTTTTATTACTATATACACAAACACATTTATACACAAATATATTGTGGGGAGTGGTGGCCCAGAGGTTCTGGGTTCAACTCCCACTGACTGCCACTCTGGGTCCCTGAGCAAGACCCTTATCCCCCGATTGCTCCCCAGGCGCCACACATTGTGAGATCAATAAAGTTCAATAATTATTATATGCATATGCCAAACATAAACAAGGACACACAGACACACACACACACACACACACATATATATATATATATATATATATATATATATATATATATATATATATATATATAATTTTTATTATTTTATTATATAACTATTATTACTGAAAATTAGCCTATTTTGTCGGGAATAACTCTTTTGGAAAAACACTAGCACCAAATATTAACAAGTCACTACTTGTCCATGAAAGCCAAAAAACTCAAGTGACCCAAACAAATCAGTTAACTAATTAAACCAATTACTAACAAATAATTGTTTTCTAAGCAACTAAATTTAAACAAGAATATTAATACAACAAATAAGCAAATAAATAAAAATGAACTAAATAAACTAAATTCTAAAACGTAACAAAAATAGAGCAATACCAGAGCAAGCTTGAATTTTGTTGGTTGACAACAATACAGAAAAAGAACATTCTAATCAAAAAATATCTGTTTATCTTAATTGTGAAAGTTATCCCTCGATCCCTGATGACAATAGTCTGTCGATTCAAACAAAAATACGCCGCACAGTGCTGTGGCATCCGTCTGTTCAGCTTAAACCAGCAGGTTAGGGTAGCAGGTCGACCGCCCCAAGATGGCGGCCGTAATTTCTGCGCCACGACAGTCAATGCGGGGGCAACTGCTATCAGAGGCGGGAAGACAGTCTCTTCACTCCGGCTGCTCTCCGCTGTCGTGGTTGCGGTACTAGTGTTCTTCACTGGTGGTGGTGGTTTCCAAAAAAAATCCGAAATGCGTTTCTGTGCCATATTTCCTCCTCGTTTCTGTCTTTAGACTATGTAAATTTACTAGTCTGCTCCCGCAAGCTTGAAGTTGCCATGACAACGTAACTTCCGTGAAGTTGTGTTGATTAGGCCTCAAAATAATTAAATTATAATCCAAATACACGTAATACTAAAGTTTTGTTTTTAAAAAAAGTCAAAAACATTCCCCAAAATATTTATAAGAAATGTATAAATTGTGCAGAGTATTTTTAATACATTTTATAAAAAATCTCCCTCTCGCCACTAGGGGGTGCTGCAGCACCCCCAGCACCCCCACTTCCCGCGGCCATGGTCAGAGCTTGTCACCGGTTAAAAGTCGCGGCCCCTTGAGCAGCGCGGCGCTGTTTTAGGCGCAGCGCGATCCATAGAGACCGAGACACTCAATTTAATCTCGTAAATAAAACTTTTGGCCCGAATTAAATGTTTCCTCTGCTGACGTAAACGACGTAAAGCCAGGAGAGAGGAAGAGACATTTTCTGATGCGCTCGTTTTATTCTCCTGGATCCGTTGCGATTCTCTCCTCTGTTGCCTCCGATTTCTCTCTCACTCTCTTCCTCTCCTCTTTAATGACTAACTTTCACCTTAAGGCCCATTCATACCTCACGTAAAAGACGGATACGGATACGTGTGGAGTGTTTCATACGTTCTAACCGTCGATTTCGTCCGTACTTTGACACGAAAATTGGGAGCTTACGCTTACGGACGAAACGGATCAATACGGAGCAATACTACCGGAAACGGTGGGGGCGCTATTGAGTTTGTAGTACAAAATGTCAACAAAACCACGAAGAAGGTTGTAATTCTGGGCTTTAAACAATGACGGGATTTGAGGAACGACTTGCGGAGCTTGTCCGCAACTACCCACACATATGATGTGTCGTGTCCGGGGCACAGGGACAAACAAAAAGTTTACTTAAGGAGCAAATACAACAAAATCACGTCTTGGACCGTCGCCATGTTTGATCAGTGACGAATCATTGGCGCCCAGCACTGCCACCTAGAGGACATATTGGTTATTGCGCACCTCAACGGACGGAGGTATGAAGGAGTCAACGGATAGAACGTACGGACAGAAATACGGACGTGCAGGCCAAACGTAGGGTATGAATGGGCCTTTAGATGTCTCACCTGTTCCCCTGATTTCAGCCTATTGAGCATATTTGCGAGAACTATTGAAGCAGAGACCACATATGCGCATATACAGCACAATGCGGATTTTTCATCTTAAAATGAAACGTAGAAGAAGATTTCTTCTAAATAAATACAGTTTATTAACATTTTTGTGTTAAAAATGTATCGTTCCGTTATGACACCCAAGCACCAGACGAGGCTTTGCTGCTAACACTTTATTTTACGACGAACAGGAACACCCCCTAGTTGCAGCTCGCGCACCCCGCACCACATTTTGGGAAACCCTGGCCTAGAGTAAAAAAGACCCAGCCAATATGGGGGTGACACAGGATGTGCTGCAGCACATAATGAGGCGTCCAGTATATTTTTTCTAGGTAGGAGTGTGTGAATACGGATAGGCGGAGGGATATTTCAGTCAGTACTGTATCGTTAGCTCGGCAGTGCAAGCGGTTCTCTAACGTGTTTATTGTCAATTATTTTAGATATGGTGTGACGCCATACTAAGAGCCCAGATAAGTGACTTCACTTTCAAAAACAAGCCCAAAAAAGCCCAACCCTCGACTCACAAAATTTACAAGCGACAAGACCAAAGTCGCTTATAATAAGCAGACTTGGCAAAACTGTTACTGAAGAGTGCTATTTAAATTAATTTGCCTTGCCTTAGGAATAAGCAACGTGAATCTATTGAATGGTGCCAATGCTCTTAAAATATCTTTTATGATTGTTGTAATGGTTTAATTGATTGTTTGACTTGTAACTTTTTTAAATGTGTGCTGCAGACTTTCTGCAGGTCCCCCATGCAAAGAGCTCTATATCTCAATTGGGTTTTAATCAGAAACAGAATCAAAATCAAAATGGGTCCCCTGGCGCCTGCCTCGGTGCTCGGGGAAGGCGGGCCTTTGGTTCTTCTCAACCACTATTGAGCAATTTCCTTCTGGATAAATTTCACATACTGAAGTGCACTCTCACATACACCCACAGGTGCTGGGTTTCATGTTCTAAGTGTTCACTTATATACAGAAAGCCAGCAATTTATGTATTTATTTATTTATATATTTTTTCACTTTCTTTTCTCAGGTATCACTTTACTCATGTCAGCTTAAATAATAATACATATGATTTAGTAATGGTATCAAGGTGTTACTCTATTGTATCTGTTACACTATGTCAGACAGAAGATGTTTTATCATTCTTTCCCTTTTATCTCTTCTTTCTTTCACCTCCCCTTTCTTTTTTTTCTCTTCTTGTTCTTCCTTTACTCTCCTATTTTCCCACTGAAGTGTCCACATAATTTGTAATTCTCCCCACAGGAATCACAATAAAACAATTTACATGCATAAATCAAGCGGAGCACTATGGCGAAAGCTGATTGCTCCATTTGTGAAAGCAAAATCTGTCGAGCTCTATTTGGCGTTAAGACATCAATTCTTATTGCCACATTGCTAGACAGGACACTGGGAAAAAAAAGAAAAAAGAAAAAAAAGAAACAGAATCAAAATCAACTTTATTCGGCAAGTACAAACAAGGAATTACACGTTGTGTAAGAAAAAGGTAGACAAGCTGTTACAATTTGGGTTTTGTCTTGGTTCATGTTATCCGATTTATTAGTTAAGTTTCTGCTTTTGGGTTCTTTCTTGTTTGGCTTTGATTTAGACGTGTTATTCTGTTTAGGTTACCTGTTTTCCACCTGTCACTTTATCAGCTCTGTTTGGTCTCCCCTCAGTAATCTGTCAGCTCTCTTGCCTTGATTAGTTCCACCTTCTTGTAATTAGTTTCACTACGTTTCACCTGTGCACTATACTATATAGTTCTGCCTCAGCCTTCAGTTCTCCGCCAGATCATTTACGACCCAATGGTGAGTGTTGTTCCAGCATTCTCTTTTCCGATTGACCTGTCGATGGAAACCCGATTGCCTCCTGATTCTGAGCGAGCCTGACCCATGAACCTGTTTTTCCTGCCTTATCTTACTGCCTGCCCGTTTTGCCTGACCTGGTTCTGTTTTTGGATTTTCTGAGCTTGCCTGGTCCCTGTCTGTCTTACCCTGCCTGGTTGTGTACCAAACTTGGATATGTATCTCGACTCCGCACTTGGATTCTGTTCTGGATTATCCTGCTTGTTTTTGATTACCTGGTTTTTGACATTGGACTGTTTTTCACCTCCGATTCTGCCTGTCCTCGTCCAGCCTGTCAGCTATATTGTGTATCGACCTGGGACTGTTATTCTGATCAGTTCCGTTCATTACACAAGCAGAACAGCAAACAACAATATATGCCAAAAAACATTTTACGAGGAAATGTATGAGCAGGAGCAATATGTAAAAGGGAGGTTTTTTTTCATACATACTGTACATATCTGTAAGTATGTGTGTGTGTGTGTTAGAGGCCTGCACGGGCCTAAAATTTCAGGCCCGGCCCGGACCCCTGGCAATCAGGCCCTAACCCGACCCTGCTCGACAAATTAAGCTATTAATGAGCCCGAACCCGAGCCCGACTAAAAGGGTCCGCTATTTAGACATGACTGTTTCCCGACACTTCGGTCGCGTAATAGTTTCTCAGAAAGCCGACTCGAACAATTAAACAAATAATACTTTTAACACACGATTAACCCTTGCAAAGACAAGCGTTTACGTATTTAATTAGACCTCAATGTCGAAATAACGGGATGTCATTGTCGCAAAAGCAGACAGACAGGATATATGACATCGGTAAATCTATGCGCCACGGGAGTAGATAAATGAGCAGCACACATGAGCTCCTTGTCCATAGCCAACTTATAATGCACCGTGTAAATAAATAAAGGAATTGAATCACTTTGAATTGAATATTTATTAAATTATTATTTTATTATTATTATGTTATTATTATTATTATTATTATTTTAATATTTACCAATCAAATAAATGTATTGCTCACCTAATAAAGGCAACAAGTGCAAAGTAGGCGAGACCGCTTCCAACACAACCGCCGTCTATAACCGCCTAACGAAAAAACAGAAAACACGTTCTTAGAGTTGCAGGTCCATCAAAAAACACAGGCAAACCTATTTACAGTCCATCGATTGTTCATTTCGCTGCGCTGTGCAGGAAAAGAATCGCGTCCACGGTGGATGGCTTTAGCGAGGTCCGCCTCACTTCCAGCGTCTGACCCGCGGTGCTAAAGTTCCGTTCACTGGGGCTGCTGCTTGCGGGGACATAGCGCGCAAGTGTAGCAAGCATTGGGAGAGTTGCCTCATGCTGTTTCCACCATCCTAGTAGGTCACGGTCATTCCCTTCCTGGCTGTGGTTCATGTTGAGGTACAGCTGGACCTCATCCAACGTGTAATCTTCTCGGGCAATGTTCTCCCACTCTGCTTCATATTCTTCTGACGAAGACCTCCTTTTGGCTGGTGGCTCAGCGCTTGGCTCAACACTGCATGAAAAGTGTGATTTTCGTCACTATGTGGCACTGTAGATTGTCGTGGAAGTTCAGGTTAACTAACCTGACAACAGCCAGATGCATATCGCTCCGCCTAGCTCCACTCACAAACATCTGGGACACCGCCATAGGAATTGCCTTTACTGAAGGCTGGGCCTTATAAAAAATTCTTGCATATGATTGCATAAGCCACTTGTCTGTCATCTTTATCGACGTGCTATTTCAACCACTCACACCGAAGCTAACCCGTGACGCTGATGAGAGCGACACAGGAAAAAAAAAAAATTGTTTTTTTTATGTGTTTGCGGCTCTAGTGGCACGCGTTTTATTGACAGTGAGCTAACAGGAAGAGGGGGAAAGACAGGCGGCAAAGCGCCACGGGTCGGAGTCGATCCCGGGCCGACCGCATTGAGGACTAAAGGCCTCCTAATATGGTTCGCGCTAACCGCTAACCGCAGCGGACGCGCCCCGGAAAACAAAACTTGCCAAATCCGGTCGGGAGAAGGGCGAAAACATGGTTTCCACCAACAAAAGCCTTCAGAGCCGTTCTCTGATGTTCTTTTAATGAAACAATATTAGGTAGATTGGACAACACGGAAGAAATAGCAGCATCAATGTTAACGCTTGCTTCCTCGATGAGCCGCCATTGCTATCAAAACAGTCTCACGTCATGGTCGCGTCTCCACTACGTCACATCTATGAAACTCCAGCCCTGCGTCCTGATTGGCCAGACCATAAAATTGGTTGGAGAAATCACTTTCTATCGGCGGTGTCCCAGATGTATGTGAGTGGAGCTTGGCGGAGCGATATGCATCTGGCTGTTGTCAGGTTACAGGTTAACGGCTGTTCACGGTCATTTGCAGGCAACACCGAAAACTGCCATGAATTGTCAGAAATTGACGTGGCAGTTGTCCCCCCATGACCCCCCTCCTCCTAATTCTAGGGGAGGCTTTAACATGTAAATTAAAATGTTGTGAGCTATACAAATGCAAATCAGGGTTGCAGGGGGAGTTTACCCCACGTCTCGCGTTCAACTCACCTTCAACTCCTCTCGATCCACAACTTTCAGCCAGTCCGCAGACTGACGAGAAGAAACTGCTGATTGCTATCAGTGGACTGTCTCATATGAGTCAGTCGGTATTGAAGCAATGCCTAGAGCGTGGAAATGTTATACTCAGAAGTTTTGGTTGTGTCATTCATGATAAAGTAAATGAAATGGGGTTTAATGAACTAAAAATAAGTCCCACTGTACCTTTCCCAGATACTCCACCATGGGTTTTTAGGGAGGTGGCCACTGATTTGGGATTATTAGAATAAAACAAAATAATTATTATTATTCAGCAGTATTTAGATATAAGGTATGAAAATATGACACAAATATACACAGATGCGTCAAAAGAGGAAAATGGTAAAACAGGAGTAGCAGTATATATTCCGAAAGAAAATATTTCTATAAAAAGAAGGACAACAGATAATTTATCAATTTTTTCAGCAGAGATGTTGGCAATTATTAGGCGCCCGCCTATGCATTGAAAATGCATGGCGGAGGCCTTATGTTATGCACTTAATAAGGGTTTCTTTAATGTTATTATTATTGCTTTTTAATCTTCCGTCACCGTTAATACAGCCCGAACCGTAGGCTGTACCCCCACAAACTATATATCAAAACGTGCGTCTCGACGCTGCGAAGTGTGCTATTTGTACTTGACGCCATTTAAAGTTACCGTGGTGACAAAATTAACCAAAAACCACTTCTCAAAACCACTTCCTAGACACAGTTGACCTCTCCATAATGCAGAGCTCAGCATGGCACTTTTTTTTGGTACAGTGGTTTAGGTGTTGGGCTGGTGCACCAAAGGTCGGAGGTTCGCAACCCGCTGGGGATACCCAATATTTTTTTTTTTTTTTTAAAAGTAACAAATAAATAATTTGAACAACTGATATAAATGAATGAATGATGAAAAAATTTCCGATTTTTCTCATCACACCATTTCAAGTTACCATGGTGACAAAATGATCCAAAAACACCCTAGAGATCCTAGAGATCTCCAGAACACTGGAGCCTGCCGACTTCTCCCGGCCGGGCGGAAGTGCAACTCAGCCAGCGACCAGAACGTCAACAAAGCCGCGTTAGCGCGGAGGGGGATGCGAGCACAAAGTTTTCCTGAACGGTAGGTTTTGATGAAAACAAATCCTATACACATCAGCGCTATAGACATACACATTGCGTCATAAACAGCTGCCGACCCTCGTATCTGGCTGATCCAAAACTGCACCGCGTTGCTGCGCTACAGCACACATGAGTTGTTGGACATTCGGAGCTATAATACTGATACATTTATCGTCGATATTCCCGTCATCCTAGAGATCTCCAGAACACTGGAGCCTGCCGACTTCTCCCGACCGGGCGGAAGTGCAACTCAGCCGGCGACCAAAACGTCAACAAAGCCGGCGTTAGCGCGGAGGGGGGATGCGAGCTAGGCTAAAGCTAACACCATGGCTATCTTTACATAGCATTTTCCTCGCCAATGTCCGTTCTCTGGCCAATAAAATGGACAACTTACGATTATCCATCACGAATGACAGACGGATTATGGACTCAAATATCATGATTTTCACTGAAACATGGCTAAAGACCAGCTGTCCGGACAATGCTATCCAGCTAACTGGACGCGACACACACCGAGCCGCGGAGACCAGACGCGGAGGTTTGTGCATTTATTTTATAATAACTACTACTACCGACAGTCACTGCTCACAGAAGGTGGAGTTTTTAATGGTCAAATGCAGACCTTATTACCTCCCAAGTCAATACTGGTAATAATATATATATATATATATATATATATATATATATATATATATATATATATATATATATATATATATATATATATTGTTTATTTATTTATTTGGATCCCCATTAGCTGTCAGTAATTTGACAGCTACTCTTCCTGGGGTCCTTTTAAAATTATACAAATACACAAAACATATCAAATGATCACATCATAAGAACAACTATACATTTCAACTTATTTCATATTACAGTACAATCTGTTACACAATTATTCAAATATTAAGGCTTTCAACAAAGTATTTTTTTTTTAAAGTGTTTTAAATGCGCCTTTCGTAGTAGCAGTCAAGATGTTATGTGGCAGTTTGTTCCACAGAGTTACAGCTCTGAACAGCACAGACCTGCACACTGCTTCTGTTCTTGGAATGGGTCGAGTCAAATGACCAAAAGCTGCCTGCCTGGTTGAATAATTGTGCTCATTTCTCACATAATGTAACAAGCTGAACAAAAGAGAAGGTTTTCCACAAACAATAATATTCCTCAGGAAACACAAAACATTACATTTCAGTCTCTCCTCTACTCTGAGCCACGACAGACGCACATGCAGCTCAGCAGAGCTCTGAGTCCACACACAGGGCAGTCCCAGTGCCAGCCTGGCCGCTCTGTTCTGTGCGGTTTGTAGTTTAGCCAGATGTTTCTGAGCTGCACCTGACCATACCACAGAGCAGTAGTCCAGGTGAGACAGCACTAATGATTTAATCACCAAAATTCTAGAGGCTGAAGTCATGAAAGATCTGAATCTTTTAATGCAAGACATATTTCTTCCCATCTTTTTCACCACCGTATCTACATGTTTTGCCCAGGATAGCTGCTCATCAAATGTTACTCCAAGAAGTTTCACCTCTTGAACCTGTTCATCACATTTTTTATTCCTAGCTTTAAATAACATACACTTTGTCTTTGAAACATTCAAGGTTAGGCTGTTCTCATTAATCCAGGCCAGAAGCACCTGCAAATCCAACTGCAGTGTTTCTTTTAACTCTGATATCTTTGTTGCTGCAAAGTAAAGTGTAGAATCATCTGCATAAAGAGTTATGTTGCACCTTTTTAGGACAAATGGAATGTCATTAATAAAAATCGAGAACAGCAATGGTCCTAGGCAACTGCCTTGTGGTACACCACACTGCATTTGTTGAGGTGATGAAAAGCTTCCATTAAAAAACACACATTGTGATCTAGATGTTAAATAATTTTGTATCCATTTCAGAGGAGTGGCACCAAATCTGTATGCCGATAACTTTTCAAGTAACATTTGATGATGCACTAAATCAAATGCAGCACTAAAATCCAAAAACACTGCACCAACTATCAATTTTTTGTCTATGCTAAACAACCAATTCTATGTCATTTCTGTAAGAGCTGTACATGTCGAGTGATTTTCCTTATATGCATGCTGTGATTCAAAAATCAATTTGTTACAGTTTAAATATGTTGAAATCTGTCCAAAAACAACCCTTTCCAGCAATTTACTAAGTATAGGCAGAATACTAATGGGCCTACTATTGACTGCCGAGAGGCTAACATTGGTAGTTTTTGAAAGAGGAAGTATTTTAGCAGATTTCCACATTTGAGGGAAGACCCCTTCTGTCAAGCTTAGATTAAACAAATGGCAGACTGGTGAAGCTATCACACTTGCAGCCATTTTCAGTAATTTGCCATCAATCTCATCCATTCCTAATGGTTTGTTTTCATGTAAACTTAGAAGCAGACTTTTAACTTTCTAACAATATGTGTGTATGTGTATATATGTGTATATATGTATATATATATATATATATATATATATATATATATATATATATATATATATATATATATATATATATATATATATATACATATATATATATATATATATATATGACAAGACCGAAGTTGTCCTCAAAAAATAAACTTCTTAACCAATCACTTAATCTGGATGACATTAACTTGGCCTCTGGTAATAAAGTAAAAAACCTTGGTGTTATTTTTGACCAAGACATGTCATTTAAATCCCATATTAAACAGGTTTCCAGAGTTTCCTTTTTTCACCTCCGGAATATCGCCAAAATTAGAAACATTCTGTCCAGGAGTGATGCTGAAAAACTAGTCCATGCATTTGTTACTTCAAGGCTGGACTATTGTAATTCTTTACTATCAGGAAGTCCACAAAATGCAATTCAAAGTCTTCAGCTGATCCAAAATGCTGCAGCAAGAGTTCTGATGAAAATCAACAAGAAGTATCATATTTCTCCAATTTTAGCTTCCCTTCATTGGCTTCCTGTTAAATCAAGAATAGAATTTAAAATTCTTCTTCTAACGTATAAAGCCCTTAATAATCAAGCTCCATCATATATCAGAGCTCTGATTACTCCGTATGTTCTTAACAGAGCACTTCGCTCTCAGACTGCAGGTCTGCTGGTGGTTCCTAGAGTCTCTAAAAGTAGAATGGGAGGCAGATCCTTTAGCTATCAGGCTCCTCTCCTGTGGAACCAACTCCCAGTTTTGGTCCGTGAAGCAGACACCCTGTCTACTTTTAAGACTAATCTTAAAACCTTCCTTTTTGACAAAGCTTATAACTAGAGTGGCTCATGTTACTCTGAGCTACCTTTATAGTTTTGCTGCTATAGGCTTAGGCTACTGGAGGACATCAGGGCCTATTTTTCTCACTCTACTGATTTCTACTGTTCTCCAGTCTACTGTTCTCCAGATTTGCATTGCATTACATTGAAATGACTGTTGTCATTTCAGCTTTTAACTTTTTGTTCTCTCTCTTTTTTCTTCATAGTAGGTACACCTGGTCTGACGTTCTGTTGACTGCTAAATCATCCAGGGAGGACAGATCACCGACTATTACCATCTAATGTAGAACAGATTACTAGATCAATGTGTGCTTCTGTGCTTTTTTGTCTCTCTTGTTGTGTCTCTGCTCTGTCTTCTGTAACCCCAGTCGGTCGAGGCAGATGACCGTTCATACTGAGCCCGGTTCTGCCGGAGGTTTTTTTTTCCCGTTAATGGGTGGTTTTTCTTCCCACTGTTGCTTCATGCTTGCTCAGTATGAGGGATTGCAGCAAAGCCATGTACAATGCAGACGACTCTCCCTGTGGCTCTACGGTTCCCCAGGAGTGAATGCTGCTTGTCGGGACTTTGATGCAATCAACTGGTTTCCTTATATAGGACATTTTGACCAATCTGTATAATCTGACCCAATCTGTATAATATGATTGAACTTGATTTTGTAAAGTGCCTTGAGATGACATGTTTCATGATTTGGCGCTATATAAATAAAATTGAATTGAAATAAAAAAATTTAATATATATATATATATATATACAGGGGTTGGACAATGAAACTGAGACATCTGGTTTTAGACCACAATAATTTATTAGTATGGTGTAGGGCCTCCTTTTGCGGCCAATACAGCGTCAATTCGTCTTGGGAATGACATATACAAGTCCTGCACAGTGGTCAGAGGGATTTTAAACCATTCTTCTTGCAGGATAGTGGCCAGGTCACGACGTGATGCTGGTGGAGGAAAATGTTTCCTGACTCGCTCCTCCAAAACACCCCAAAGTGGCTCAATAATATTTAGATCTGGTGACTGTGCAGGCCATGGGAGATGTTCAACTTCACTTTCATGTTCATCAAACCAATCTTTCACCAGTCTTGCTGTGTGTATGGGTGCATTGTCATCCTGATACACGGCACCTCCTTCAGGATACAATGTTTGAGCCATTGGATGCACATGGTCCTTCAGAATGGTTCGGTAGTCCTTGGCAGTGACGCGCCCATCTAGCACAAGTATGGGGCCAAGGGAATGCCATGATATGGCAGCCCAAACCATCACTGATCCACCCCCATGCTTCACTCTGGGCATGCAACAGTCTGGGTGGTACGCTTCTTTGGGGCTTCTCCACAGCGTAACTCTCACCGTGGGGAAAACAGTAAAGGTGGACTCATCAGAGAACAATACATGTTTCAAATTGTCCACAGCCCAAGATTTGCGCTCCTTGCACCATTGAAACCGACGTTTGGCATTGGCACGAGTGACCAAAGGTTTGGCTATAGCAGCCCGGCCGTGGATATTGACCCTGTGGAGCTCCCGACGGACAGTTTTGGTGGAAACAGGAGAGTTGAGGTGCACATTTAATTCTGCTGTGATTTGGGGAGCAGTGATTTTATGTTTTTTGGATACAATCCGGGTTAGCACCCGAACATCCCTTTCAGACAGCTTCCTCTTGCGTCCACAGTTAATCCTGTTGGATGTGGTTTGTCCTTCTTGGTGGTATGCTGACATTACCCTGGATACCGTGGCTCTTGATACATCACAAAGAATTGCTGTCTTGGTCACAGATGCGGCAGCAATACGTGCACCAACAATTTGTTCTCTTTTGAACTCTGGTATGTCACCCATAATGTGGTGTGCATTGCAATATTTTGAGCAAAACTGTGCTCTTACCCTGCTAATTGGACCGTCACACTCTGCTCTTATTGGTTCAATGTGCAATTAATGAAGATTGGCCACCAGGCTGGTCCAATTTAGCCATGAAACCTCCCACACTAAAGTGAGAGGTGTTTCAGTTTCATTGTCCAACCCCTGTATATATTGTATTTCACTTACTGAATTGAGTTACTGAAATAATTGTCTATACTTTTATTTATTAAGATTTTATTCTAGTGTTTATGTAAGGCAGAGGTTACAAATGTAAACGTTACAACCTTTTGTTTGGACCGTTTTTGCCTTTTCTTCTTTCTATTAAAAACGACTCTAAGAGAAGAGGTGGAAACAACGCCCCCAAAATGAGGCTTGTGGCCAAAAAGTGTATTATGTCAGTAGTGGTTTAGGACTACCGTAGCAAATGAATGGGAAACGTTGACCGTCGGCTGTCGCCAATTAGCTCATTAGCTGCGTCTCAGATCGAAATACGCAGTTTGCAGCTCTGCAGACGCAAACTTTTCCCGGTCGGCAAGTTTTGATGAAGACAAATCCTTTTCACTCAGAAGGTTTGATTTTAAAATCCCCAAGCGATGAGAGCCTACGACCAAGGAACTCGGAAGCTTTGCCTTTGACGGTCATGCCCACCACCAGGTGGGCGCCTTCTTCAACTTCTTCAGAAGTTGAACGATTCTAGTTTTGGCATTACAATGGGTGCTGGAGGTGAAGCCTAGAAATGTAGTTATCTGTTCAGATTCATTGTCTTGCCTGACTAGTTTTAAAAGTGGAAAATCTGAAAGCCGTCAAGATCTTTTAGATGAAGTCAGTTATTTAATATATGGTATACAGCAACAGTATTCAATTCACATGGGTTCCAGCACATAAAGGAATTTTAGGTAATGAAAAAGTAGATAAGTTAGCTAAAGAAGCAATTAAGGCAAGACAAATTGAATATGATGTCCCACTAAGTAGAACAGAAATAAAAGTAATTATTAAAGATAAAATAAATAATATATGACAGGAGAGATGGAATTTAGAAGAAAAAGGAAGACATTTATATAAAATACAAAAAGATATTATCATAAGATTTAATATTATAATGAATAGAAGAGAGGAAATATGGATAAACAGGTTGAGGATAGGGCATACTAGTTTAAATACTGGTTTAAAAATAATAGGGAAACATCCAACAGGTAATTGTTCTTATTGTGGAGAAATCGAAGGAGTAGAACATGTTTTGATTTATTGTAGGAAATATATTAAAGAGAGGAAAGAACTGGAAAGGGTATTGGGGAGTTCAGTAAAGATGGCTGAATTATTAGGGAAACATCAATCAGATAAAATAATTAAAGCACTTATTAAATATTTAAAAGATACAGAATTAGCTCGGAGGATTTAGTGTGTATGTATGTGTGTGTGTGAGTGTGTAAGTAAAGATATCATCTAGTTTCATTAAGATATAAAGATATATAGGAAAATATATTTCTATATTACATCTCCATCCAGTTGATGGCGGTAATGCACACAGTATGTAAACTGCCAGAAAACACAATAGAAGAAGAAGAAGAAGTGGACTGTCTCGTACAACATACTGCCGATATGAATGAGCGGTTCACTCAACTGCAGAATTCGGTAAACTCCAGGTTGCTGTCCATAGAGGACAAGTTGGCGGCTCTGCAGTCGAACAACTGTGCGGGAGAGACTTACTCCAAGAAGAGAAGACGGATCAATCCCAAACTTGCGAATATGTTCGGTGAATGCTAGCTAAGCTAAAAGTAGCCTAGCCTAAAACCAACGCTAAGATTAGCCTAGTAGCCTTCAAAAGAACAAACTTTATTAAAGTGTATTTTTTTGTTACAGGAAGCAGTACGCCGTCTTCACAACTCGGAGACAAATTGCAGGCGCTATGAACCGGAGCAAGGCGGTGACCTCCTATTTGCTCGGAGCAATATCTGCAAGTCCAGATTGACACGATGTTGATAAAGACGAAATTGTGTGTAAGTGACTTGTTTTTACTGTTTCTCCTTCCTTGTTTAATGTTACTGTGACTTGCGTTTGATTTTTATTCATACCACTCTCATTTAATTGTTTTCCAGCCGCCTGTAAGACCTATTATGAGACGGTATGCAGGACGGTACGCATCCAGAAAACTCATTGCGGGCGGAAGCTGCGGTTCAGCTCGGAGTCGAGCGAGAAGAAAGAATGTAAGACTTTATTTGGTGACTATTTTTCAGGTGCATTGATAGATGTGTTGTGTCCATACGCAGTGCATCCCATCGCACAGTACTGATTCGTTATTTATTTATTTTTTTTACAGCTGCTGGAATCGAGGCAGAGCGTGCTAGCGGATGAGGAAGTGGAACTCTGGAAGTCCACCACCGTCGACCTCATGTCTGACGAAGCGGGGTCTCTGGATGGATTGTACGGCCGCCGTCATTTCGTAGGCCGGATCTCTCTGAACTCTGTGTGAAGCTGTAGTCCCGGTTAGAGGCGACGCCGGAGTACAGAGCCACGCACAGCACATCGGACCTGCCTCGGAAAGAATGCTGCGAGTTACCTACAACCCCGAGGAGGCAAACGGACAGTTCACAGAGTTGTAGTTTTTTGGATACCCATGTGTGGACAGATCCTCACGTTTTATATAGTTGTTTGTTTTAATAAAGCTCTTTCTTTGCATAAACATCTTCCTGGCAAATGTTCATTTCCTGTATAAATTCATTCATGTCCTTGATGGTAGCCTAATAATAGTGTAGTAGCCTACATATGATAACATGAATATACAGCATAATATGAATATATATATATATATATATATATATATATATATATGTATATATATATATATATATATATATATATATATATATATATATATATATATTGGCATATATATATGCCAACCAATCACGAGTGATTTTACTTGTTTGAAAATAATGGTTTCATCCAATACTCAGTAAGAACATTCAAGCCTGGCCTGGCCACGTGTGGTTTTGCTGCCAATCAGGAGCGATTTTACTTGTTTGAAATAGTGGTTTGATCCAATACTGAGTAGGTTATTCAAGCCAGACCTGGCCAGCCGTGCGGGTTCGCTGAATTCATATGCTAATTAGGGCCAGTAGTACAGCTGATCGCTCTCCACATACGTCATTGTCCGGTTCCGACAATTTGTGGCACTGACAAACGGCGACAAGCGCGGGTTGCAAATTGTCGTCGACTGCCGAAAATGAGGGAGATCTGCGGTAGTTTACGGGGACGAAAATCTCACTTTTCATGCAGTGCAACGTCGCGACCACTAGGCCCAGCAGCAACTGCAGCAGCGTGTGCATCTTTGTAGAAGGTGACGCAGCGTCTTGCCTCCTCAAGGGTATCAGCTCTATCCTCTTCAGTCAGCATACGAAGCTGGCTGAATTTAGGCCAGAGGAAAATTGCCAGTCTGTGTAGTGGTTGAATTACCACTTTCTTCGTTATCCACTCTAGGTGACGCTTGCGGATGGTGGCCTGGACATAGATGGAATAAGAGATAAATTAAATAAGCTACATTTTATTTTCTAGCTAGATTAAAACATGTTTCACCAATTTAGGCTACATTTTTTACCCCTGAAGATATCATTAAACCAGTAGCCTGGTAGCCTACAATAAAACACCATGAAGAGAGATGCGAGTAAAAATGTTAGACCCACGCTACCTGGTAAGGGGTGTCATCGCTTTTCGGCTTGCAGTGAAGAATGAGCCTCCCGTGCCACAGTACAACAATGTTCAATGTTGGGTACAGTTCGCCTTCTAACTCCTGCTGGGCTTCGTAGAAGGGATGAAGGAAGTCCACCATGAAGTGCAGCACATCAGAGGATACGTCGGTGATGTAGTGAAAGGCTTCTGCCCGGTCCTGCAGTTTCTCTAGTAGCTCTGGATATACCGCTTTGACGGACTCAAGAGTGAGATACAGAGTAATGTAGCGCGTCTCGCACATTTGTTTAACGTGCCTGGACAACTGGCTTGTAATTCCACTCTGTTTCAAATACCGGACTAAGGCCTTTACAGCCAGGAGAGTCTCTGAGACCTCTGGGGCTGATTCAGAAAGCTCTTCCACGTTAAGGGCATGTCTCATGACAGTGTTATAGACATGATCCTGGCAGTCCAGACGTCGGTATGATCGTAGCGCAGACACAATATTGGAGCCCAGGTCTTTTACCCACACTACCTTGTTCATCACGCTCGCATGAAAACCGAGGTTGGACACAAGCTGCTGCTGCAATTCGGTACGGATGTTGGCACCCGTCTTAGGCTCGTCGGAGGGGAACTTGGCGGTGGTGAGTACTTTACATTTCAGCTGGAAATCTGCAGTGATATAATGACAAGTGATTGCAATGTAGCTTACTTTGCGGAAATCGTCGGTCCACATGTCAGTGGTCATGCCGATGTTAACACACTTCAGAACGTCTTTTATCTCTGCAACTAATATGTTTCGTTGTTCCACTGCCATGTCTTTGCTCCGGTGAGATATAGTTGTGGGGTCAGGGAGCACTTTGTCGGCAGGCAAACGGCCGTATGCTGCGCCTATCTTGATCAGCTTCTGAGCCATCTTGCGAAAACCGGATCCCGCCACCGTTTCAAAAGCTGTGATGTCCTCGCAGCAGAATTCCACACACGTTACAGTGACTTCGCTTTTCACTTTAGCTGGTACTGGCGTCGTAAAAAAAGATGGCAAGGAAGGTTGTCGGCTAGCATTAACAGTAGCGCGAATAGCCCTAGTGCAGCCTTTGTCAAGATGACGCTGTAAATGCGATGATCCCGTCTTCTTGCTGTCGTAAGCAAGAATGGAGTTACAGTTTCTGCACTGTACATGACCTAAAGGTTGTTTCTCCTTGTTAGCTATGAGGTCGAAGTGCTCCCATAAAGAGATTTTCCCTCCCGTATTGGGAATTTTCAATAGCTCACCTCTGGCTAGCTGACTTTTCAGTTTGTCCATCTTTATTGACTGACCGGAACAGAAGTACGGAGACCTAGAGGGGTCATCGCAAAATGTTTTGCATGTTGAGAGAATGTGCGCTCGTTTTACCACATTGCGACGTGCTGCGTAGCGACGTGCTGCGTAGCGTCTGCTTCCAAAGAAAAAGAGAAATAAAAAGCTGTGTGCGTGAATGTTTTTCTGACCTGACCTAACTGAAAGATCATGAATACATAAAACCAACTTTATCAGTGTCAAGCCCGAGCCCTACTCGAGCCCGTGCTATTCATTGAATTTAAGGCCCGTACCCTGCCCGAATTTGCATATTGTGTCGGGGCCCGTTGGGTCCCGACAGGCTTGCAGGCCACTGGTGTGTGTGTGTGTGTGTGTGTGTGTGTGTGTATAGATAGATAGATAGATAGATAGATAGATAGATAGATAGATAGATAGATAGATAGATAGATAGATAGATAGATAGATAGATAGATAGATCAGGGGTTAAAGTTCTCCGTCGTTGAGACGGATTTCCGTCATTTAGAAATTGAGCGCAAATTATTCTGTCTACACTTTTTATTCAAGGTTTTAAACTGAAGCTGCTCTCAACCAATGAAACCTGGCAGAGCTCGGACATTAGCCAATCAGAAAGTGAGTAGGGCGGGTCTTTGCAAAGCCGAGATCTGCCAGACTGAGCTTCATCGGTGTTCGATTATTTTAACTTTTGGAAGAACATCTCAAACTGGCCACAGATGCATGAATGAAAGTAGCGGTGGTCAAAAGTTTTCTCTGGATTTTTAAGGAAAACGACATAAAAAAATAAACTGCAGCTACAACATGGACTGGAGAGCATGGTTCTGGCAAGAGGTGATTCTCAGAGAGCTTTTTTGAAGTTATTTTTTATTTTTACACGGAGTGGAGCACGCGATGTGAAGCGACACTGTAGAAGCGAGTCGCACCAGAACCAGCTGAAAAAGCCTCTTGTCTGTGGATCTATTGACTCATTTTACTCCAACCCCAAAACACCTGCCAGACAGACAGTACTTCAGCCAAGATTACCTTCAACAATATTTAACTTTACGCAAAAGTTTAACATTTTTCTAATTAAAAAATTTTCATATTTAAAAGCAAGTTCTGTATTTTTCTGATAAACTTTGAGCAATTTTATTAAACTTTTAAAAAAATTTTACATCTCATCCTTCATCGATTCATACCGGCTTTTCCCTACAGGTGTGACGTCAAGCCGTCTGGGCTAAGACTTAACCGTTTTATTAAACTTCAAAAAAGTTAAATAATGCCTTTTCATAAACTCATGAGTTGTGATAATGAATTGCTGTGCAATAACGGGAAAAGCAGAGACTGATTATTGTAATGTGCGATGTGTGATAAACTAAAATGTATGACATCGTAGTGTTGGTTATGTGTCCTGCATTGTCCTGGTTGTGGTCGGCCTTGTATGATCATAGGATTGGCTTATATTGAATGTAACAGGGAGCCAGTGGAGGTAATGTTCAGATGTGAAGTAGATGATGTAATGATGAAGCTGCTGTCTTTGGTACTAGTTGTAGTTTATGGAGGTTTTTCTGGAGGACAGGGAGGGAAAGGAGCTGAAACTGTAAAGTCAACTGTGAACCAGTTTGGCTAAAGTGTGAAGGAAGAACTTGATGCTGCAGATAAGTTAACCAGGTGATGTTTTGGATGTGGAAAGTGAAGGAGATTATGGAGAGGGCTGTCCAGGATGATACCAAGGCTCTGAAGCTGAAAGGTGGGACAGAGATAGGAATGGTCTTTGCATATTGTAAAGCTACCAGATTTGGTTAAAGTTGACTTTGCACAATAAGCAAGTGAGGTAACTAATGTGGCATTATTTCCACAGTCCCGGGAATATATGGGCTGACTCGAAATTTTTTTCAGTCAAACTGATTATTTTTGCTTTAACCCATGAGATAGATGTACACATGGGCTTAAAAACCTGCCAAGTTAGTGCATATATGCTTTTTTCAGGAGAGTAGCTGGCTGTAGGGATTCATCACAGACACAGCCTGGGGACACAAACTTCTGAAAAAGTGTCTGTCTGCAGGAAAATACTTTTGTGCTGTTTCCTCCACAGATCTTTCTCTTTCAGTAGCTCAACATGGATGTAAAGAACAGAGAAACAAGACAAACATATCAAAACAGTTGCTCCATGACCTTGTATGCACCTTGTATGCTATTACACAGTTTCACTCAAACTCCTGCACTCCAGACAATCCCTGTATAGGCCTTTAAACATTATTAATATTAACTCAACAATAAAGTGTCATTACTTATAACTAGCTAAAACAACATTTAAAAGAAAGGTAGGTTGGGGAGTCGATAGGTCACTCTTAATGGTTTATGACACTGGTGCTACTTTAAGAACAAAGTTGAGCTGTATAAAATCCTGCCTGCAGACTTGAGCCAACTTTAGTATGAATTAATAAAAGCACGAGCGTGTTACTGTCTGGAGTGCCAGACAGAAGGAGCTAGAGAGGGTCAGAAATAGAGGCTACAGACAGGGAGGGCAAGAAGCAGAACAGGTTGGTGCAAAAGCGACAGATGGATGAAACAGAGATGGTGAGGAGAGAGGGGAGAGTGCACTGAAAACAGGGAAGGAGGGGAAATAAAGAGGGGGCCAAGAGGTGAAGAGCAGAGAAGTTGTCCAGGGGCTGCTCTAAATTATGTGTGATCACTTAAGGTCTATAAATACTTCTACAGCAATGTAAGCATACATGGATTTCCCTTCCCTTTTGAAGGTCATTGAAGAAATAGATCAGATTATTTTTTATAGTGAGGTCATTAAAGTAACTTAGAGTGCTCACAACCTTGTTAAAGTTTTAGTTCTGAGTGATCTATAGCGTGAGACCACAATAAATACATTCAAAACTTTTTTCCACATATAACGGGACACGTATTCAGTACATTTCAAAGTAAAAAAGAGTAAAAAGAGTATTCCGTACATTTCAAAGTAAAAAACAAATAAATGGAAAGTGTGCAAACCCTTTAAGCTACTGCCTCAGAAATGCAAAGTTTGATTTTATTTCAGCAGTCTTTTTTGGTAACGTGTCTGTGATCATCCAACATTTTGATTTGCCATGTCAAAATACTTGCAGACCCTTCCTTGCAAAAGTTCCTCAAATCTACCATACAGTGAGGGCATCTCCTTTCCAGAGCCTTCTTCAGGTGACTCCAGAGACTTTGGCATGGCTATTCCTATTCAATTTTGTCACATAAAGTCATTGTCTTTTTGACTGAAGGTGTGCTTGTATGCCTCAATTTTTCATCATCACTGTTATGCTGGAAAAAAAAGGTCTTCCTTTTTAGCAGACAGCTGAAGATTATTGTTTAAAACTAACTGGTATTTGGAATTTTCCCTATTTTCATCCACTTCGACCTAAACTATTTAATTTGAAGAACAGTAACCTAGATGAGTGCATGATTCAAATGAGCATCAACACAAAATAAAACATTTGTTGTAAAAAATTTTTTTTTCACTTTCACATTTCCTCATATCTCGAACACCTCAGATTTGGGATGCATAAAAGTTCACTCATAAACAGATGAATAAAAATGTTTTTACTCTCGTTTGTTTTAGTTAACTAAACAAAGTCCGAGGATTGGATGTGGCCTGGTCTTGTCTCTGCTCCATTATATTGTCCCACACTAAGTACTGGAAACTGTGTTTATTCTGACACTGGAGGTTTAATGGCTTGGGCTTGTGTTTACGTCAGTGTCAATCCGAAGATGAATGGTCATTGGTCAGTCTTCAGTGCACATGCCTGCAGGGACAAACACATTTCTGCCATGTGGGAGGGAATGACAGGGGCATTTCTGTTTGATCAAATCATCACTTGTGTGCTATTATCAATACCATGATATTATGTTTTCTTAGAGTGCATTATGTGAGAGAGGACGTTTTCATACCCAACTCCTATATCAAAGAACTGTATACCACAATAGCTAATTGGCAGCTCACAGTGCAAGTGTTATTTGTGTGTGGGTGTGTGTGTGTGTGTGTGGGCACGCATGCATGCATGTACAAGAACCTCTGGCTCCAAGAGAGATACTAAAAGGATCCCTCAACAAGACCCTCTGGGGTTCTGATCTTAAAGCGGTTATGAAGCGTCCGTCAGTTTGACTTAACCTTACGTATATATGTAGCAAAATATGAACAAATAAATATACCACCGATGTTTTTTTTTTTTTACATTTTTTTCACATTTAAGAGAAAATCGGAAAAGATTCTGATCACTCTTCAAGCGTCCTCCAACCCGGAAGTCGTGACGTCAGAACATGAACGTTCATCTCAACATGGCGGATTACTGCACTACATGCGAGAGCGACGACGAGAAGTCTGAAAGTGAAATTTCGACAACCGAGCGATTCCTACCAGGTGACGATTCTGATGTGTCGGAGGAAGAATGTTTGTTTCTCGAGCCTCACATGTTCGACCCAAACGTTTCAGAGGAAGAGAAGTCAGCGCAGGAACAACAGCCTTCAGAGTCGGACAAGGAGTGGAGATTGGACGTCGGGAGATTAGATGAATGGTAGGACACGGTTTTTCTTTTAACTACGCAGTTCAAATATTTTTTCGTATGTTGACATCATTTTCTTTTAGGACCATACACATTTAATGGCTAAAATGCCAGTTTACCAATGATTAGGAGGAGGAGCGCAAGGCTCTGCGAAAGGTTAAAATCTCAGACAAGTAAGAGGGGGCCAATCCATAAATGGCGTTAAAAACAAACAGTAGGAGTTTAAAATCAATTTTAAAACGGACTGGAAGCCAGTGGAGTGATGACAGCACAGGGGTAATGTGTTCACGTCTAGACGTGCTTGTTAAAAATCGGGCAGCCGCGTTCTGTCTGGTATTGTTGGCATTAAGCTTTTTAGGAATCCAGCATCTGATATTTGATAATCAAATGTAATTGGCATAATATAAGAATCAATTCAAAGTATATATTGTTTTCCTCGATCCACTGTATATATGTGGAAGCACTGTATATACCTCATGCACCTTTTACTCCTTTTGTCACCTTCTTTTGATTATTGAGCCGACGTGACAAATGTATTTCTCCACTGTGAGATCAATAAAGTCACTAAAAAGAATGAGCAGTTATTCACAACTCAAAATTAATCTATTCCCTGGGCTAGTTAGGCCCAATGATGAGGTGCTAGTTATCATAAAGAATCACTTGACAACAATTTATAAACAGTATAGGTTAATTAATATTTAGCCTACATACTTGCATAACAAAAGTCAAAAATAATAATATATCAAAAATATACACAGTAATAGTAAGGACTAAATATTTCCTGAAATGTAAATCCATTTCCAACTTACCATAAATGCATTAATAGTGAATTTAGCAAATCAGTTATGGTGTGTAATTCATATACAAATATACAATTAATCAATCTTATTTTTTAGGTGTTCCTGTTCTCACTGCCAAGTTATGGATTCTGCGAGAGAGTGCATCTGTTGCCAGGAAATCGGCTTGATTGTTGCTAAAATGGAAGAAGCCAGAGAGGATATGGATGGAGAAATCTCTGGCTGTATCATAGACCATCCTGGCA
Organism: Fundulus diaphanus; assembly: GCA_037039145.1. Classification (NCBI taxonomy): domain Eukaryota; kingdom Metazoa; phylum Chordata; class Actinopteri; order Cyprinodontiformes; family Fundulidae; genus Fundulus; species Fundulus diaphanus. The sequence continues at coordinate 6,389,787 of CM073132.1, read as the reverse complement.
TGGAAGCGGTGTGTCTAAATGCTTGGACATTGCAGGTTGCTTGGTCCCAATACAAGCAACAGTATAGAGGCAAAGCATTTGAGGGACCCACCCACGCAAAGTATAGGCATATAGCCTATAGACAGTTTGTGAGATGATGTTGGGACTATTTAGGCAAAGATAGCAGGGTTGTGATACCCTCGTGTGCAGTCAGCTGTATAAGGGCCCACTTCCCACCCCCAGGACATGAAGATGATTTCACCTTTAGAGGTCACCTGTTGGCAGTTAAAAAAGTACCCAAGCTAAAAGAATAAAATATAAAGCATACGTGTAAACAAAATTGTTGTTTATTATGTAATATTAGCAATTACTAATAAAATTCTTTCATGGTCTTTTTGAAAATCGACTGAATGAGAGATTGATGGCATCTTCCTTTGTTGGTTTCACAAATGAACTTGTCAGTGATGGGGGCTCTTATGCTGCATCAACCTGCTTAGTTTTTATTTTCTCCAGATCTGCTAGCAGCATCTCGGAACAGTCGTCTACATAGTCTGAAACAAAAAGCAGCAGTGAGTAAAATTTCTCATAACATTTTTGTTTGCTTGCTGGGGTGCATTTACACACAAGCAGGGTGGCCGCGGGTCCTTAAAAAGTCTTAAAAAGTCGTAAATCAATTTCCCTCAAAATAAGGCCTTGAAAAGTATTAAATTGTCTTAAATTAATTTTGCATGGGTCTTAAATATTTGTGTGTCATGTCACTGTGAAAATGCAGGCAATCTGTTCTGCTAGGTCGAATATTTTTTTCCGGTGTAGGTACCAGATTGACTCGGGTTGCCAGATTGACTCGGGGTCCTGCGCCTCTGGATGACGTCACTATAGCCTATGCGCTGCGTTGTCTATGGTTAGGTCAGAGCGTAGCCTACTGCGCAGCTCGTATCGCGCAGCTCTTGATGGCGTAGGCTAAAGCATCTACAGGTAGGCCTAATACAGTACCGATAGCCACTCGACTACTTAAACATGGGGAAATGCAAGTTCAATCACAAATGGCTAGAAAAGAATTAATATTCTTGGTTACGGTCGGTGCCTGGCAGCGCTTATGAAGCTAGCTGCATTGTATGTCGGAAGAATTTCAAACTTGGGACAATGGGGATCAGAGCAGTTGAATCTCACGTACAGAGTAAAAAACATAAAGACTATGTAAAAGCACGCCAGCAGCCTGCAATTGCTAGTTTCTGCTCCACCGTTTCCACCGCAAGCAACGATGTTAACAGCACAACGCTGAATGTTACAATAGGAAATCCACAGCCTGCAACAAGCGTGCCATCTGACCTCCGAGCAATTTGTGGCTCTACGCCAACACTCCGAGCAGAGGTGATTTGGGTGCTGAGGACCGTGACAAGCCACCATTCATGCAGGTCTAATGACGGGATTGAAGAACTGTTCAAAGCAATGTTTCCAGATTCGGGGCTTGTACAGTCATTTACCTGTGGAAAAGACAAAACCAGATACGTAGCTAAATTTGGATTGGCGCCATACATAAAAAAAGAGCTCATCACCGAAGTCCAAAAGTGCTTATGTTCGACGAGACACTGAACCAGACAACCAAAACCACGCAACTGGACTTGCATGTGCGTTATTGGTTAAAAGACCACGTCCAGTCTAGATTCTATGGATCACAGTTCATGGGCCATGCAACTGCCCAGGACCTACTTCAGCATTTCAAAGTAAGTATGCCATATATTTGTGTACCTTTTGTATATTATTATATAGTTAGTTTACTGATTTGTGAAGTTATTAACAACTATGGATATGCCACTATACATTAATTAGACAAATTGAAATAAAATGAATTAAAAGAAATTGCAAACAGCCAGCTTGAGTTTTAGAAAGGTAGTAGAGTCTGGTGTTTACCTGCCAATATGTTTAAATAATATATAGCCTACACTATGGCTATAGGGGTAGCTGACATTGCTTAATTTGTGAAATAGTATTCATTCTTTTTATCTTATCCAGTCTGACATTAATCTTAAGTAATGGTGTCAGAAATGAGACGTGTTGATTGTTGTATGGCTAATGTCTGTAATGTCTTTTTTTAATTTCCTGGGGTGTGTGCAGCAGCTTGACCTGAGACATTTGGTTCCTACTCAATGGATGGACCCAATGTCAATTGGAAGTTTTTTTCAATGCTCCAAAAGGAGCATGCAGAGACATTTGGAAGTGCCCAGCTGATTGTGGTGGGGAGTTGTGGGCTTCACACACTCCACAATGCCTTTAAAAGGGGCTTCTGTGTCTGGCAGCTGGAGAAAGTGCTCAGGGCATTGCATGCACTCTTTCATAATACCCCTGCTAGAAGAGAAGATTTCTGCACTTTGACCAAGACATCTGTGTTTCCCCTACCGTTCTGTGGGCATCGCTGGATAGAAAACCTACCCGTCGTCGACAGGGCTATTACCATATGGCCAATGATGGTGATGTATGTGGATGCAGTGACGCAGAAAATACTTCCAAACCCCAGAACATCATCCTATGACACTCTTGCAGAGGCACGGAATGACCCTCTCATAATGGCCAAGTTGCACTTCTTCATGGCTGTCTCTAGGACCTTCACTACCTTTTTGACTAAATATCAAACAGATGAGCCTGTGATGCCATTCATCAGTAAAGATATGGCTGTTCTCATGAAGGTAATGTATAACATGCCATGGAGAAAGTGTATGAAATTATTATTTTTATTATTATGTATTGTATATGTTCTCAGAGCCTACTGAAGAGGTTCATCAAAGCAGAGATCCTTAATGACATCACAACACTGCAAATGGTCAAACTGGACACAACTGCCAAGGAAGCAAGGGCTCGCCTAAAGGACGTGGACGTTGGATTAGGAGCAGAAGAAGTCCTAAAGGTAAAGGCAAAGGTGTCAAATATCAAACAATGGTTAAGGTACAGGAAATCAAAACTTTATTTTTGCATAAACTTTTAGCCAGTTTCACAGGTCCTCTTCCTGCTAGGAACTCCAGACTAGCCCCAAGAGCAGCGTAGGTGAGCTCAGTGTGTTGGCATTTAGAAAGGACTGCATGGACTGTTTGACCAATATTGTCAAGAAAATGCAAGACAAGAGCCCACTAAAGTACACCATTGTGAGGCAGATGGCATGTTTGGACCCAACGAACATGTTCTCAGACCCCGACTTGTGCTCTGAAAGAATGAAAGGAGTTGTTCAGAGGTTTCTGCATGATCACCAGCTGTCAGGAGGCGTCTCTGCTGGTACTTAAGATTTAGAAGTCTGTCCGAATGTACATTGTCACACTTACTTAATGTGATTTTATTTTGTTGTGGTTTGTCTGTCTGTCTAAACTTTTTCATTACATTGATTGATTTTTCTTTTAATTATTATTTTGTTTTAATCTGTTTTGCAACAGGTGATGTGATTGTCCAACAATTTGGAAATTTCTTGTCTCTGGAGGCGAAAGATGAATCATTCTCCTCTTTCCAACCCATGCGTACAAGACTGGACGTTTTCTTGCATGGACACCTCCATCAATCCTACCCTGAACTCTGGACTTTCTGCAGGAAACTTCTGCTTCTTTCCCATGGCCAAGCAACAGTTGAGAGGGGCTTTTCTGTAAATAAGGAGGTAGAGGCTGATAACATGAAGGAGGACACAGTGGTTGCTCAGAGGATGATATGTGACTATGTTTCTGTCTGTGGGGGGGTTCTCAAAGTACCTCTGACTAAGGAGCTTTTGGCAGCTGCAGCGTCAGCTAGGTCTCAATATCGGCTACATCTGGACCAGCAAAAGAGAAAGCATGCGAGCAATGCTCAAAGAGAAAAGAGAAAGGTGCAGAAGACCACATTGAGCAGCTCAAAAAGAAGAAGACAATATTGATTGAGGTAGCAAACAGCCTAGAAAAAGATGCAGACAAACTAGCAGAGCAAGCTGAGGGTAAATCAGGCACATGCATGGCCCAGCTAATCACCAAGTCAAACATACTCAGAAAAAGATACAAAGAAAAACTCACAGAACTCAAAGAGGTTGAGAAAGAGCTGGAAGATAAATCAGCAGAACTCAGGCATATGCCATAATGTCAAATCAGGCATTGTCTCCCGCCTCTTTACCTTCCTGCCTCTCTGTTTCAAGTGTTCATATGTTCATTTGTGCACATGCACATTGTTATAAATGGGTAAGTACACTCTTTAGGGAAGGCTTTCTCAAGTGCCAAGTTGTCTAATATTATTATTATTTTATCTTTTAATTTTGGTTGATTCAATAGTTGTCACACAAGTTGTATTATGTAAATGTCTTTGCACTTTGAAAGCAGCTGAAATTGTAATTTATTTATGTTTTATTTATTTTTGTTCTGAAGGAACAGTATTTTATATATTTACTTGATTTTATAAGCATTTGTTCATGGGACCTAAATGTTCTGAAAATATTGTAATAAATATAATTTAGGATTGTAATGACATGTTTGTTGTCTTTTCGCATTACACACATTTAGCCGATGTTCTTAAACTCAACCGTCATTTTGATTTGTATTTCCATCGTACGTTTGGTCTTAAATTTCATTTAGAAGTGGTATTAAAAGGTCTTAAAAAGTATTAAATTTAACTTGTTTATACTTGTAGACAAGTGAATAAACAGATACAGGAAAGTAAAAGACAACACATGTAGACATAGATACATGAAAATAAAAAGACGAAGAGTGAAGCAACTAGTATAGCAGTGGTGATTGCTGACAAAGATTATTTAAAAAAGAACATCCAATTATCTCAGTATATATGCAGTAGATTTATGTGCTATATTATTAGCTTGAGAATGGGTGGAGGATACTAATATAAATAAAATAATAATTTGTAGTGATTATCTGCATTGAGTATTCAAAAGGGATGTACAAATAATCATCAAAATATATGAGGTTATGGCTATTCATCATAGAATATGTGAACAAAATAAAAATTTAATATTATTTTGGACTCCTGCTCAAGTAGGTATTATGGGTAATGAAAGAGCAGATAGGTTGGCTAAGGAGGCTATTAAAAAAGAAGATATTGATATGCCAGTAAAGTTATCCAAATCTGAAGGCAAAAGTATAGTTTGGAGAGAAAGCAAGAAGATATGGAACATTAGGTGGGATAATGAAATAAACGGAAGGCAGTTGTATAGAATACAAAATACAGTTGATGTAGTAAGGATTAGAGGAATAAACACGAGGGAGGAAATAATTATAAATGGAATAAGAACTGGTCACAGTTTTTTTTAAATGGAACTCTTTGTAAAATGGGGAAACATCTTACTGGTTTTTGTAGTTGGTGTCATGATGTAGAAACAATAGAACATGTTTTTATTAATTGTAGAAGATATATAAATCAAAGATTATTAAACAATGGAATTAGGTTTTCATAGGAATTTAAATTTCAGAATGTGGTTTATAAGCTAAATAGTATTTAGGGGAAAAAGAAGATTTTTAGGTTTAAAAAAAAATACTGGGATCAGAGAATTTGAGGAATAGATATTAGGATCCAATAGATGGCAGTAGTGCAACAATAATGGATGCAATCTGCTGTTAAAATGAAGAAGAATAGCGGTTGTGAAGAGCCAAAGACCCCCTCCCCCGGAGCACCGAGGCAGTCGTCTTTAAAATGACGAGCCACAAACGGGCTCTAAGTGTGTCCTTTGGCCACTCATGCAATCTTCCATCTTCATGGGAACAGTACATATGTCAGGATTTGGGTTTTGTTTCAGCTGTTTGTTAATTTTGATTTATTAGTTAACTCTCCGGTCTTTAAAATCAGTTTTGGTTTTGGGCTCTTTCTTGTTTGGTTTCTATTATAGCTTGTGTGTGTTGTGTTTAGTCTTAGGTTTAGGTTCTGTATTAGTTTTGGTTTATGGAATAGGTTAGATTTTATTGTAGTTTGATTTTATTTATGTTTCCAGTTCAGTTCTGTCTCTTCCCAGCAATCTGCCAGCTCACTCAATCTGTTTATCTGTCACTCCCCAAACACCAGTTACCAGCCAATCAGATCTGCTCACCTGTCAACCTCCAGTCACTAGCCAATCAGTTCAGTTCAGTTACCACCTTTCCTTTGATTATTTCCACCTGTCACTTGTAATTAGTCTTCACTCCCGTTCACCTGCTCACTCCCCTATATAGTCCTGCTACAAACATCTGCAAACTGCCAGATCATTAACAAGCCTTCGGTGAGTTTTGTCCAGCATTCTCTTTTTGACTGACCTGTAGATATTACCCTGATTGCCTTTTTGACTTCTGAGCCAGCCTGAACCCTGAACCTGTTTTTCCTGCCCTGTACGATTGCTTACCTGTTTCTCTGACCTGGACCTGCCTTGGGATTTTCTGAGGTTGCCTTATCCTTGTCTGTACTTCTGCCTATTTTGGACTGCCTTTTGTGTACCGGAGTTTGGACTGCCATTTTGACCATTGAGCCTGCTTTTTCCTGTCTTGCTTGTTTAAGAGCAATAAAACATCTGAACCCAAAATCTCTGCTTGTCTGGTTGAATACTGGGTCCCTCTGTCTCCGATTCGTGACAGAATGATCTGGCCTAACCAGACCCATCGCCAGACAAGTCAGGGGTATTTTTTCTTTTTTCTTTTTTTTTTTCTTTTTTAACATGAGCCCGCCGTCGGTCTGCACCTTACTCTCCGGCAGAGCCATGTTGCTGGGAGGCTCACTGGAAGGTTCCAGGCTGGCGATCTGTCCCCCCGGTGTTGGTCCCAGATGTCTCCAGCAGCAGCAGCAACATGGACCGAAGTCCCGTGCTCCCCAGAGCCGAGCAGTCCACAGTGCCTCCTGGTGGCGTCCGTGACGCCGAGGATCGGGCTCTGGAAAATAAAATAAGGACTTTTGCCCCCATTATTAAGAACCTCAGGGAGGTCCTTGCAACCCGTCCCTCACCGACTCTGGAGAGAGAGTTAAAGGAGGTGGAGGGGCATTATAGATCGGCCCTCCGGTTATTCTACAGCCGACCAACACCGGTCCCAGAGGATCCGGCCACCGTTGGTGCAGCGCAGGCCGTTGTTTCTGCCCAAGAGGATCTGCCATCGGTCAGCGACGCTGCGACCCAGGAAGGTTTGCAGCCGGCCCGTGATGCTGCGACCCAGGCGGGTATGCAGCCGGCCCGTGACGCTGCGACCCAGGCGGGTTTGCAGCCGGCCCGTGACGCTGCGACCCAGGCGGGTTTGCAGCCGGCCCGTGACGCTGGGACCCAGGCGGGTTTGCAGCCGGCCCGTGACGCTGCGACCCAGGCGGGTTTGCAGCCGGCCCGTGACGCTGCGACTCAGGCGGGTTTGCAGCCAGTCTGCGACGTGGGAACCCAGGAGGGTCTACCACTGGACCACGAGGAGGGGGTTCAGACAAGCCCTCTTCCAGGCCGCAACTCTGGGGCTCGTCCAGACGACAAGCGTCGTCGTGGCCCTCGTCCAGACGACAAGCGTCGTCGTGGCCCTCGTCCAGACGACAAGCGGCGTCGTGGCCCTCGTCCAGACGACAAGCGGCGTCGTGGCCCTCGTCCAGACGACAAGCGGCGTCGTGGCCCTCGTCCAGACGACAAGCGGCGTCGTGGCCCTCGTCCAGACGACAAGCACCCAGAGCACCATGGAGACTGGGAGATCTCCGGACCTCTTCTGAAGATCTTACCCCCTCACCTTTGGCTAGAAAGCCAATTTCCCAAGTGGCTGACCAAGCTCTCTTTGTCGGAGGTTCTGGAGGGGTTACTGCTAAGGTTCTGGGTGTTAAAGGGTCTGGGAGCAACTGAAGCCTGTAGCCCGGGGCCTCTTGAACCTGAAGCCTGTAGCCAGGCTCCGTCTGAACCTGAAGCCTGTAGCCAGGCCCCGTCTGAACCTGAAGCCTGTAGCCAGGTCCCGTCTGAACCTGAAGCCTGTAGCCAGGCCCCGTCTGAACCTGAAGCCTGTAGCCAGGCCCCGTCTGAACCTGAAGCCTGTAGCCAGGCCCCGTCTGAACCTGAAGCCTGTAGCCAGGCGCCTCCTGAACCTGAAGCCTGTAGCCAGGCGCCTCCTGAACCTGAAGCCTGTAGCCAGGCGCCTCCTGAACCTGAAGCCTGTAGCCAGGCGCCTCCTGAACCTGAAGCCTGTAGCCAGGCGCCTCCTGAACCTGAAGCCTGTAGCCAGGCGCCTCCTGAACCTGAAGCCTGTAGCGAGGCGCCTCTTCTAGCCCATAGTCCGGCGCCGTCTCCAGCCTTTAGTCCGGCGCCAGGTTCTGCTCTTTCTCTCTCCAGGCGTCGGTTCCTGAAGGTCCTGTTCCTCCGACGGCCTCCGAGGTTGCTGGTCCGCCGCCGGCCTCCGAGAGACCTGCTCCACCACTTTGTCAACCGGGGCCATCCTACAGGACACCCGCCGGATTACCTTTCTCGCAGGGGTCATCCTTCGGGACGTCCGCCGGAGAACCTGACATGCCGAGGCCGTCCTTCGGGACGTCCGCCGGAGAACCTGACACGCCGAGGCCGTCCTTCGGGACGTCCGCCGGAGAACCTGACACGCCGAGGCCGTCCTTAGGGACGTCCGCCGGAGAACCTGACACGCCGAGGCTGTCCTTCGGGACGTCCGCTGGAGAACCTGACACGTCGGGGGGATTCCCCAGAAAGTCCGTTTAGCTGTGTTGTGCCATGTTAGGGTTGTTTTTATTTTGTCTTGTTTAAAGTCTTGTCTAAATTTTTTTTTTGACTCTAGCCCTCCGTCCTGCACCTCCCTCCACCCGCCCGGTCTAGTCTGTTTTTGTTTATCATTTGTCTTGTTTAAGGACGTCTGGTATCCGTCCTTAAGGGAGGGGCTCTGTCAGGATTTGGGTTTTGTTTCAGCTGTTTGTTAATTTTGATTTATTAGTTAACTCTCCGGTCTTTAAAATCAGTTTTGGTTTTGGGCTCTTTCTTGTTTGGTTTCTATTATAGCTTGTGTGTGTTGTGTTTAGTCTTAGGTTTAGGTTCTGTATTAGTTTTGGTTTATGGAATAGGTTAGATTTTATTGTAGTTTGATTTTATTTATGTTTCCAGTTCAGTTCTGTCTCTTCCCAGCAATCTGCCAGCTCACTCAATCTGTTTATCTGTCACTCCCCAAACACCAGTTACCAGCCAATCAGATCTGCTCACCTGTCAACCTCCAGTCACTAGCCAATCAGTTCAGTTCAGTTACCACCTTTCCTTTGATTATTTCCACCTGTCACTTGTAATTAGTCTTCACTCCCGTTCACCTGCTCACTCCCCTATATAGTCCTGCTACAAACATCTGCAAACTGCCAGATCATTAACAAGCCTTCGGTGAGTTTTGTCCAGCATTCTCTTTTTGACTGACCTGTAGATATTACCCTGATTGCCTTTTTGACTTCTGAGCCAGCCTGAACCCTGAACCTGTTTTTCCTGCCCTGTACGATTGCTTACCTGTTTCTCTGACCTGGACCTGCCTTGGGATTTTCTGAGGTTGCCTTATCCTTGTCTGTACTTCTGCCTATTTTGGACTGCCTTTTGTGTACCGGAGTTTGGACTGCCATTTTGACCATTGAGCCTGCTTTTTCCTGTCTTGCTTGTTTAAGAGCAATAAAACATCTGAACCCAAAATCTCTGCTTGTCTGGTTGAATACTGGGTCCCTCTGTCTCCGATTTGTGACAACATAGCGACACAGCGACGAGGCATCTTGTAAAAAAGCTGTGAAAGCAAAACAACGTTATCGATTTAGTACTCAGACAGTATAGCGGGTGCCGGCTTCCCGGTTTGCGACTCACGGCGTGACGTCACTGGGAAAATCCGCCTAGCGAGATCGTTTTGATTCCATGGATTTTGCGAACGCAAAAAACGAGAGATGCGGGTAGGAGACCGAAAAAAATTATCAGAAGTAATAAATAGCTATGTGGACATCATCTGTGAGAAAAATCTCGCTGATCTGCTGCTTCAACGATTAATGCTTCATAACCGGTTTAAGATACCTAATTTGCATGTAATGAACCAGAATAGGACCCAAGATTCACCACGACAGGTCAGTGACGTTTTATATGTTTTATTTATAAGCTGAGAAAGCAGGCGTCGGCTCTCAGGGCACGCAGCTCGCACTCGCGGGCAGGAACCTCCTGGAGGCAGAGGGACAGGTTAGGGCTCAGCAACAACAGGCGAGATAAGGTGGGACTTAGCTGAGAAACTAACCTTGTAAAAAGGTGAACCAGAGCACAGAGAGCCGGGCAGTAACAGGCACGCTGCTTCGGGAGCTGGATCCATCCACAGGCTGGCGGGGCTGAAGCCGTTGAGCTGCTGAGAGACAGGCAGTCGCGACAGGACTTTCCGAGAGCGTTTATCCAGGGGCGGTCCGGGTCCGGTAACAGAGAGGCCAAAGATCCAGCGGCGGTACAGATGGGTAATCCAGGAGGCAGGTTCGGGTCCAGGTCCAAGTCCGGTAACTAGGAGGCTCACAGAGTCAGAAGGGTTAGGCTAGTTCCAGTACTCACAAAACAGGCCAGGTCCGGTACATATGTAGGCAGTCCATGGGTAAAGGTTCCAGGGAAGGGGGGTTCCAGGCAGACAGAATCAGAGGGGGATCAGGCAGGCTCAGAAACAGGCAACAGGTCGAGGTCGGGCTACAGACAGGCAAACAGGCTTGGTTAAAGAATTGCTGGAAGGTTCTCACCGTGAGGCTCGAGACGATATGGCACTGGAGGCTGATTTTGACGGAGCTTATATGCAGGTGAAACCAGGAGGAACCAGTGGTGGTTGATTGCAGGCAGGGTGGAGTCTGAACAGGTGTGCTGATTGTGAACAGGATCAGGCCCAGTGCCAGGATTATTACATTGCAAGCACTTATGATAAACACATTCATTCAGGTTTTACACAAACACACACACTGCTTGCTTCCCTCTCTCTACAATGAGTTCCTTGTGAAGCACTTGGAACTGGTCTGCACCAACAATTACTCCTGCTGAATATTCACTGTACTTCGGACATTAACACAAACAAAACATGAAGCTAAAAGAACTGAGCAGTATTGGATGTATGCACAAGGAAATATTTGGGACTACATGTCCCAGCAGGTATTGTAGCCGGCACCCAAGACTGTGCCTATATCTCCCAACAGTCTTAGCTACTACCATGGAGTACAAAAAGAGACATAACTGCATTGCTCTTACTCTGTGAAGTACATTGTGTGTTACTCTGAGAGCCCAATTAACTGGGTTCTGAGAAACTTGTCGGCAAGCCCCCTTTCACCCGTTTCATTCCTTCGAAGTAGAAAGCTCACTGCAGCTTTGAAATCAAACTGTATCTAACCAGCTGATTTCCAACTGTATCTAACCAGCTGATTTCCAACTCAGAGTTGTTGAGATCCCGGTGGCAGAAAATCTAATGGAGATGTTCCTAAGGAGACAACAACCTCCTTGTATTTTTCCAGTTGACTAACTGCGGTTTCCTGAAATGAAGTAAAGCAGTACCCCGTTGAGAACCAGACGCGTTGCTGTCACAATTCCAGGGGATTGTGCAGTTTGTTGATTTTTTTAAACCTTTTTAGTATTGTTTATAAATCTGTGGATTCTGTGCTTTCTTTCTTGCTCCTTTCATTTTTTAGTATTCTGCTCTTTATGGATTTAGTAAGTTTATTCTTGTTTCTGTTAGATCTTCTTTCCTCTCTGTCTTCTGTTCAGTTAGTGAATTAATCTTGTCATAGTCTGGGTATTCTTTGTAATGTTTAGATCATTGATAGGTTCTGTTTACTGCTCTGTCTCCTGCCATTTCATTGCTCTCCCTCTCCTTAAGATCATTACCATATTACATTCACCTGTGCTAATCCCTCTCACCTGCCTTTCCATCTGTTTCCTCTCACCAATCCTCTGTTATGCTTCACTGTGTCTGGTCTGCCTCTTGTTTTAGTTTTAGTATGTTACTCTGTGGTCGGAATTCTAAACAATAACTGACTCCTTAGATTTATTGAATAAGGGAACGGCGGAGTGATGAAGTTCCAGCACTTTTATTGAGAAACAGAGCAGAGATCACATAAATGGAAAGTAATCGCACCCCACGGTCCCGCTGCAGTCTGCGTCTGCCTGTTTCTGCCCTTCCACGCTTTCGGCTCTCCCAAATACTCCATAGTGGCCTTGGCATGAGATAAAACAAAGACAGTCTATCCTAGACAATCATCATCCTGCACAGTAGCTACGCAGCATTTGTCCTTGCAATCAGCGGGCCGGTGCTCACATGTGCGAGTGGCGTGAGGCCATGGTGACTTCAGAATAATATTCCCATAACAGACTCCCAAGCTCTTGTCAATGTTTCGGTCCAGCTACAACTTCGACAATCCTGACTTCTGTGATTCCAAAAATCCAAAACCAGAAGTCCAACCCCAGCTGGCAGAAGACGCTAACAAGCACATTTGTTTTATTTGTTACTTTTCTTCCAAGCTTCGGCAGGATAACGTAGGTTTCATAAGTAGAACGATACAGGACCTACACTGTATGCTCAAAGTTAGTGATGTTACGTTATGTGCCGAGGCTTCGAGGCGTGTGTCGAGTAATGGAGGGGGCGTTTCCGTGAAGCGCGTATCGAGGCTTGCTTCATTTAGGGGAGGAGCCGAAAACGATGACGTCCGAAGCCTCGCTGGCCGGCTGTACCACGTGACTGCTTCGGGAAGTGGTTCAGATGTTGGCGCGGCTTCGACAGCTTTAGAAACCCCACAGGCTCCCTTCAAAATGTGGGTTGTTGTAGGCGAGTTGCGGTCAGTTGAGAGAGTGGATAGAGTTTTGATAGTTTGGATAGCAGAGTTTGGATAGTGGTTATTTAGTTTGAGACAGTTAGTTTGGTGTTTGGAGAGTTTAGGAGAGAGATAGATAGATAGATCAGTGCTCTCAACTATCACGCATTGACCGTCACTGACTTCACACGGTCACATGCAAACATGGCATTTTTCACGCATAAAAATCCCAACGCCGATCTGGGCAGCGGACGATAAAAACTCCGCCTTCTGCTGAGATGTTTCAGCTTCTTTCACAGCTTGTGGCCATCAGTAATTCCTGCTGCAGTTCATGTTAACAGAGCAGCAGGAGGAGCGATCAGAGTTATGAATAATTTTAGTCTTAACCAGCGGTGAAAGTGAGCCGGTAAGGTCCTGTACTACGTACGCAGGAGGGGAGGGGGGCGGGGGAAGAGAGCTGCTGCCAGATATTGCCTTCATTCAGAACCAGTGATGGCTGCACTCTGGATCATAAAACAGTTCTGCTCACCAGATGCAGTTTAAAACGCTACGTCTGTTTATAAGTTGTTTTTATTAATTCTGCATTTTTTAACTACATGCACCGTATTTCTGTGCCTCAGCGCTTCGATGCGCTTCTGCTGTGCGCTTTTTTCAGGTGCGCAAAATTACGTTACTTGTAATTTGGGTGCGCGCTTTCATTTTAAAGAACTTGTAACATCAGGAGGCTGATCTCAGACCGGTCAGCTCCTATGATCACTGTATAGGAGCCATTTACAGTTTTTATTTATGCATTTCCCCCCTAACCCTCGCACGCAGCGCACCATCGGGTAAAATCCTCCCACCTCACCGCCCAGAGCGCACTGAGGAGAGCAATAGAGATTTGTCTGGTCGACTGAGATGAGAAACCTGTTGCTGTGAAAGGTGATATAGGTTATAAACTGTTACTGTCTAGAATTGCATTGAGCTGAAAAGAGAGGAGACATCAGCAGCTGGATCGTGCGTAAAGACGCAGCGGGAACCTCTGTGTGCTTCAGTGTTGCTGCTGAGGGGAAACTGTGGGACCGTATAGTACTGGGCTAATCATTGGTCACAGTACCCCAATCTGTACATACTTGCACCTATTTATTTATCTGTGCCATGTGAGCGTGTCTTTTCAAAGGCTGGAGAAGTAGTATCAAAAAAGAGAAATCGTTTGAAATCAAAACTGTGGAGAAATTGTTGTTTCTTAATAAAAATGCATGAAATCATCCAAGTCACACAAGCATCAGCCTATTCATTACCCCCTCCCTAGTTCCATAAGCACTTTCACTGTCCTCTGCCTGATTAAGGCTATGCCATTTTTGTAGAGTCACAGAAAAACATTATTACACAACATGCCATATCACATGACACTCCTATTTTGGGAATAATTACACACAGAGAATACATTCAAACAATATTTTATTGTACACATGTGTTTACAAAATTTATGTAGACAAATGATTTCGTCCTACACCTTCTGTGAAGTCATTCCCAAGAGCCATAATAGACAAAAATGATATGCATCACACGTGTTAAGATACAGCTGGCTACATACAGTACAAATAATAAATCTATTATAATGTCTTTAGATGCAGAAAAAGCATTTGATAGAGTAAATTGGAATTTTTTATTCGCTACTCTGCATAAATTTGGTTTTGGCAATTTTTTTATAAATTGGTTAAAAATTTTATACAGCTCTCCTACAGCCTGTGTCAGGACAAATAATCAAACATCTTCCAGCTTTTGTCTCCAGAGGGGCACTAGGCAAGGATGCCCACTTTCGCCCTCACTTTTTGCCATTTTTATTGAACCTCTAGCAGCAACAATTAGACAAACAAAGGTTATTAAAGGTATAAAATGCATGAATATAGAGCATAAGATTAGTCTTTATGCTGATGATGTATTACTCTATCTTCAGCACTCAAACTCTTCCCTTTCTCAAGTAATTAGATTACTAGAATCCTTCTCAAAGGTTTCTGATTACTCTATAAACTGGTCTAAATCTACGGTACTGCCAATTAATTGCTCTTTCCAAAACCCCCTAGATTTACATTTGCGCTCAGGAAACATCACATATTTGGGTATCACTGTGTCGTCTAAACTTGCGGATTTAGTAAAATTTAATCACATCCCACTTTTAAAAAAGATAGAAGATGACCTGGATAGATGGAAATCGCTTCCAATTTCACTCATGGGTAGGGTAGCTTCGATTAAAATGATGGTCTTACCTAGAATTAATTACTTATTTTCAATGATCCCCAATAAACCATCATCTGACTGGTTTAAATCTCTAGACTCTTCAATCTCTAAATTTCTTTGGAAAGATAAACCGCCCCGTATCAGCTTAAAGACGCTACAGAAAACTAAAGACAGAGGGGGACTAGATCTGCCTAACTTCCATAAGTACTACTTGGCAAATAGACTACAATATATCACTAAATGGATAAAGCATAATCCTTTAGACGAGCCCTGGATAGATATAGAACAGAAAATATGCAATAATATCATGATCTCAGATTTGCCGTTTATTAGCTCAAATATAAAACGGCATACATGCTTTAAAAATATCAATATCAGCTCTACTCTGACAGCATGGTGGGAGTTTCTTAAAATGACAAAGTCGTCACTTATCCCATGCAGTCGTACACCCATCTGGAATAACCCTGACATCCTACAAAATAATAATATGATAAACTTTACATACTGGAAGAATAAAGGTATTGAATATCTGGAACATTTACTTGATGGAACCGAGTTCATCAATTTTTCCAAACTAAATATGCAATATGGCATTAGTAAAAATAAATTTTTGGAATATGAACAACTTAAATCTATAATTGGAAAAAAAATTAAGCATATTAAAGGAGGTTTACAAATTCCAAGTAATATATTAGAGTTCCTAGATTTAAACCCCCCCAAACTACTGTCTAAATCATACAGGACACTGACTAAAATAGATGATTCAATATCTCTTCCTATTATGAAATGGGAAGAGGATCTATCAGTCAGCTTTGAACAAAACTTCTGGGCTCAGACATGTCTAAGAACTTTCAAATTGACTAGAAACACCAATTTACAACTAATACAATACAAAATCCTTCACAGAGTACACTACACAGGACAAAGATTATTCAAGATGGGTCTGGCACAATCTAATATCTGTCCACACTGCTTAGGAAATCATCCTGATAATTATTTTCATGCGTTATGGTTATGCACACCAGTCCAGAGGTTCTGGACACAGATATGTAAGGACTTATCAAAGTGCTTGAGCTGTAAAATTACACCTTCCCCATCAGTTTGCTTGCTTGGTAATTTTGAGGAAAGCCCTCTGGGGAATAAAATAGTTTACATGGTTTTCACTGCACTATGTATCGCAAAGAAAACTATCCTCATGAATTGGAAAAGTAAACAAAATCTCAGTATCAATCAGTATAGAGATCTTTTGCTGGATCATATTAATCTTGAGACAGCATCTGCATCCACATCTGTTCGATCTCTTTGGGCTCCTTTGATTAGCACCATCACTTAGTGGAATGGGGGGCGGTGGGTTGCTTCCTGCAGGGCGCAGTGGCTGGGTGGAGGGGTTCCTGGGACTCTGGGGGCACTTGGAGTGGGGCGCTTGGTGGGTCTGACTCCAGGGTCTGCTGCCCCCATCTGGGAGGAGCTTGGGAGGCCTACGGGTGGCCCACAGCACCGCTTGCGGCGCTCTTGGGGAGCTACGCGGTGACGGACGTGGGTTACTGACCTGGTAGCTGTGCTGTCGCTGGGTGGGTCCTGGGTGGGTCTGGGGGCCTGGGGTTCCTGGGGTGCGCTGCCCTCGGGCGGGGGCCTCGGCGGGGCCTCGGGGGTTCCGGTTCCGGGGGGTGTGCCGCTTGGGGTCTGGGCCGGCGGGCGCCCGGGTGTCTGCCCCTGCACGTGGCCTCTGGTGCGCTGGGGGGCCTCGGGGCCTGTTGAGCTGGTAGGGGGGCATGGTCATTAACACCTCTGGGCAGATGCTCTTCCCCTTGTTTGGGTTGGCACTCTGCTAGTGGGGGGAGGGGAGGGAGGGGGAGTAGTGACTTACCCAGCCTGGATGTCTAGTGTCGAATGTATGGTGAGATGTTTGAATGTTAGTGTTGGGGAGGGGTTAAATCTACGGGTGGGGTGGGGGGGGGGGATTGGTGGACGTTCTGGTGGGCTTGTGTCCGGCCCCCTGTCCCGGTCCTGGTCCGTGTAGTCTCCCGGTGCGGGTTTCACCTGGGGGGTGGGGTTTGGGATGGCTCGTGCGGGCTGGCTGGCCAGGGTCCCCCATCTTATTAACTTAATATTTTAATTTATTTATTTATATAATATTATTATTATTATTATTAATTTTTTTTGGGGTGGGTTAAAGCCAGTAGGCTTGGGGGGTGGGCTGGGGGAGGTAGAGGTGTTGGTCCTGGTGGGTGGTTGGCTGGCGGGCCCTGCGGCCTCTCCCCGGCCCCCGGGCTATGGTGGTGCCGCTGGAGGGGCCCCTTTCTCCGAGTGGAGCTTTCGGGGAGCGGGGGTGCCTATTGGAGTCAGTAGGGGAGCTGGCTCCCTGGGTTGGCTCCCCAGTCCTTTGCTCCCCATCCCCGGACTCCTCCCTCTGCCTGCTCCATCACGCCGCCACACATGTAGGTCCTTGGGGAGAGGGCGTTACTGGAGGTTGCCACTTTCTGGTGACGTCCCTCTCCCCAATTTTATCATGCATTTTAGACACTTTCACTCCAAACATTTTCACAACGCACATTCATGTAGGCCACAATATGGGGGGGTGGGGGGAAGACGTCTGGGGGGGGGCTTATGTTGTGTCGGCCTCGCCTCGGGCGGCTCCCTTCACCCCCTCTCGCATTTAGACATTGAGGGTTCTGGGTAGTTGCTTGGAGGGGGGGCGCTGGCACCAGCTTCCTTCCGGAGGGGGGGTGGGCTGTGCCGTGCACCCCCTTCGGTGCTCCCAGTTTTAAACACACCTAAGATCAACATGCAACAACACAACATCTGAGCGGGCGTAGGGAGGATCGGGGGTCTTTTGCACAACCCCGATCTCCGATCGCGGCACGGAGTCTGGGGCCTGGAGGAGGTGCGGGCCACTCGGTCCGGGGTCTTGGCGGGGGGCTGCTGCGGCTAGCCAGCGGCTTACCGGCTCTGGGGCTGACGCCTCTGCTCTCCCCAGAAAGGGATGGGGGGCAGGGGTGGCTAGGGTAAGGTCGGGGTGGGAGGGGGTTTATTAAGTATATAGTGGGTGAGGGGGGCTCTGGTCGGGTGGCCCGTACGGGTCGTGTCGGCCCCCCCTCTTTGGGGGGCCTGGTCCGGGGGGCGTCTGGTCCGGGGGCGGGGCCGGGGGTCGGGCACAGGCAGTCGTATTGTTGAATTGTGGTGACCCCCCCCCCACTTGGGATTTTTGGATGTGAATGCTAAGTGGGACTGTGTGTACAGCGTCCGTTTTTTTTGTGTCTGAGTGCGGCGAGTGGGGCACAAGGGAGGGATGGTGTGAATGAGTTTTTTTTTTTTTTTTTTTTTTTCCAGGTTCGGGTCCGGTCCGCTCCCTCTCGCAAGATCACCTCAAGTCTCCGATAGGTGCGGAGTCCATCCCCCCACGTCCTGCCCTCCTCCGCTGCGTTGGCGGGCGCCTTGGCCCTCTGGCGCGGTGACGGTCCTCGGGTTTGGGGCGGGTTCCCGGGTGGGCGCCGGCCCATTCCCGGCGGTGGCTTCGCGGGGCCTGGCCACCGCCGGGAATGGGCCCCGGGGCCCATGGCCGGGACCACTTCAGCGCGGCCGGCTGCCGGCGGAGCCCACGGGCTCGTCCCCGCGGCTCTTGGGGGCGTCGGCATTGCGGTAGCTGGGGGATTTCCTCGGGGTCGTCTCTCCTCTTTCCTCGGGGGGGGGGGGGGGGGGTTGCAGATTTCCTGTGAAGGCCCCTCTCGGGCGCACTGCTTTGGGGGCCCCTTTGGGAGTCCGGGGTTACGGGTCTCCTGACTCCTGCCTCTGTGCTCGGGGAAGGTGGGTCTTCGGTTCTCCACAATCACTATCGAACTATTTCCTTCTGGATAAATTTTCACCTAAACTAGTGCACTCTCACAAACTCCCACAGGTGCCGGGTCCCAGGTATTAAATGTTCACTTATATACAGAAAGGCTATAATTCATTTATTTACTTTCTTTTACTTTCTTTTTTAGGTATCACATTACACATGTCAGCTTAAATAATAATACATATGATTTAGCAATGGTATCAAGGTGTTACACGATTGTATCTGTTGCTTTATGTCTGTTGGTTGTGCTGTTCTTTCTGTATCTCTTTCCGGGTGATGGAGCAGACAGAGGACGTTTTATCATTCTCTTCCTTTTATCTCTTCTTTCTTTCACCTCTTCTTTCTTTTTTTTTCTTCTTCTCTTCTTGTTTTTCTATTACTCTCCTACTTTCCCATTGTAGCGTCCACATAATCTGAAATTCTCCCTGCAGGAATCACAATAAAGCTATTTGAAAAAAAAAAAAAAAAAAAAAAAAAAAAGATACAGCTGGCTGTGATTATACAACTTGCCAGTAGGTGGTGCTGTGTGCACATGAACCGTCAAGAAATGAACCTTTTCTCGAACCAGTTGGCTGAGTGGTTCAATGCCTCATGAGGCTTCATCTCGCCATCACTACTCAAAGTATTGAACTGTTGCCTTACACTACAAGCTAGTGATGGGTCCGGCAACACCAATGCGTCGGCGCATGTGTCGGTCTCATAGAGCGAAACCCGTGTCGATGTGTGTATTGCTACGGAAAAGTCACGTGACCGATACAGGAACTGTTTCGGTCACGTGACCAATACAGCACCTGTTTCGAACTGACTGACGCGCCAAACTGTTTCTGTTCCCTCCAAGCTGCACGCGTGTGCATTCGCGCACAGCAGCGCGCACAGCAGCGCGCACAGCAAAGCTATGCTGCGCAGTAAATAAAATCCAAGCTGAACTGTAAACAAAATAACGGTTAATAATGGTTAATTTTTAACCATTTTGCAACTCTGGTGTGATGGTGTACCACAGTCTCGCTCTGTGAGCGCAAGGTGCTGATCGGAGCGCACCACTGATTGATGGGTTGGGCAGACGCCTTTATGGTTGGGCGGGTTGCGCTGTGCGTCTTTGTTCTGAGCGTCGTTTCAGAAAAAACGGCTGATTTACACTGAGTAGAAAGCTGCTACTCTGAGTAGTTTTCTTCCCTTTGTCATACTCAGCATGTCCGATTTCAGAACAGATGATATCAGTCAGGTAACTAAACACAGCGCCCGATCAACCATTTGTAAAAAATAAAAAAGCCAGTCCACAAGCATCCTCCTTCACATTATTTATTGACTGTATCTAAAAAAAAATCAAATATATGTTTAATTCAAATGAAAATATAAAATAATACAATGCAACATACAATGATTTAAATTGTATTGTGTATACTTGGTCATCAAATCAGTGTCAGTTAACTCTGTCAACCGGGTTGCCTGTAGGGATTTTTAAGGTCCAGCAGGTGTCAGTATTCAGTGACACAGTATCGGCACAGTATCGGCACAGAGTGGCAATGTGTCGAAACGTTTCATGACGCCTCATCGACCCATCACTACTACAAGCTGTCAATGTCAAGATATGTTACTTGGAATGGATGCAAGTGCAGACAGGCAAGCAGAAGCAGCATGGTAAGTTGAAGACTTTAAAGAAAATAAAACGTAAAAACTCACTAGTTACAACAGAGCAAGGGCCAGTGTCCTGCATGCTTTAGGTGTTGTCGGGTTCAAATAAACTGAATCTAAGGAATTCTTAATTAGTAGGCTTTTGCAGACCTTGATGACAAACTGAGAAGGTAAATCATTCAGTTGAATCAGATGCAGGGACAGATCTCAAACATGCAGGAGAGAGACCAACCCCTTTATTTTGAAATATACCAGGTCTGTCATGATTTGGGTTTTTGTTAATTTTGCTTTTGGACTTTTCTGGACTTTTCTTCAGCCTGTTACCTCTCAGCCACTATCCTGTCAGCTCTGCCCCAGTCAATTAGCCCACATCACTCCACCTGCTGACAGCAATTAGATTCAACTCTCGTCACCTGTTCACAAGCCTATATATAACTGCCTCTGCCAACTCATCCCTGCCAGAACATCATCGCTAACTTCTCTGCTCACCCTCCTTGAATCGCCCAGTGTGAGGTGCCTTTGTCCTGTCAGCTTGTGTGTGCTCGGCCAGCTGGTCTGTTCTGCTGAGGTCGCCTGTGCTGCATGTTGCAGTTCTGCCTTCTTCCCCGTGAGTTCCAGCCGCTTGCTCAGCCCCTTCTGGTGTTTTCCCGGTTCATATCACCTGTTCGACTCTTCCTGTCTGCCCATTCAACCAAGCCAAGCACAGCCTGTTTCTCCGCAAGTCCCTGCCAACTGCTGCTTGCCTGCCTCACCTTCCACTATTCAACACTCTCAATAAACCTTTTATTCATACATCTGTGCCTGACTGAATATCGGGTTCACTTGCAGAAACCGTAACAAGATCTGCTTTACACTTACTGCATCTGACTTCCTGTCTAGCTCATTTGGTTATAAATGGACTTGTTTTGCTCTGTCATCTGTCAAAAATAGACTGACTTCCTATTTCAGACGGATGAGTGCCACGCCGCAGTGCCACAGAGCCGGTGGGAAATACCGCATTGACTAAAATAGCTTTTATTTGTGATGGAACAGGATAAACACATATATACGTACATGTGATGGAGGCTTTGTCACAATCCCCAGGTCTTTGATTATGTTTAGGCTCCTGGGGATTGTGCAGTCAGTTTATGTTTCACCTCTTTAGTATTATTTGTCAGTAGAGTCTGTCCTTTCCTTCGTGTTTCCTGACATTGGTTATTACCATTTTCATTATGGATTGAATTACTTTATTCCTGTTTCAGTTAGATCTTTGTTTCCTGTCCGTGTTAGTTCAGTTAGTAGTTGGGTGAATTTAGAGTATGTTTATTCTTGTTGCTTTCTGTATTATTGTTATATTCTGTTTTCCTCCTGTTTTGGTCATCTCTCTACCTCCCTCAGCCTAATTACCCTTATATCTTTCACCTGTGCTAATTGCTTTACCTGCCTTTCCCTCTGTTCTCTCTCGTATTCTCCTATTCTGACAGTTCCCTCTCACTTATTGTCATGCTCTCCGTTATGATTCCTGTGTTTCTGGTTATTGTCATTGCCTGCCTTGCCTGTAAGTTTTGTTATCTTATTTCAATAAATTATCGTTCATTTTTATCGTGTGACTGGAGTGGACTGACTTCCTGTAAGGCGTATTGTGTCACTTCCTGTTGTTGCTGTGTGAACGACGGATTTTTGCTCCAGGCTCTCTCGCTTTTTATCTTTAAACCTCTTTGCTGTAACATCTGTTTCCAAACATAAGCACTTTTAAAACATTTTCTGTGGCTGCTCATTACGTTTGGGAACTCCTCGTGTTTCACACGGTTTGTTCTTTGGCGTGATAACAGGGCGCTATTCTAGCTTTAGCCTAGCGTTAGCCAAGCCTTAGCCTCATAATGGCTTCTCCGTCTCTGACTAAGTCTCCTATCTGCTGCTCTCTGTGTCAGATGTTCAATTAGTCCTCTGCCTCCTTTAGTGATAATGGTACATGTAATAAATGTAGTATTTTTGTAGCTTTGGAGGCGAGGGTGTCAGAACTGGAGACCTAGCTCCGTGCTGTTGAAAAACCAGCTGATAGCCGCTCCTTTGCTACCGCGGAGCCACAAAGAGTAACTTCACGTAGCGAACCAACAGCCGCACTCGAACAACCGGTTAAGCAGGCCGGCTGGGTGACGGTTCTTAGTAAGCATAGCTCTAGATTTCAGCCCCCAGATCACCACCAACCCGTCTGCGTTTCTAACAAATTTTCCCCTCTGAACGACAGTCTCGCCGAGGAGCCGACCTTAATTATTGGCAGCTCCATAATAAGAAACGTGGCACTAAAGAAACCAGGGACTATAGTTAAATGCCTACCAGGGGCCAGAACGGGCGACATAGAATCCTACCTAAAACTGCTGGCTAAGGATAAGCGTAAATACCGCAAAATTGTTATTCACGCTGGCGGTAATGACACCCGGTCACGCCGATCAGAGGTCACCAAAGTTAGTGTTGCTTCGGTGTGTGAGTTTGCTAAAACAATATCGGACTCTGTAATTTTCTCTGGTCCCCTGCCTGATCTGATCAGTGATGACATGTTTAGCCACATGTCGTCATTCAACCGCTGGTTGTATAGGTGGTGTCCAGAAAACGACGTGGGCTACATTGATAACTGGCAAACTTTCTGGGGAAAACCTGGTCTGATCAGGAGAGATGGTATTCATCCCACTTTGGATGGTGCAGCTCTTCTTTCTAGGAATCTGGCCGGATTTATTAGTTCTCCTAAATGCTGACAACCCAGGGTCCAGACCAGGAAGCAGAGCAGTAGTTTAACACACCTCTCTGCAGGTTCTGTACTGTTACCCACCCATTATCCTATTGAGACGGTGTCTTTCCCACGGCCAAAACTTAACTAAAGGGAACAAATCATAGAAATCTAATAAAAATCCATACGGATCACTTTGAACCAAAAAATAAAAGAATTAAATGTGGTCTATTAAATATAAGGTCTCTCCCTCCAAAGACTTTGTTAGTTAATGAATTGATTTCTGATAATCAGATTGATTTGTTTTGTCTCACAGAAACCTGGCTACAAGGGGACTACGTTAGTATAAATGAGTCAACTCCCTCCAGTTAGTCAAATTTCCACATTCCCAGATCTGTGGGAAGAGGAGGAGGAGTGGCAACCATCTTTCAGTCTGATTTATTAATCAGTCCCAGGCCAATTAATAATTACAGTTCTTTTGAACATTTAACCCTCAGTTTCCCTCATCCAAACCGCAAAGCAATAAAACCTCTTCTGTTTATTGTTTTGTATCGTCCACCAGGCCCTTACTGTAATGAATCACGGCAGCGGACCCAGAATTCAGCCAGACCAGCAGAGGTTCTTAAAAAAGGGATTTATTAAACAAAAAGCAGAGCAATGCAAAAAGGACTAAAGAATCAAAAAGACTAATAAAAAACATCCAGAACTTCATAGGAACAGAAACTGACTGGTAACATGACAGAATAGCTCAGGTTCTCTGGAAGGGAAAAACTAGGTTAAAAATCCCAAAAAAAACAAACAAACATCAGATCAGGATTGACTCACCCAAAAACATGACAAGACCAACAAGACGACCTGGCACTGATGTCTGGTCCCAACAGTTTATATGGAGGTGGAGGCAGGTGAAACCGGTGAGAGGTGATTGCAGCAGGGGTGGAGTTAGGCAGGTGTGCAGAGTAAGTAATTAGACCAGACATCAGTGCTGAGGCTCAAAACAAGAACAGATCAGAAACCAAACCTAAAAAGCTGAGAAGACAAGTGGACAACTACACCAGACCTGATAAGAAACAAAACCACCCTGAAGTATAAAACTAAAATAGAAGACAAAACTCAAAGCAGCCAGAGAACCTAAGGCAGGAGAGTAAACAAACCAAAACAGAACCTAGAATATTACACTTACTCTCAGTTTTTGGATCAGTTGTCAGATTTCTTATCTGATTTGGTGTTAAATACTGACAAGGTTATTATAGTGGGTGATTTTAACATCCATGTTGACACTGAATGTGATAACCTTAGTGTAGCCTTTAAAACTATCCTAGATTCAATTGGTTTTGCTCAAAATGGGCATAAACCGACGCACTCTCGGCTCCATACTTTGGACCTTGTGCTGACATATGGCATTGATTGTGAAGAATTAACAGTATTCTCTCACAACCCGGTTCTGTCTAATCATTTTTTAATAACATTTGAGTTTAATCTAACTGAGTTCTCCACCCCCAAAAGAGGGTTCCATTATAGTAGATCTTTATCGGATAATGCTGTATCAAAACTTAAAGAGTCTGTCCCCCTTTTAATATCCTCAGTATTGCAGAAATGCCCTGTAGATGGCAGCAATGCTGTTTCTTCCCATTCACAAATCGATACCTTTGCTAACAGTGTGACTTCCTCATTGCGTTCTGCATTAGACAATGTAGCTCCCTTGAAAAAGAAGCTGATAATTCACAGGAAGCTGGCTCCCTGGTTTAATTCAGAGCTGCGTTCCTTGAAGTACAATGTTAGGAAATTGGAGAGAAAATGGCCCTCTACACACCAAGAGGAATCCTACTTAAGCTGGAGGGACAGTCTATTGTTGTATAACAAGACCCTTCGCAGAGTTAGAGCAGCATATTTTTCATCATTAATTGAAGAGAATAAAAATAATCCTAGATTTATCTTTAGTACAGTTGCCAAACTTACTCAGAGCTGCAGCTCTGTTGATCCATCCATTCCCTTAGCTCTTAGCAGTAATGATTTTATGGGATTCTTCATAAATAAAATTGATGCCATTAAAAATAAAATAATTGGCATCCTCCCAAACATTACCTCATCCCCAGTAAGTGAGGCAGCATTGGAGGAATCTTTAGAACCTGCACAGTGTTTGAACTGTTTAGAAGCAGTAGAGCTTTCTGAGCTATCTAAAATCTTAGCTTCATCTAAACCTTCTACCTGTATGTTAGACCCAATCCCAACCAAGTTGTTTAAGGAGGTATTCCCTTTGATTAGTGGTCCTATTTTGGACATGATTAATATATCCTTAGTAAATGGATATGTACCACAGGTTTTTAAAGTAGCTGTTATTAAACCTTTACTTAAGAAACCTTCTCTTGATCAAGATGAGCTAGTAAACTACAGACCTATATCTAATCTTCTTTTCTTATCTAAAATTCTTGAGAAAGTAGTTGCTAATCAACTTTGGGAACATTTACAAAGCAATGACCTACTTGAGGAGTTTCAGTCAGGCTTCAGAGCTCATCATAGCACTGAAACAGCTCTGGTGAAGGTCACTAATGATATTCTCATGGCCTCAGATAATGGACTAGTGTCTGTACTTGTCCTGTTAGATCTCAGTGCTGCATTTGATACAGTTGATCACAATATTCTCCTACAAAGACTTGAACATACTGTAGGGATTAAGGGGAAAGCATTAGGCTGGTTTAAATCTTATCTGTCGGACAGATTCCAGTTTGTTCATGTTAATAGTAAATCTTCCTCAAACTCTAGGGTCACCTGTGGAGTACCACAGGGTTCAGTCCTTGGACCAATTCTCTTTACTATATATATGCTTCCGATCGGCAAAATTATCAGACAGCATGGGATTAATTTACACTGTTATGCTGATGACACTCAGCTATATTTATCCATAAATCCTGATGAATCCAATCAATTACTTCGACTGCAGTCATGTCTTGATGACATCAAAAGCTGGATGACTTTAAATTTCCTGCACTTAAATTCTGACAAGATAGAAGTTATAATCTTTGGGCCAGAGTCCTCAAAAAATAAACTTCTTAACCAATCACTTAATCTGAATGGCATTAACTTGGCCTCTGGTAATAAAGTAAAAAACCTTGGTGTTATTTTTGACCAAGACATGTCATTTAAATCCCATATTAAACAGGTTTCCAGAGTTTCCTTTTTTACACCTCCGGAAAATATTGACAAAATTAGAAACATTCTGTCCAGGAGTGATGCTGAAAAACTAGTCCATGCATTTGTTACTTCAAGGCTGGACTATTGTAATTCTTTACTATCAGGAAGTCCACAAAATGCAGTTCAAAGCCTTCAGTTGATCCAAAATGCTGCAGCAAGAGTTCTGATGAAAATCAACAAAAGGGATCATATTTCTCCAATTTTACCTTCCCTTCATTGGCTTCCTGTTAAATCAAGAATAGAATTTAAAATTCTTCTTCTAACGTATAAAGCCCTTAATAATCAAGCTCCATCATATATCAGAGCTCTGATTACCCCGTATGTTCCTAACAGAGCACTTCGCTCTCAGACTGCAGGTCTGCTGGTGGTTCCTAGAGTCTCTAAAAGTAGAATGGGAGGCAGATCCTTTAGCTATCAGGCTCCTCTCCTGTGGAACCAACTCCCAGTTTTGGTCCGTGAGGCAGACACCCTGTCTACTTTTAAGACTAATCTTAAAACCTTCCTTTTTGACAAAGCTTATAACTAGAGTGGCTTATGTTGCCCTGACCTACCTATGGGGATGTGCTTCTATGGGCTTAGGCTACTGGAGGACATCAGGATCTATTTTTCTCACTCTGTCGAGTTCTACTGTTCTTCAATTATGTATTGCTCGTCATCATTTCTGCTTATAACTTTTTGTTCTCTCTCTTTTTTCTTCATATTAGGTACATCTGGTCTGGCGTTCTGTTATCTGAGACATCATCCACAGAAGACAGCTCACCCGCTATTATCATCTAATATAGAACAGATTACTGGATCAATGTTTGCTTCTGTGCTTTTTTGTCTGTCTTGTTGTGTCTCTGCTCTGTCTTCTGTAACCCCCAGTCGGTCGAGGAAGATGACCATTCATAATGAGCCCGGTTCTGCTGGAGGTTTTTCCTTCCCGCTAATGGGTGGTTTTTCTTTCCACTGTCGCTTCATGCTTGCTCAGTATGAGGAATTGCTGCAAAGCCATGGACAATGCAGACGACTCTCCCTGTAGCGCTACGCTTCTCCAGGAGTGAATGCTGCTTGTCGGGACTTTGAAGCAATCAACTGGTTCCCTTAAATAGGAAATTTTTGACCAATCTGTATAATATGCTTGATTTTGACTTTGGAAAGTGCCTCGAGATGACATTTTTCATGAATTGGCACTATATAAATAAAATTGAATTGAATTGAATTAAACTCTGTGTCATAATTTTGAGGTGTTTGGTTTTGATTTTCATTCAGATTCATGTTTTTCTTGTAATGTATTATGCTCTAAGTCTAGCCATATTCTGTTGTTTTTTGCTTTTTGGGATTTGTAAATATCAGTTAATTTCTCTATGATTATGTTTATTAGATATTTTTTCCTTGTCAATCATTTCTTTCCTTTTAACCTTCCAGTTTTTCCTTCTGTTCATTCTCACTTAGAATTTTATACTTGTATTCTTGGTTAGACTTTTTCCTTACATTTCTGTTCAGCTCCATTCATGTTTATTTCAGTCTAAAGCCTGTCATGAGTTGTGGAGTTGTTGATGAAACAAATTGCAGAAAAGAACTTGGGAGCCACTTGATAAATTTCAATTCAATTCAATTTTATTTATATAGCGCCAATTCATGAAACATGTAATCTCAAGGCACTTTACAAAGTTAAGTTCAATCATATTATACAGATTGGGTCAGATTATACAGATTGGTCAAAAATGTTCCTATATAAGGAAACCAGTTGATTGCATCAAAGTCCTGACAAGCAGCATTCACTCCTGGAGAAGCGTAGAGCCACAGGGAGAGTCGTCTGCATTGTACATGCCTTTGCTGCAATCCCTCATACTGAGCAAGCATGAAGCGACAGTGGGAAGAAAAACTCCCCATTAACGGGTAGGAAAACCTCCGGCAGAACCGGGCTCAGTATGAACGGTCATCTGCCTCGACCGACTGGGGGTTACAGAAGACAGAGCAGAGACACAACAAGAGAGACAAAAAAGCACAGAAACACACATTGATCCAGTAATCTGTTCTACATTAGATGATAATAGCGGGTGAGCCGTCTTCTTTGGATGATGTCACATTTAACAGAACGCCAGACCAGGTGTACCTACTATGAAGATAAAAGAGAGAGAACAGAAAGTTAAAGTAGAAATGACAAAACGTAATGCATAATTGAAGAACAGTAGAACTCTATAGAGTGAGAAAATTAGATCCTGATGTCCTCCAGTAGCCCAAGCCCATAGCAGCAAAACTATAAAGGCAGCTCAGAGTAACATGAGCCACTCTAGTTATAAGCTTTGTCAAAAAGGAAGGTTTTAAGATTAGTCTTAAAAGTAGACAGGGTGTCTGCTTCACGGACCAAAACTGGGAGTTGGTTCCACAGGAGAGGAGCCTGATAGCTAAAGGATCTGCCTCCCATTCTACTTTTAGAGACTCTAGGAACCTCCAGCAGACCTGCAGTCTGAGAGCGAAGTGCTCTGTTAGGAACATACGGGGTAATCAGAGCTCTGATATATGATGGAGCTTGATTATTAAGGGCTTTATACGTTAGAAGAAGAATTTTAAATTCTATTCTTGATTTAACAGGAAGCCAATGAAGGGAAGCTAAAATTGGAGAAATATGATCCCTTTTGTTGATTTTCATCAGAACTCTTGCTGCAGAATTTTGGATCAGCTGAAGACTGCATTTTGTGGACTTCCTGAGAGTAAAGAATTACAATAGTCCAGCCTTGAAGTAACAAATGCATGGACCAGTTTTTCAGCGTCGCTCCTGGACAGGATGTTTCTAATTTTGGCAATATTCCGGAGGTGAAAAAAGGAAACTCTTGAAACCTGTTTAATATGGGATTTAAATGACATGTCTTGGTCAAAAATAACACCAAGGGTTTTTACTTTATTGCCAGAGGCCAAGTTAATGCCATCCAGATTAAGTGATTGATTAAGAACTTTATTTTTTGAGGATGCAGCACTGAGAGCTAACAGGACAAGTACAGACACAAGTCCATTATCTGAAGCCATGAGAATATCATTAGTGACCTTCACCAGAGCCGTTTCAGTGCTATGATGAGCTCTGAAGCCTGACTGAAACTCCTCAAGTAGGTCATTACTTTGTAAATGTTCACATAGTTGATTAGCAACTACTTTCTCAAGAATTTTAGATAGGAAAGAAGATTAGATATAGGTCTGTAATTTACTAATTCATCTTGATCAAGAGAAGGTTTCTTAGGTAAAGGTTTAATAACAGCTACTTTAAAAGCCTGTGGTACATATCCATTTACTAAGGATAGATTAATCATGTCCAAAATAGGGCCACTGATCAATGGGAATATCTCCTTAAACAACTTGGTTGGGATTGGGTCCAACATGCAAGTAGAAGATTTAGATGAAGCTAAAATTTTAGATAGCTCAGAAAGCTCTACTGCTTCTAAACAGTTCAAACACTGTGCAGGTTCTAAAGAGTCCTCCAACGCTGCCTCACTTACTGAGGACGAGGTAATCGTGTTTGGGAGGATGCCAATTATTTTATTTTTAATGGCATCAATTTTATTTATGAAGAATCCCATAAAGTCATTACTGCTAAGAGCTAAGGGAATGGATAGATCAACAGAGCTGTGGCTCTGGGTAAGTTTAGCAACCGTACTGAAGAGAAATCTAGGATTATTTTTATTCTCCTCAATTAATGATGAAAAATATGCTGCTCTAACTCTGCTAGGGCTCTTATTATACAACAATAGACTGTCTTTCCAGATTAGGTAGGATTCCTCTTGGTGTGTAGAGCGCCATTTTCTCTCCAATTTCCTAACATTGTGCTTCAAGGAACGCAGCTCTGAATTAAACCAGGGAGCCAGCTTCCTGTGAATTATCAGCTTCTTTTTCAAGGGAGCTACATTATCTAATGCAGAACGCAATGAGGAAGTCACACCGTTAACAAAGGTGTCGATTTGTGAATGGGAAGAAACAGCATTGCTGCCATCTACAGGGCATTTCTGCAATACTGAGGATATTAAAAGGGGGACAGACTCTTTAAGTTTTGAAACAGCATTATCCGATAAAGATCTACTATAATGGAACCCTCTTTTGGGGGTGGAGAACTCAGTTAATATGGAAAGTTTGTAAATGTGACTATCACTGTGTTTGGTTTACAGTAGCAACTGGCAGGCCATAAGTCCCCCATGAGTCCAATTTTTAGATATTTTAAATGTATTCAAAGTAGTTCCTTAGCTGAGTCTCGGGCCTCCTGAGGTGATCATACTTTTGTTTTATATTCCCTTGTGCTGTTTTCTACGGAGCCCCAGAATTGACATGGGGAAAAAAAGAGATACAGCGTGTGCACGAATTAATAATTTGTTCCCACAAAATATTAATTTGTTCCCACTAAAACTAATTTGTTCCCACGAAATACTAATTTGTTCCCACGAAATATTATTTTGTTCCCACTAAATACTAATTTGTTCCCACAAAATATTATTTTTTTCCCATGGAATACTAATGTGTTACCACAAAATATTAATTTATTCCCAAGAAATACTAATTCATGGCCACAAAACATATATAACGTGTGCACAAAACACTAAACACAATCTTCCTGCACAGCGCACCTTCTCAGAGGAACTAAACGTGATGGACAAAGATAGCCTGATTGAGTTTTATTTTAGGCTGGGGATGAGCTACAGAGACATTCTGAGAAGTTTGATGTTTCAAGGAATTCTCATTTGTGAGAGGCATTTGTATAGAATTTTAAGAGCCAGGTCGCTTTACCGGCAGAAGTAGGCTACAACTTGAATGCTGGGATAGACTTTATTGTTAGTATTTCGCAAGGCTGTGGAACCACGGTTATCGGTGTATGTTTGCCAAGTGCGTACAACATAGTATTCGTGTCAGAAAACAGGATGTCCTGCTCTCTCTGCTGGACCCCATTGGTTCCCAAGCTCGCCAGGCCAGAAGTCTCAGAAGGAGGCAATATTTAGCTCAGGGACCTAACTTTGTGTGGCACATAGACTCATATGACAAACTGAAACCATATGGGATATGCGTTACTGTGGATTGGGGCTCTAGGAGAATGGCTCTGTCATACAAAAATGTTTTAAGCCTGGACTTGCTGTAATATATGCCTCTCTGACCCATAGAAAGAGCTGAAGCCACAGTTATGAAGCCCAGTAACTGAAGGCTTTACCTCCCCGCCTGTTTTTTGAGATACTGGGAGTCACTAACAGAACTAGATTCTAGGAATGGAATGCTCTTGTACTTTTATTACATTGTTATATACAAAGGCAGAGAATAAACAGCATAATACTTCACTATATATACCACAAATTAATATTTTGTGGTAACAAATTAGAATTTTGTGGGAACAAATTAATATTTCGTGGCCACAAATTAGTATTTTGTGGGAACAAATTAGTATTTCGTGCGCACGCTGTATCTCTTTTTTCTCCCATGTCAGTTCTGGGGCTCCGTAGTTTTCCTATGTAGTCATTAAGATTTATGACCTTTGTCTGGGGAGCTAACTGTTAGCAGCTAAGAAACGCACCATAATAGACTATTGCAAGATCCAAAATAAAATTATCTAATTATTTCATAAGATACAAAGGAGGGTTTTGACAAGGTTGATTTCATATTTCTATTTGCTGGTTACATACATTTGGATGTGGAGATACTTTTTGTCGTGGATTACATAACTATGTAGCTCACACAATGCTTCTATGGAAACAAATGACTGGGTTTCTTAGAGCTTCAGCAACTATCCCACTCACTGTTCACTATATTCATTAAACATCTAGCATCTGCAAGTCATCAACGCAAAGCTATTTGTGGAATTTAAACAACTTATAGAATCCCCAAAATTTGACCATATGCTGATGATGTGTTGCTTTTTCTGGAAAACGCAAACTCTTCTCTTACAGGGAAAATAACCCAAATAAATTAGTTATAAACAATTTCAGACAACTTGGAACAAATCAAAGACCCTTCCCACTCTTACTAACATTCATCTCTCTCCTTTATGGATTGGAAACATCAGGTGCCTGTTCATCAATATTTTTAACTGGATCAACACAATTAAATTATAGTCCATTACTCAAACTGATAGAGGATGACCTAACATGTTCTCACTCGTGGGAAGAATGTCTCCAATTAAAACGGTGGTTCTCCCTATAATAAACTACATATATCTTCTCTCTGGTCCACCCCAGAGTTGTTTCAAAAGTCAAAATTGTTAGAAAAATGTGAATGTAATAATTTTATTTCTATCAAGTTACGGGCATTTTGGTTTGTTTCAAGAGTTTGCTTTCAGGAAGGTTCTGTTGTATTTAACCTTAGACGGGAAGAACAAATGGTCTTCCCAGATAAGGAATGCCTTGCCTTATCCAGCTGTGCATGAAGCTGGTGAGTGATCACGGTCCGCAATAAAACTTGCTCCCTTCTTTGTTTTCAAACCCCATGTTTGTTTTCAGCCCCCATGTTGTAAATTCCTGAATCCTCCTGACCCTCTTTGATGTGTGATAATAAAGGCAAAAGGACAGAAATGACCCGGCACAGACGATCCCGAACTCTCAGGGAGTGAAGTTCTCCGTTTGGGTTTATCCTCTGTCCTTTTCTATAGAACAGTCTAAAACTTGTGTTGTGTGCTTTTCGTTCTAGGATAAACTGGGTTATTTATAATAACCCTATCAAAAATTATATTATATGAACATTTATATGTTCATATGATATAATGCAACAGGTGTAGATGGGCCGGGATCCGGCTGGCTCCTAAACAAAAGAAATAGAAGGACAAATAAAATAGTTGAAAACCATCATCAGAATGATTCAGCGAATCCTGGTTCACTACAGATCTAAGTTAGAGAAGTTAATCTTAAAGAATATTGAATGAGGTTAAATTATCTTAACTAATTTACAACAACATTTGATATGTGTTTCAACCCATTCACAATAAAAATCTGGAGTTAAACCATTATTTGAGAAAATAACACTTTAAAGAATGCTTTGCTCAGTATAAATCTATTAAATAAGGACACTTGATTTCATTATTTCTCCAGGAATATATAGGGCGCTGTAGCGATCAGTAATTAGGTTGTTGGCTCAATCCTAAAGTTACACAAAACAACATTAAATTGTGATTAATCTTCCCTATTAATGATGTACTAACACCCGTAGCACTATCGAACGATGGTGGAGCGAAACAAAAACAAGCATTATGTTTAAAATGAACTGTAGTTACGTCTAGTAAGTTGGTAGCACTAATGTTACCCGGGGAGCTGATAGTGCTAATGATAGCGGATATTCCGCGTTAATTTAAAAAAGACTTTTAAGGGCTATTTGGTTGTAATGAGCGGTCCGGGCAACACAAACATCAATGTCCCATTGGGGTATAAAAGCCTTATGGAAATAAAGTTTGTTATAATCGTAAAACACAGTGAAACGCATCAGCATAGTACGGTTACAAGGAAGCTAGCGGGAGCTAGCCTGTAAACTCGGCATAACTCAGTCTACCCATGAAACACATTATGAAGGACCAGACCTCTCAACTTTTATTAAAAGTTAAGAGTGAGATTATGCTAATTTTGGGGGCGGGGCTTGTTTGGGGGCGGGGCTAACTGGACCCTGGAAGAGCTGGTGGAGTCAACTCCATCTCATTTTTATCCCACCAGATATTGAAGTAGACATGTATTGCTTTTGTTAAAAAGAGAAAGAGACGTATTAATACTTTATTGTTCAGTTAATGGATTAAAACATACAAAACACACAAATGTTCAAATAATACAGAATAAAATTAAGTAGTTTTAAGTTAGCAGCAACACTGAAGCACACAGAGGTTCCCGCTGCATCTTTACGCATGATCCAGCTGCTGATGTCTCCCTCTTTTCAGCTCAATGCACTTCTAGACTATTACAGTTTATAACCATTATCAACACCTTTCAGAGCGACAGGTTTCTCAGTCAGTCGCCGCGCTGACCAGACAAATCTCTATTGCTCTCGTCAGTGCGCTCTGGGCGGTGAGGTTGGCGGATTTTACCCCCGTTGGTGCGCTGCGTGTGAGGGATAAAACGTGGGGAAAATGCATAATTAAATACTGCAAAGGGCTTCTATAAAGGGAATGGGGGTACTGACAGGTCTGAGATGAAGCCCCTGATGTTACAAGTTCTTTAAAATGACCCTTAAAAGTGCGCACCTGAATTAAAGCGCAAGGCAGCAGCCCACCGAAGCGCCACTGATTCTGTTGTTAAAAACAAAAGAGAATGAAACACAGCTACCTACTCTCCTATTGACTTGCTACCGATGTGAGGACATTAAACGTAGTGATTCACGTTTTGAATGGTGAACGGTGATAAAAGCACCTGCTCCGAGGGAAAGGAGGGGGGAGAGGAGTAAGCACTGAGGCACAGAAATACGGTGCATGTAGTTAAAAAATGCAGAATTAATAAAAACAAAACTTATAAACAGACTAAGTGGCTTTTTAAACTGCATCTGGATAGCAGAACTGTTTTATGATCCTGCGTGCAGCCATGCAGCAGCTCCACCCCCTCCCCTCCTGCATACGCGGTACAGGACCTTACCGGCTTACTTTCACCACTGGTTAAGACTAAAATTATTCATAACTCTGATCACTTTTCCTGCTGCTCTGTTAACACGAACTGCAGCAGGAATTACTGATGGCCACAAGTTGTGAAAAAAGCCGAAACAGCTCAGCAGAAGGCGGAGTTTTGTCGTCCGCAGCCCAGATGGGCTTTGTGATTTTTATGCGTGTGAAATGCCATGTTTGCATGTGAAATGCCATGTGTTGCGTGGGAGCGTGTGAAGTTAGTGAAATGCGTGTGTCACACAGTCAATGCGTGAGAGTTGAGAGCTCTGTGAAGGACCCATTTTAAACTTTCCATGCCAAACTTCTGTTTTTGTCTGGTTATGGCAAAGGGGCAACTGGTTGCAGTGAATAACTCCAGAGTGAAACTGGTTCTTCGGTCAGGGGGCATACCTCTCAACTTTTAAGGAAAGCTGAGAACAGATGGACGCAGGAAGAGCAGATTCGGTCAACTCAGTTTAATTTTTAACCGACTAGACATGGAAGTAGAGATGTCTTACATTTGTTAAAAAGTGAAAGAGCAATGTCAACACTTGATTGTTCAGTTAGTGGGTTAAAACAGAAAAAAAAACACAACTGTTCTCCTGTGATTGTTTCTACATTCCGAGACTACCTAATTCAGTAGGTTTGAGCAGTAACAGCACAGTCGGCATTTTAAATAATGAATAAATGGACTAATTTAATATATTTTTTAAATTTCTTTAATAACATTATTTTACAAGAAAATGAACAGATACTGTCCCTTAAATCATTTTCCCAAACAACATAAGTTACTGTGTGTGTGTGTGTGTGTGTGTGTGTGTATGTGTGTGTGTGTCAGGTTATGAAACGGTATCAAGCAAAGACCAAATGAAGGTGTGTACAATTTATCTTCTTGAAAGCTTTAATAACACAAGATCCTGACACAAGCCAACAAAACTATCACTTAAGAATATCTACACGATTAAGTCAAGTTCGGTATTGTGTTGACTTGTATTCATTATCTGTTTCAGGTGGAAGCTGAAAATGCCCAGGACAAGATGGCAGCAAGCATCCCAAATGAAACAGATCCAGTCCTTGATGTACTCCCCAACAATGCAGTGTCATAGTCCAGGCTGAGGTGCAGGCCGGGTTTTCTCTCTCTCTCCTTCTCTGCAGGGTTGGACGGGCAGGTGCTCTACATCTGAGCTGATTACCACCCTTCTTAAGGAGCTGGAACCAGGTGGAGGGTGTCAGTTCGTTAACGCTCATGCGTTGGTACAGACCAAACCTTTTCCAAGCCTTGACTCCTCGTGTAAACCAAGTAGTGATGGTGAGATGAAGCCTCATGAGGCATTGAACCACTTGAGCCAACTGGTTTGAGAAAGGGTTCATTTCTGGATGCTTCATGTGCACACGAAACCACCTACTGGCCAGGTGTATAATCACAGCCAGCTGTATCTTAACATGTGTGATGCATTGAATTTTTGTCTATTATGACTCTTGGGAATGACTTCACAAAAGGTGTAGGACGAAATAATTTGTCTACATAAATTTTGTATACACATGTGTATAATAAAACATTGTTTGAATGTATCCTCTGTGTGTAATTATTCCCAAAATAGTAGTGACGTGATATGGCATGGTGTGTAATAATGTTTTTCTGTGACTCTAGAAAAATGGCATGGGCTTAATCAGGCAGAGAACAATGAAAGTGCTTGTGGAACTAGGGAGGGGGTAGTGAATAGGCTAATGCTTGTGTAACCTGGATGATTTCATGCATTTTTATTAAGAAACAACAATTTCTCCACAGTTTTTGGTTTCAAATGATTTCTCTTTTTTGATACTACTTCTCCAGCCTTTGAAAAGACACGCTCACATGGCACAGATGATGCCGGGGTGCATAAATAAATAAGTGCAAGTATGTACAGATTGGGGTACTGTGACCAATGATTAGCCCAGTACTATACAGTCCCACAGTTTCCCCTCAGCAGCAACACTGAAGCACACAGAGGTTCCCGCTGCGTCTTTACGCACGATCCAGCTGCTGATGTCTCCTCTCTTTTCAGCTCAATGCAATTACAGTAACAGTTTATAACCTATATCACCTTTCACAGCAACAGGTTTCTCATCTCAGTCGACCAGACAAAACTCTATTGCTCTCCTCAGTGCGCTCTGGGCGGTGAGGTGGGAGGATTTTACCCGATGGTGCGCTGCGTGCGAGGGTTAGGGGGGAAATGCATAAATAAAAACTGTAAAGGGCTCCTATACAATGATCATAGGAGCTGACCGGTCTGAGATCAACCTCCTGATGTTACAAGTTCTTTAAAATGACTCTTAAAAGTGCGCACCCAAATTATAAGTAACATAATTTTGCGCACCTGAATTAAAGCGCAAGGCAGCAGCGCACCGAAGCGCCACGGTTCTGTTTTGTTTAAAACAAAAGATCATGAAACACAGCCATAACTCTCCTAGTGACTTTAATTGGCACACTTTGCTACGGGTGTGAGTACATTAAACGTAGTGATTCACGTTTTGAATGGTGAACGGTGATAAAAGCCCCTGGGTTCGAGGGAAAGGAGGGGGGAGAGGAGCAAGCGCTGAGGCACAGAAGTACAGTGCATGTAGTTAAAAAATGCAGAATTGATAAAAACAACTTATAAACAGACGTAGCGTTTTAAACTGCATCTGGTGAGCAGAACTGTTTTATGATCCAGAGTGCAGCCATCACTGGTTCTGAATGAAGGCAATATCTGGTAGCAGCTCTCTGCCCCCGCCCCCTCCCCTCCTGCGTACGTAGTACAGGACCTTACCAGCTCACTTTCACCGCTGGTTAAGACTAAAATTATTCATAACTCTGATCGCTCTTCCTGCTGCTCTGTTAACATGAACTGCAGCAGGAATTACTGATGGCCACAAGCTGTGAAAGAAGCTGAAACATTTCAGCAGAAGGCAGAGTTTTTATCGTCCGCTGCCCAGATGGGCATTGGGATTTTTATGCGTGAAAAATGCCATGTTTGCGTGTGACCGTGTGAAGTCAGTGACGGTCAATGCGTGATAGTTGAGAGCACTGATCTCCTATCTATCTATCTCTCTCCTAAACTCTCCAAACACCAAACTAACTGTCTCAAACTAAATAACCACTATCCAAACTCTGCTATCCAAACTATCAAAACTCTATCCACTCTCTCAACTGACCGCAACTCGCCTACAACAACCCACATTTTGAATGGAGCCTGTGGGGTTTCTAAAGCTGTCAAACCCCGCACCAAAATCTGAACCACTTCCCGAAGCAGTACAGCCGGGCAGCGAGGCTTCGGACGTCATCGTTTTCGGCTCCTCCGCTAAATGAAGCAAGCCTCGATACGCGCATTGCGGAAACGCCCCCTCCATTACTCGACACACGCCTCGAAGCCTCGGCACATCACGTAACATCACTAAAACCAAGCCTAACTTTGTTCTCGTTCATTCCTCCTAGAAAACCTGGATTCCAACTCAAGAACCACATCTCCATTACTCACGCTCCCTGAAGACTCCACCGAGACGTTCCAAGTTCGTGTTCTGGATATAGTAAAGTCTCAGATCCACACCCTGCGAAAGCCCTCCTACCTGAGCTCGCCTGCCTGTCCACCCTCAGACCACAACATCTGGAGAACACCTACCGGCTCTGCACCTACCACCAACCTTCCTGGACATCACCCTCCCGAACTCAAGCCTCACCATCAGCCCAGTGAGTTTCTGTGCTCTCCACTAGCCATCATCATTCAAACCTTCACTTTCCCGCTGCTCACCTCTCACCTTCCCTTCCTCAGCAGAACCCAGGGATCCAGCCAGCCGACATCACCTCAACATTTATTATTTTTCAATAAAACCTTTAAACTGATTCCTGCCTCCGTACTTGTGCTCATTCAGAGTCAATTAGCTAAACATGACATGCAGAGGTATTTTTATGTTTAAGATTCAGCTAAATTATGTCAGTCAGCCAAGCTTTTCAATTTCAGTGTGTCTGTGTGTGGACCTGGGTGCCATGTGGTTCATATGGACGTTGGTTTGTAAGGACCAGTGTTGTATAAAGTACTGAAATCTCGGAGTCAAGTAAAAAAATAGGTACCTCTCCAAAATATGACTTTGGTAAAAGTCCAAATCACTGACTGAAATGTTATTTGAGTAAAAGTCTCTTAAAGTATCTGAAATGTCTTGTACTTAAGTATGAAAAATAGATTTACTCAAGTAATTAAAAAGTATAAGTAAATACTTTGAATGACATTTTTTAGATTTTGTTGAACTTTGAAAGTCAAATTCACTTATAATATAAACAACCAAGTTCAGGAGATATTTAGACCAAGTTTAGACAGAAAATACAACCTTTTTGTAAGCTTTCAGTTTTCCTTGAAGTAAGGTCAGTGCTATGAAATTTAAAATTGTACACAACCAAGTGCAGGCAAAGGGGGTGTATACTAAGAACATGGTTAAGTGATAAACCAGTCTTAGTTAACCTACTGGAAGTGGTAAACCTTCTAATAGCTGTGCTGCCACCACACACCAAAAAAAGTCAACTGTACACTTCATGGCCTGGAAATCTCTGTATTTCATATTGGATATTTTCAACCCATCTATTGAATTTAGTACACTAGTTGATCTTTTCAAAAGAGAACAGCAAGCACTGCAGCCAAGATATGGCCTTTTTTGACCTGCTGTATATTAGCCAGTCCCTAACAATTCTTTCCCTTCCATTGCGGGAGGCAGAATATGTTAGATACTTTGGGAATTCTCTGCCCTCTGAATCTGCTGGCGGTTCATTTGCCATCTCTGAGAAAGGCTTCCTTTTTGCCATTAAACGCACAACATTCATTCGATCAGAATCAGTCATTTTTGTTGGCCATAACGCAGAATCATTGAAATTAACGCTGTGATCCATCTCTGAGCGATCATGCTCAGACTATCCGATCGGGCAGCAACCCCCCCACCTGCACTATCTCTGTTATCGCTAGGGATGGCTTTCTCTGTCTCCTCCTCAAACACACGCTACGTTCTCACCCCCCCAGCTCCCCGCCTCAGCTGGCTCTTCTGCTCCGCTCTGTCTTTCAGACTGAACCTGGACCTCTGCCCTCTCTCTGCTTTCTGCTCTTTTGGCGCTAAGCTCAAGTATTTCTGTAAAAGAAAAGGTGTTTTCCCCCTTTACACTAGCTAGCGGATGCTATACTTTAAAACCACACTGATAAACGCATTGCTTCTTACCTGGCGCCGGTTGGGCATCATTCCTCTGCAATTCCGTTCCTAGACCTGTTCCTGACTCATCCTCAGTTTTAAAAAAATATTTACTAATAAAATCCCTCAAGCCTTTCATGTCATCTTCTCTTTTTTCTCTTTTCTGTGCACCTGTGATTCTTAGTTTGCAGCAGAACTAAGTTTCAAAGTTGCAGCCAGCCGTTGTCCTAATGGTCAAACCATTTTATGTTGGGGTGGTCGAATCTGACATCATCAATGAATAATAGTTATAATGAATAATATTGATTGTTATAATAAAACAAGAAAAGAATAATGGTTAATCAAGTGTTTGGTCAATGTAAACGCCCAAGAGGGGTTGAGTTCTACTGATCAACTTAAAAATGTTTCATGGCTGTGAAAGAGAAATGTTTGATTGACCTATATTCTGTAAGAGAAATTCAGTTTATATTAAGGTAGATTTACAACTCATGTTGGGAAGCTATTGATAAAAGTTTTCTTTTTTTCCGGTTGATATATCATGATTGTTAAAGTGATCTTGTGTGTTATTAGGTTGTCTGATTTTACATTTTGTGCGGAGCCCGTATGCGCAAAGTTTTTTTTTTTTTTGCTTCAGCACAGTAGTGTGCTAACAGCATGTTCTTATGTGTTTAATAGTTTTGTGCTTTTAACATGAGAGAGTTTGAGATTTGGGCTTGTTTTTTCTTTTAAAGGTATACTATGCAACCGGGGTTGATTTTCCAGCGAGGTAAAAGTGAAAAGTAAAAGTGCACTGTCGTAAATCAGCTGTTCCCTGGTTTCTCCGGCAAGCCAGGCGCGGTTGTTTTGAGCTTAGACAGGCGAACGCAACGAATACAAAAGTCGAAAACACGGCAGTACAAACAATGACTAACACAGTGAAAGTAAGAACATGCACACAAAGAGAGAGAGAAACCATTCCAATGCAGTGTTTCCCCTAGGAATTTGCTTAGCGGACGACCGGCAGAGCGGGAGGGAGAGAGACAAGCTTTGCGCGACCGGCGGAGCGGGCGGGAGACAAGCTTTGCGCGACCGGAGCGGCGAGGCGGGCGGGAGACAAGCTTTGCGCCACCGGAGCGGCGAGGCGGGCGGGAGACAAGCTTTGCGCCACCGGAGCGGCGAGGCGGGCGGGAGACAAGCTTTGCGCCACCGGAGCGGCGAGGCGGGCGGGAGACAAGCTTTGCGCCACCGGAGCGGCGAGGCGGGCGGGAGACAAGCTTTGCGCCACCGGAGCGGCGAGGCGGGCGGGAGACAAGCTTTGCGCCACCGGAGCGGCGAGGCGGGCGGGAGACAAGCTTTGCGCCACCGGAGCGGCGAGGCGGGCGGGAGACAAGCTTTGCGCCACCGGAGCGGCGAGGCGGGCGGGAGACAAGCTTTGCGTCCCCGAGCGGCGAGGCGGGCGGCAGACAAGCTTTGCGCGCATATCGAGTTAGTTTTTTTTTTTTTTTTGGAATGTTTGCGAGGCAGTAGCGTGAGGGAAACCCTACAATGTTACTTACAGTCGCATCAGCAGAAACGCGAGGTCCGCGTCAGCCTTGGAGCCTTCTCTTTCTTTTAGCTCTCGCCATTCGGAAAAAGCTTGCCCGATGTTCACCCGTGTACGACTCCTCTCTCTGTCCAGAGCCATTTTCCTCCAGAGCCATTTTCCTCTTTCTTGCCTGCTCCAACATGGGCTTTCGCTGTTTTCTCGCTGGTTCCGCCATGATAACTGCACAAATATCTCCACTGCGCTAGCAACGAGCAAGCCTTTCACTGGGGGCGTGTAGCAGTTCTCGCCGTAAAGCAAGACCGACTCTCGCGATGCACACGAGATTTTGAGCCTGAGGGCGCGGGCCGAGGCCTCCTGCAATTGCAAGTGCGGTATTTCCCCCACAGACCACCAGGGTGACCGAGAAAACCTTTATTCGACCTGAAATGACTCATTTAATCATCCAAAACGATATGGAACATATTAATTAACTGAAAAATGTTGCATAGTATGCCTTTAAGTTGGGCAGGTTTTATGCTGGTTTGGGCTGGAAACCATCAGTGAGATACAGCAACCTGTAGCGCTGTGTCTGGACTCAAAAGTCCAGCATAAGCATGCTGATAAACATGAGCACTGGAGTCAGGCTGAACACTGAAGTAAAAATTCAGACTAGCAGAGGTTCTGTAATTACAGCATCTATGGAGTACAAGGAGCAGAACAAAGCAGAGTTCCCTTCTGCCTGCAAGTAACCCAAGTTTCTTCAGTTTGGCAGTTTTCCTGTTTGGTTCTGCTCCTTGTGCTCCTAGCTGTTCTAGCTAACCCTCTTAGCCTGAATGTTTACTCCAGTGTTGACTTCAATGCTGACGTTTCAAACAGAAATTAATAGCGATGCTTCCAGCTCTCTCTTGTTTGCTTCGTTGTCACTTCTTGTAATTGTTTGGTAATCAGACCGAATATCCATCCCGCTCTACCGACACCGACGGTGACCACCATAGACATAATATAAGAGTAGACCCCGCATCGACCACTTTCGCCTGTGGGCGCTAACGAGATTTAGGGGCGCCATCTTGGGGCGGTCGACAGCTCAGCTCAGTGTAATGTGTTGACCAGGCGCAGAATCAATTTTAATCAAATATAACTCGTTGAATATTGAACTAATTTTCACGTTGTTTTTTTTTTGCTTAAAACCTTAAAACTATAGCTATTATAACAAATGGTCCAGTGCGTTTAAATAATCTTAGTGGGGTTAAAAGTAATAGAATATTCTGACAGGATGTATGTATGTTTCAAAACACAGCCACTCATACATTTTTATGTTTTTTATTACTATAAAAACAAATACATGTACACATATATATGTACATATACATACATACATACATACATACATACATACATACATACATACATACATACATACATATATATAAATATATATATATATATATTTATGTTCCAAAAAGAACCCATGATAGGCATAATTAATAATTTTTAAAAATAATTTTTTACAATTATTATACAATGAAATACTCCATAGTACATTGAAACCAAAGAATACAACCTTTTTACAGGCCCAAGCATTTGTTTAACAAATTAAAACAAATCAGAAAAGATTTGAATCAGAAAAGATTCAAGAGGCACGCACGACACCATCCACATCAATGGAATGGCTTTTGAGTGTGTCTCCAATTTCAAGTTTCTGGGGACCCACATCTCAGCGGACATGTCCTGGTCAACCAATACCTCCTGCCTGGTCAAGAAGGCTCACCAGTGCCTCTTCTTCCTGAGGACACTGAGGAAAAATCAGCTATCCTCGATTATCCTGGTGAACTTCTATCACTGTGCAATAGAAAGCATCCTGACCAACTGTGCAACAGTGTGGTATGGAAGCTGTTCTGTTGCAGAGCGCAAGGCACTGCAGCGGGTGGTGAAAACCGCCCAGCACATCACTGGGACTCCACTACCCACCACTGAGCACATCCAGAAGAAACGCTGCCTACATCGAGCTCGCAACATCCTTAAGGACTCTTCTCACCCAGCCCACAGACTGTTTTCTCTCCTGCCCTCCGGCAGGCGTTTCAGGTGCCTCCGGACCAGGACCAGCAGACTGAAGAACAGCTTCTTCCCCAGAGCTGTCTCTTTATTGAACTCTAATCCTCGCTGATCCCACTCCCCTCATATACTGACAGACTCTCCTCTTCCTCCTTACACCTACCTCCATTTTGTTATTTACAAGACTG
Source organism: Fundulus diaphanus (assembly GCA_037039145.1). Lineage (NCBI taxonomy): Eukaryota > Metazoa > Chordata > Actinopteri > Cyprinodontiformes > Fundulidae > Fundulus > Fundulus diaphanus. Next base: position 6,346,059 of record CM073132.1, on the reverse strand, counting down.
TAATGTTCACTTGCACTCCTGACTGTTACTATAGTAACAACTGTTTACATGCATCTTGCACTACTCACCTTGACTGAATATTGATTTGCACTGCCGACTGTTTATTCACAGTACCAATTGTTTAAATATACATTTGCAATACCATACTTTAACTGTAATATTACCTTCCACTGCACTTTAATTTAGATAGCTTCTGTCCGAACTTTATTTATTCATTTTATAGTAATAGCTACCTGTATATCACGCTCACAATTCTGTCTATAGTAATAGCCATCTGTACATATATTCATAGTGTCATGGTTTTCAGATGACGAGCCCACATGCAGATACGAACGGGAGGCAATGCACAGTTTTAAGACTTTTATTAAAGGAAAACAGGCAGGTCTATGGACGGAACTACAGGTGACTCGGCTGGGTCAGAACGTCACGGCTGGAGAGTCTGTAAGAAAGAGCAAGTGAGTTCTTCTGAAATAAGAGCCAAGAAACTTGCTAGGAGTTGCGCTGCTTACCATTAGGCTGGGCGGACCTAACCGGGAAGAAGTAGCGTCATGAGAACTCTATGTGACTACTCAGATGGAGATAGGTGGCTAGTGGCTGAGGGCGGCAGATGTAGCTGGCGAGGAATCCGAGGCGACCTCATCGGCAGCGGTTGACAGATGGATTGACCAGAGTGAGCACAGAACCAACAGAACCCGGGAAAGGGGATCTCAGGCCTCGCTGGGTAACTTCCAGGAAGTATGAGGGGAGCGCCAGAGCAAAATCTGAGCAGACGGGTCTGCTGGTCTGTTTCTTCGGACGGGACGTCAAGACAGGTGAGTGCATCCAAGCACCAAAATCTGGAGCAACAGAGAGGTACAAAAAATTACTCAAAAAAGAAGAGTAACAAAAAAACTCACAAGCTGGTTTCCGAGAGTTGGGACAGAGGCCACGTCGTACCACGACTGGTTAAGGCTCCGGCGTCTTCCATCTGCCAGTGCTCTGCTTAAGAAGCCAGAGGAAGCCGCCTGCAACGAGCTGCAGGTGTGGACCACGCCTCCTCAGCCAACTAGACACACCTGAGGAGTAGAGTTAGAGCAGCCAACACAGAGAACCCTGACACATAGTACATATTCACTTGTAAACTCTGTTATAATAACAACCATCTGTATATTATGCTATTGTACATATCTGTAAAAACTCTATTTATAGTAATATCCACCTGTATATTATATTCGGTACATATCCAGCTCTAAATTTAGTTCACAATACTAGTTATCTATATATTATATTCATAGGACAAATCTATCAGTACAATTCTGTTTATAATAGTATCCATCTCTATATTACTCATAATAAAACCCATGTCCTGTACTTATGGAACCATTGTTTATCCTGCACTTGCTGATATTGCACTTCTGGTTAGACCTAAACTGCATTTCGTTGCCTTGTACCTGTACCTGTGTAATGACAATAAAGTTGAATCTAATCTAAAATCTAATCTAAAAGTACTGTATAAACGTTTTTTTCTATTTTTTTTTATAAATATATATATAAATATATATATATATATATATATATATATATATATATATATATATATACAAATGTAAAATAATAATTTGATCATCAATACGAACTGAAGGCTTCAAATTGCGGAGATCAGCACCGCCCCACCGCGACCCGAGTCATTGGATTAGAACGGGAGAAAATAAAAAAATTATTATGAAAAAAAATTCAAAGTACAGTAGGACAAATAGTGACTCACGTGTATTTCACTGCTCTTCTGACTGAGCCACTGCATCCTGACTCCGCTCTGTAGCGTTTTTTTTCTTCTAAAGCCCGCGGTGCTGGTGTGTTTTTTTTTCGGGAGAAGAACATAGTTATCGGTAGTTGTTGTCGCTCTTTTTTCTTCTGGGCAAAAATATTCTGATAAACCGACATACCACCATCGATTATGTTTGAGAACTGTAATGAACGGCTCATCAATGCAAATCCGTGAAACAGCGAGACCGTGAAAGGTGAACCGCGACATAGCGAGGGTTCACTGTATGTGTATATATATATATATATATATATATATATATGTTTTTTTTTTTGGAGAGACTAAGTCACAAAGACTTGGACGTGTAGACCTGTATCTCTCTACCTAATATTAGAAAAATCACATTCTAATCAAAAATATAAACAATATCTTTTCATCTTACTTGTTAAAAGTTATCGCTCGAGCCCTGACGTAGATAGTCCCTCGATTTAAACAAAAATACGCCGCACAGTGCTGAGGTATCGTTAGTGTGTTCAGCTTGAATCAGCAGGATTGGGTAGCAGGTCGACTATGAAGGTTTTTTCATGCTTGTAAGCATGAATTTGAAGTTGTAGAGAGAGTTTCATTCCAAGTTTTGTATTTGTAGAATTTAAAAAAAAAATCACAAGTACAAATATTTTAAGTACAAGTACACAAATTGTGTTCTGTGAGTTGCACATAAAAAACTTCTTACATTCTCAGTTTTATTCCAAATGGTCCAGAACTATTGTTACAAAACTATTTGTGCATTGTAAGTGTGAATTTGAAGTTGTAGAGAGAGTTCCATTCCAAGTTTTGTATTTGTAGAATAAAAAAAAAAATCACAAGTACAATTTTTTTACACCTGTTCAAATTTTAAGTACAAGTACACAAATTCTGTTCTGTGAGTTGCACATCAGAAATGTCTTCCATTCAGTTTTGCTACAGTTGATCTAAAACAAATGGTGAAAAACAAAGTCAAACACGTGTATTAATATCTTCAACAAATAATTTTTTATATATTTTTTTATACAAATCAATAAATACAACTGCACGAATCTGCTGCTGTGAGTCACAAATTCAACTTTACAAGTTACGCCTTCATTTTCACTTTTGACACAAATGTCTCACCGGTAAAAATGATCTGTGACTTGTGGGTAGTACCCTTGATCAGACAGCAGGGGGCACCGCCTGCCTACTGCCGTGTTGCCTTCCAAGGACCCAGCCCACAAATGCCTTCGAAGGACGCAGCCAAGTACACCTCGCTGCAGCAAACAGAAAGGGGCGGGGACGGACCACTGTCAGTCTCATACCTTATATGGAAATGGGACCATTGCACTCCGGAAATGAAGGGGGCACTAGTGACACTATTTCCTGTACCAGACTTGTTATAATAATTATAATAATAACAACACATTTTATTTGACAACACCTTTCAAAACGCCCAAGAACACTTTCAACATTAAAAATACAAATTAAACTGTAAAGAAATGGCTAAAAATCGTGTTATGTCACGTGGTATGTCTGTCACGTAGTGTGTCCCTTTTTTATTTTTAAATCTTTATTAAATCTTATTTTCGGATGTTAAAATTACATTAGTAACAAACAATCTAAAATAAGCAACAATAAGGAATCATTATGGAGATGTATTTATCTATCCTTACACCCTATCACAAACAAATGTCATAAAACCTATATCAAATTAATAGTTTATGTATATTACATTAAGAACACATTTATCCATCCATTAATTATCATACACGCACACTTATCCCTATAGTGGGGTTGTGAGGGCTGCTGCGGTGGATCCTGGACAGATTGCCAGTCCATCGCAGATTAAGAAAACAGATATAACTTGCTGGTGCTGAAGTTCAAATAATAGATTTTGATGATGTGAATGGTACTCCTAAAATAAATAAGTTAAAATATAAAATATAATAGCGTGTGCCTTATTTAATAAGGACTAGATGGAAAAGAGGTTTGGTCAGTAATACATTTAGTCAACATTTTTGGCCAACTTAGTATGTCCATTCACAGTGCACTTTTGTTCTGTTTATTTCCCAAATATTTTTCTTATTAATCACATTGTGAATACAATTTAGAAACAAACCTGTGTTATGCCAGAAGCTGTTTGAATATGCTTATTATTATTATTATTATTAATTATAATTTGGTATTATAATTTAAATAATAAGTCATTCAACTCAAAATTTAGCTATAACAAATATATTTCAAATGGTGGTGATGTCAAAGCTGGAAGCTTGTAATGATTTGTACCACTAATGCAGTTATTAAGTAGCTGTTATGAACTCAGGTGTGCTGGAATAAATGATCTGGTCGGATTTTAACTGAAGAGGTTTATCCGGCAGACTGTGAGAACCCCAATATAACTGCAATTAGAGTTTAAATCCTTATTCCTTATCATCCATCCAATAATAATGTCTCTGTGTTAATATCAGATGTTAACTCCGAAAGGAGGTTAGCTCTGAATTCTGAATAACCATGCAGCTGTGAATTGGAATGAACACACGATTTCTATTCCACAGTTGTTGTTTATTAAACCAAAAGTAATTCCCTGTTACAGTAATTCTCTGATTCGACAACCTTGGAAACCTACTCACTACTCAACTAACATGCAAAATATATATGTAGATATAAAAGAAAAAAACAATGGATTAAAATGAGAGGTAGCAAATCTTAGTTCAGCTCACGGTTGTTTAAACCACATTCAGAGACGTCAGCATTTGACGTCGTAGCATTGAGGGCCAGACACCCGCTTTAAGACACTCGCAAGATGGCGACTATGATGACGTAGGCTCTACAAACTTGCGTGATGCGTGAGGGGAGGTTCTAATGATGTCACCACGCTTACGCTAATGTGAGGCGGTACTTCGCTCCGAGAGGGGGCGGTTCACTGGTGAGTTTAAAGAAAAACCGCGAACTAAGTTTCAAACAAAGCGATCGAATTCACTGATAAGAAGAAGCGAAAAGAGAGGGGGGGGGAGCATGGAAGAAGATGGAAAAGAACTCAAACAGTGACCCACGGCGGGGTTATTGATAAACCACAAATCAACACAGCAAAAATCAATTGTAAAATGCATGCACATACAAAGAAAATATTCAGCAAAATAAACCCAACTCCGTCTTGGAGTAAAAATCATTAACCTAAAGTCCCTAACACCTGCCCAGGCACTTCTAAAACACCCTGTGGGTGAAAAGAAATAAAAGGGGAGAACCCGTTACTTTTAGGTGCCTCGGGGCTGGTCCGGAGCACTCCGAGTAACGCGGCTTCCTGGAGGCGTCTTGACGAACGCAGGTGTCCGGACTGAGAGAGTTCCTTCGTCTTCCTCTCTCTCTCTGGGCTCCCAGACGCTTGTTCGGCCAAACAACGCGTCGTCCTCCTTCGACCACCGGGAGATGACGGCTCTCAGTCTCTCGATCAGAGGAAATCCAAAAGTACTTTTTAAAGTCGACCTCCTGTGTCCGCACAGGGAATAGTTTCGCTCCGGTAATCTTCGAACCAGCAAAGAGTTATCGAGCACGTGGTGTGGGGGGGGGGTAATCCACGGAGTAACAGCTGTGTGCCTTCTCTGACTGGCAGAATGCCAAGAAGAAGGCAGAATGCCGTGTGTGACCGCGATAAATACATTTTCCCTAGTAATGTTATCTCTCCGCTCCGTTGTTAGGGCGGCGGCCATTTTTGGACCGTGTTGCATGATGGAAGTTGGTGGCCATGTTGACCACATTGCATCATGGGAAATGCAGTCCGTCACGTCCCGAATTAATGCAGTCGTCACATCTGAACTGGCATTACATACCCCTCTTTAGCTTTGAAGAGTGGGATGCTGGTCACAGTCTTTAAAGCTACAACCAAGTCCATTCTGGCGTGACGAAAGTCCGTTGTGCATGAGTGGAACAACCTAAGAGTCTTTCTAGTAGTCCTTTGGGATTCATGCAGTTCAGTTCATCATCCAAGAGGAAGGAAAAAAACAAAGCATTTATTGTGCCTGGGTCAGTGACCTAGCCTGGGCAGGACTAAGCTATAGCTAGTAATTTCCATTGGCTAATAAGGCAAACAATAAAGTAAATAAAAAAAAGAAATGCAAACTTCACAATCACCATTGTCGATACATTCATTGGTCATCAGGTTTGAACTTTGAACCAAGGAAAGGAGAGAGGAAAAAGGGGAAAGGAAAGAGACAGCGGTTCGTAGTCTAATCAGCTTGTGGCCTTTGAGGAGCTTGTGCTACAAACCTGGGAGCGACAAAGGTGAGGGTGTCAATCCTGGTTTTCAACTGTTTGATCTGCTTGTATGCTGCATACGCCATGGCGGTGGTGATGGCCCATCCAAATACAAGGAGAACCACAATAATGGTCATAATGTGAGTGTCGGTCGACTCTGTACCTCTGGGGAAGCGAAGCAGAGGGACCGAGCTCAACTCTGATGGGGTGAGACTGAATTTAATCAGCTGGGTTTCTGCAAGTAAAAGCTGTCTTTCAATGCCGACATCAATGCTGAAATTGTATCCCTTGAAGACATCTATTATTTCAATCTAGTCATATTTGTCAACGTCAAGGTGATGCAGAACCATGTTTCCAATGTGGACTCCAGCACCTTGAGGTGGGGAACAGAAAATGATTTGGTTGGGCAGTTTTAGTCGAGTAACGGTGTCATGCTGCTCGTAAGATAACAGGGCTTCTGCCTCTGGGGTGCTAACGAGCCAGCGGTTACCTGCCCGCTCAATTTTGGTTTCCACACCTGCATCTTTAAGGGTCATTCTAGCCTGACAGTTTTGATATTCAATACTGATTTAAGCCTATACACCTTTCAATGATGGGAAGGTTTAGCATAAATCCTATCTCCAAGTTGTCAGGATTTACAAATATTGGAATTGCACTACCTAGGCTGTGTTTGTGGTGGTTGCAGGGTTTCACTAGAGGCAGATTTGAGAACCTTTTCAACCAAATCTACTGCTACCAGGTACGGAGGAATCCGTCCTTCAGCAAGGGTATTTATGGATGAACTAACCTCTCGAGTGAGGTCCTGCATTAAATCTCTAACAACCTGAGTATACATCATGTCATTCTTTACCACTTCTGTGAGTGTTTCCAAAGCAATGCATGTGTTATGATCGTGAATCAGGCAAACCCAGTATTCAAACCCAACAAGTGAGGTTAAGGCAAAAAACAGGATTTTAATAATGAAAACAGGAACAGGCGGGCTCAATAGTCAAAAGGGCAGTCCAAAATCCGGTACACAAAAAGCAGTCCAAAATAGGCAGAGGTACAGACAGGGCAAAGCAAGCTCGGATAACCATAGGACAGAAACTAGTCGGTAAACCGGTAAATCAGTCAGACAGGGCAGGAAAAACAGATCAGGGAACAGGCTGGCTCAGAATCAAAAAGGCTCTCGGGTTATCGTCAACAGGTCAATCAGAATAAAGAATGCTGGAACTAAACTCACCGTGGCTCGTTAAATGATCTGGCAGATAGCAGAGGTTTGTGGCAGGACTATATAGGGGAGTGAGCAGGTGAACAGGAGTGAAGGCTAATTATAAGTGAGCAGGTGGATCTAATCAAGGCAAGAAAGCTGACAGATTGCTGAGGGGAGACCGAACAGAGCTGATAAAGTGACAGGTGGAAAACAGGTAACCTAAACAGAAAAACATGTCTAAATCAAAACCAAACAAGACCCCAAAATCAGAAACTTAACTAATAAATCTGATAACATAAACCAAGACAAAACCCAAATCGTGACAGAACCCCCTCCTCAAGGCCGGATTCCAGACGGCCTCAGAAACAAAACAGACTAGCTCGGGTGGGTGGAGGGAGGTACAGGATGGAGGGCTAGAATCAAATAAATGTCCAAATAAAAACTCAAACAAAACAAGACGAGTCAAGTTCTCAGGCGGGCGTCCAGGAGGACGGCCCCGACGAGTCAGGTTCTCAGGCGGTCGTCCAGGAGGACGGCCCCGACGAGTCAGGTTCTCAGGCGGTCGTCCAGGAGGACGGCCCCGACGAGTCAGGTTCTCAGGCGGTCGTCCAGGAGGACGGCCCCGACGAGTCAGGTTCTCAGGCGGTCGTCCAGGAGGACGGCCCCGACGAGTCAGGTTCTCAGGCGGTCGTCCAGGAGGACGGCCCCGACGAGTCAGGTTGTCCGGCGGACGTCCCGAAGGACGGCCTCGGTGTGTCAGGTTGTTCGGCGGACGTCCCGAAGGACGGCCTCGGCGTGTCAGGTTCTCCGGCGGACGTCCCGAAGGACGGTCTCGGCGTGTCAGGTTCTCCGGCGGACGTCCTCGGCGTGTCAGGTTCTCCGGCGGACGTCCTCGGCGTGTCAGGTTCTCCGGCGGACGTCCTCGGCGTGTCAGGTTCTCCGGCGGACGTCCTAGGCGTGTCAGGTTCTCCGGCGGACGTCCTAGGCGTGTCAGGTTCTCCGGCGGACGTCCTAGGCGTGTCAGGTTCTCCGGCGGACGTCCTAGGCGTGTCAGGTTCTCCGGCGGACGACCTCTGTGAGACAGGTAATCCGGCGGGTGTCCTGAAGGACGGCCCCGGTTAGCAACGATGTCCGGCGGCCGGTGGCGGAGCAGGTCTCTCATAGACCGGCGGCGGAGCAGGTCTCTCATAGGCCGGCGGCCGAGCAGCAACCTCGGGGACCGTCGGTAGAACCGGACCCTCAGGAACCGACGTCTGGAGAGAGAAAGAACAGAACCTGCCGCCGGACTAAAGGCTGGAGACAACGCCGGACTAAGAGCTAGAAGAGAGGCCTGGTTAAAGAGTTCAGGAGGCGTCTGGCTACAGAGTTCAGGAGGCGCCTGGCTACAGAGTTCAGGAGGCGCTTGGCTACAGAGTTCAGGAGGTGTCTGGCTACAGAGTTCAGGATCAGTCGGCCCCTGGCTACTGGCTTCAGGTTCAGTCGGCCCCTGGCTACTGGCTTCAGGTTCAGTCGGCCCCTGGCTACTGGCTTCAGGTTCAGACGGCCCCTGGCTACAGGCTACAGGTTCAGACGGGGCCTGGCTACAGGCTACAGGTTCAGACGGGACCTGGCTACAGGCTACAGGTTCAGACAGGGCCTGGCTACAGGCTACAGGTTCAGACGGGGCCTGGCTACAGGCTACAGGTTCAGACGGGACCTGGCTACAGGCTACAGGTTCAGACGGGGCCTGGCTACAGGCTACAGGTTCAGACGGGGCCTGGCTACAGGCTACAGGTTCAGACGGGGCCTGGCTACAGGCTACAGGTTCAGACGGGGCCTGGCTACAGGCTTCAGGTTCAGACGGGGCCTGGCTACAGGCTTCAGGTTCAGACGGGGCCTGGCTACAGGCTTCCGGTTCAGGAGACCCCGGGCTACAGGCTTCAGGTTCAGGAGGCCCCGGACCACAGACTTCAGATGCTCCCAGACCCTTTAACACCCAGAACCTCATCAATAACCCTTCCAGAACCTCCGACAAAGACAGTTTGGTCAGCCACTTGGGAAATTGGCTGTCAAGCCAAAGATGAGGGGGTAAGAGCTTCCGAAGAGGTCCAGGGGCCTCTAAGTCTCCATGGGGCTCTGGGTGCTTGTCTTCTCGGCGAGGCCCCCGACGGAGCTTGTCGTTCGGGCGAGGGCCACGACGCCGCTTGTCGTCTGGGCGAGGGCCACGGCGCCGCTTGTCGTCTGGGCGAGGGCCACGGCGCCGCTTGTCGTCTGGGCGAGGACCACGGCGCCCAGTGTCCCGATGAGCCCCCGAGTTGCGGCCTGAAAGAGGGCTCGTCTGAACCCCCTCATCGTGGCCCTGTGGTAGACCCTCCTGGGTTCCCACGTCGCATACTGGCGGCGGACCCTCCTGGGTTCCCACGTCGCAGACTGGCGGCGGACCCTCCTGGGTTCCCACGTCGCAGACTGGCGGCGGACCCTCCTGGGTTCCCACGTCGCAGACTGGCGGCGGACCCTCCTGGGTTCCCACGTCGCAGACTGGCGGCGGACCCTCCTGGGTTCCCACGTCGCAGACTGGCGGCGGACCCTCCTGGGTTCCCACGTCGCAGACTGGCGGCGGACCCTCCTGGGTTCCCACGTCGCAGACTGGCGGCGGACCCTCCTGGGTTCCCACGTCGCGGGCCGGCGGCGGACCCCCCTGGGTTGCAGCGTCTCGGGCCGGCTGCGGACCCTCCTGGGTTGCAGCGTCTCGGGCCGGCTGCGGACCCTCCTGGGTTGCAGCGTCTCGGGCCGGCTGCGGACCCTCCGGGGTTGCAGCGTCTCGGGCCGGCTGCGGAGCCTCCGGGGTTGCAGCGTCTCGGGCCGGCTGCGGAGCCTCCGGGGTTGCAGCGTCTTGGGCCGGCTGCGGAGCCTCCGGGGTTGCAGCGTCTTGGGCCGGCTGCGGACCCTCCGGGGTTGCAGCGTCTTGGGCCGGCTGCGCAGACAGTGCTGCCTTATAGCTGCCGGAGGCCGGCACTGGAGCTGAGGTAGGAGGCGGGTCCTCTGGGACAGGTGCAGGTGCCGGGGCGTCGGCTGGACCCTTGGGGACAGGATTGAGTCCACTATAGAAACCTTGGAGAGCCGCTCTATAGTGCCCCTCGACCTCCTTTAATTTTGCCTCCAGCTCCTCTGAATACTGGCAGAAAAGAGCCTCCCTAAGGTCTTTAATAATAGGGGCAAAAGCTCTTAACTGGTCCTCCAGAGCCAGATCCTCAGCATCACGGGCGCCAACAGGAGGCGCTGTGGGCTGCTCAGCTCTGGGAAGCACCGGACTCCGATCCACTGGGCAGGAAGTGGCAACGGACGGGCGCGGTACTGACTCGCCTGTCGGCCGAACAGAACGGGTGAAGGAGCGACCCACAGGTTTCCGTCCCCTCCTCCGACGGCGGGACGGCAGGACTTGCTGGAGGTTTGATCCTGTCGGTAGAGCCGGGATCGGTGGAGCCCACAGCGTTCCCTGCATCTCCTCCTCTGGAGGGAGAGAGAAAAAAAGATCCGGGCGAAGATCCCGAACCACCTCCGCTTCGACCTCCATAAACAAAGTTGGTTCTGGATAAAACCCATGGGCAGAGCCGACAGCGGTGTCGCTGGGTGAGTGATCCCTTCTATTCTGAGTTGAATCTGAATTTGTGACAAAGAGCCCTCCCAATCGTAAACTCGGAGCAGGCAGCGGGTTACTGCTGCTGCGGCTGCTGGAGAGATGGCGTCTGGGACCGACACCAGGGGGACAGAACGCCAATCTGGAACCCTCCCAAGCCATAGCGTGTGGAGGGGAAAAAAAAAAACCTCTAAAAACTTGTTGGGCGATAGGTTTTAGTGGGCCAGATCATTCTGTTATGATCGTGAATCAGGCAAACCCAGTATTCAAACCCAACAAGTGAGGTTAAGGCAAAAAACAGGATTTTAATAATGAAAACAGGAACAGGCGGGCTCAATAGTCAAAAGGGCAGTCCAAAATCCGGTACACAAAAAGCAGTCCAAAATAGGCAGAGGTACAGACAGGGCAAAGCAAGCTCGGATAACCATAGGACAGAAACTAGTCGGTAAACCGGTAAATCAGTCAGACAGGGCAGGAAAAACAGATCAGGGAACAGGCTGGCTCAGAATCAAAAAGGCTCTCGGGTTATCGTCAACAGGTCAATCAGAATAAAGAATGCTGGAACTAAACTCACCGTGGCTCGTTAAATGATCTGGCAGATAGCAGAGGTTTGTGGCAGGACTATATAGGGGAGTGAGCAGGTGAACAGGAGTGAAGGCTAATTATAAGTGAGCAGGTGGATCTAATCAAGGCAAGAAAGCTGACAGATTGCTGAGGGGAGACCGAACAGAGCTGATAAAGTGACAGGTGGAAAACAGGTAACCTAAACAGAAAAACATGTCTAAATCAAAACCAAACAAGACCCCAAAATCAGAAACTTAACTAATAAATCTGATAACATAAACCAAGACAAAACCCAAATCGTGACAGCATGGTGTTATTGCTGAGTGTGAAATTATAGACGTGAAGTTATGTATGGACATTTGTTTTATTAGTGCATGTTTACATGTCCTGGTTGAACATGCACTTGTCCTATTTAATGCTATGCATTGTTCTCTTCGGCGGGGGCGGAGTTAGGCTCCGTTCCCTGTGAGGACAGTTTGGTGGACAGTTTAATTTGGTTCGCATGAACCCATTTGTACTCTGGACTTTGCACGCTGGCCTCTAGGTTCTTTTGAGCCCACGTGAAAGTCATTCGGAGATGGTCTTTTAAATCAGTGACGCACTGGTGTGCCGTGTAGACGGTTGTCACACTGACGTCTTCGGGCTGGTAGATGAGATTCAGGGGAAGTGTCATTAGTCTCCCTGTCATCATCTGGAAAAGTGTCACCCCTGTGGAGCATGGTGAGGTAGAGCGGATTAGCATTAGGACCAGGGGAAGCTTTACATCCCAGTCCCTGCCATGGCTGCTGGCATGTTCCTTTAACATGCTGGCCACGGTGCAGTTCATTCGCTCCACCTGTCCCGTTGACTGTGGGTGGTAGAGGATGTGGAATTTAACTTCCACGCCCAACATGTTGAAAAGCGCGGTCATGATGTTTGACGTGAAATGCGTTCCTCTCTCTGAGTCGATGGACAGAGGAAGGCCCCACCGGCTGAAAACGTGATTTAGCAGCAGGACTGCTGTGGTGACAGCGGTGTCATTCGGTGGCGGCAAACATTTGACCCATTCTGTGAAGCTGCATGTTATTGTCAAAAGATATTTGTTAACTCTTGACGATTTGGGGACTGGACCGTTCCAGTCAGTTTGCAAATGTGACCACGGAAATATAACCCCCCTCCGCTGAAGCGGAGCTCGGATGAGCGGTCGTGTAGGTTGAAATTGGCAGCAGGTTAAGCAGCCTTGTACATGCTCCTGGGTGTCCTGGGCCGTTGAAGGCCGGGATGCCACCTGTTGGAGAGTTTTCAGATTAGCTTTGCAGCTTCTGTGTCCTCCTACTGGTGAGTCATGGACGTGTGTCAATGTGATCCCAAGTTCGTTTGAATCTTTGGGCTGAATGGGCTGAAACTCATAAAACAGCTCCTTAAGTGCTTTTTTCTCCGTTTCAGTGGTCATTGCATCAGTTTTTTCCAGCTGTTGCATAATTTCTGTTTCGAAACCAGGGCAGGGCTCAGTGGGTGAGTCCCGGTTCTCTGGTTGATTTGGTGCTGGTTCTGTTGGGTTGGTTTCTATCGCATACCCCAACAGGTTTCCTTCAGCTTCAAGTGTTGCACCACAAATGGATCCAGCAGGCAGAGCTTCATGTCGCCTGATTTGGATCATGTTGGAAGTAAAAGTAAACACGGTGTCTGGAGAGTCCTGTCTGCCGGTCAAGGATAAGGGCAGGTCTCCAATGACGAGAATGCTCAGCTCAAAGTCGTGGAAAGAGCTTTCGATGAGCACCCCAAGAGGTTTCTTCGCCACAATTTGGATCGGCATGTGGGTTGGATTCTCCACCAGAAGGTAAGCTGAGCGGTTGTTCAGCTCAAGCAGAGGCGTGCCCCGGACGACCAGGTTGGATTCCTGGAAGTAAGAAAGCGGCTGAAAGAAAACCTGTGTGCTCTGTATTTGTTGTCCTTTCAGGATGATTAATCTGATAGGTACACCTGCAGTCTGTGGTGGTATTAGCACGTTTGTTTCGCTAACCACCTAGCAAGCCTGTGGGATGGTTTGCCCTGATCGCATGACTTCAGGGGTGCTCAGGAAGGAACTTGGGGTCACATGAGCCTGAGCCCACAGGACCTGGTTACAAGTGTCCAGCTGTGCACCTAGTCGTACCAGAAAATCAGCACCAACAAACACTGGAGGATGTAAATTCTCCACAATGCTGAAAGGATGAGAGAGCTGTCTTGTGCCAATCTGTGCATAAAGTATGCACCCCCCCCGTTGCTTTCAGAAGCCGGCGAGGCCAGTCTGCTGAGAGCAAGTAGTGGCTGTGTTTTGTTTCAGCCAGATGGGGCTTTTCACGGCACAGAGAGCTGTACAGATCTCTGCTGATCGCAGATTTCTCCGACCAAAGAGCCAGCAGCACGTCTGGCATGAATGTGCTTTCCAGGTGCACACCTTCGGCCACTCTGGGGTTATAGGGTTCAACTCCAGAGTGTTTAAGTGAGCAGAGGAAAGATGTGTGGCTACAGAGAGAAGTTCTCTGATCGCTGAGAAGCGGTGGTGTGTCAGAGGATTTGGAAATCGGCTCTGTTGAAGGCAGAAATGGTGCTAAAAGTTCTTTGGGCTCTTCTGAGCAGGTCACCTGGTGGATAGGGACAGACGGTCCACTTCCAGAAGTAAGAGGCTTGGGGGTCCCCACTTGGGCCCAAAGATGACCATGGTGGCAGTCGATGAGTGGAGCTAACCTATTTTTAAACTAATCTAAAAAATTATTTACTATGTGAAAAAAAGTTTTAAGAAGGTAAAAATACCTTTTGCTGACTTTGTGGGTTTTACATTGTGGATGGTGTGCCGAACATCAGTGGAAGAACCTCTCAAACGTCTTTCAATCAACCTCTCAACTCTGCTTCTTTAAGGTACTAGTGATTATGAAAAGAGCGCCCCCTTCATTTCCGGAGTGCAATAGCCCAATTACCAAATAAGGTATGGGACTGTCAGTGGTCCGTCCCCGGACCTTTCTGTTTGCTGCAGCGAGGTCCTTCTCGACGCAGCTGTTTGAAATGAAATCCATTGTGTGATCAGTACTGTTGAAGTGCACAGTTAAGTACAGAGAAAATCAAGTATTTAAACAAATGTAAATGTATACACTGTCTGACATATTTGTGCATGCTCAGAGCAGTCAAAGTAACAATCGAAAGGCGATTTAACAATTTTATCTATTTGTGTTTTTTTCATTCTTAGAATATACAATATTTACGCAAATACTAAGATATACAAAAAGAAACCCCTGCCCCCAAAAAAACCCACAGAATAAAAAAGTAATAAAAATGAATTGCCTACCTTGAAGTTATTCTGTTCACGTATGTGCAAATGAGCTGATGGAATTGATCGTGCTGGTACGGATCGGGTAGTGACAGTGACAGCTGCGTCCTTCGAAGGCATATACGGGCAGGGTCCTTGGAAGACAACAAGGCCGTAGGCCATATATGTATTTCCGGTTGGTACAGACTGACCGAGCAGGCAGCGCCCCCTGCTGTCTGATCAAGGGTACAACCCACAAGTCACAAATCATTTTTACCGGTGAGACATTTGTGTCAAAAGTCAAAATGAAGGCGTAACTTGTAAAGTTGAATTTGTGACTTACAGCAGCAGATTCGTGCAGTTGTACTCATTGATTTGTATTTGTGTTAAGGAAAATAAATATATAAAAAATGTTTTTTTTTGAAGATTTTAAAACACGTGTTTGAATTTGTTTTGCACCATTTGTTTTAGATCAACTGTAGCAGAACTGAATGACAGACATTTATGATGTGAAATCACAGAACACAATTTGTGTACTTGTACTCAAGAATTTGAAGAGGTGTAACTTTATTTTGTACTTGTGACAGATTAAAAAAAATCAAAACACCAAAGTTACAATGCAACAATAGTTCTGGACCATTTGGAGCAAAACTGAGAATGTAAGAGGTTTTTGATGTGCAACTCACAGAACACAATTTGTGTACTTGTACTTAAAATTTGAACAGGTGTAAAAAAATTGTACTTGGGATTTTTTTTTTAAATTCTACAAATACAAAACTTGGAATGAAACTCTCTGTACAACTTCAAATTCATGCTTACAAGCCACAAATACTTCAGGAACAAAAAAAACCTTCATAGTCGACCGCCCCAAGATGGCGACCGTAATTCCTGCGCAGCGACAGTCAATGCGGGGTCTACTCTTATATGATGTCTATGGTGACCACAGCCGAGCCACGGCGTCTCTCTGAAGGCTGAATGTCTGACCCAGCGACCCGCTCCTCTTCAGCTGTGATTGACTAGCATGTTGCCTTCAGTCGTTGATTTGATTGGTTGAATTGTATGATTGACAAATCAAACATAGAACGATAGCCACTCCTAGGTAAAAAAAATAAATAAAAAATCTGCTTCCAGTCCAGGGCGGGCACGGCTGGCTTAGCGGGCGGGCACGGCCCCCCAATGCCCGCCCATGCCTCGCTTTTTTTGTAACGAGTAACTAAACCAAACATTGAAAATGTATCGGAGTAAAAGTATGCAATTAAGTTCGGAAATATAGTGAGGTAAAAGTAAAAGTTATCAAAAAAATTTATACTCGAGAAAAGTATAAAGTACTCCAAAATATACTTAAGTACAGTAGTGAAGTATTTTTACTTCGTTACTATACAACACTGGTAAGGACAGTCTCAGATGATGGCTTTCAAATGGAAACTGGAGTGTATGCGTGTGTTTTATGGTCACCTGCCCCAAGCAACCAGGAACAAATTTGGAGAATAGGGATCTAAATTTCTTGAAAGTTAAAGGAAAATATAAGGATTTTAGATGATTTCTCTACAAGGAACCAGGAAATTAGACTAATTTTGCAGTTTGATTTATTACCTATTTTTTTTTACATTTTCTTTTCCTATAGTGTCAAAAACATCACCTGGTGTGCACAACTGTATCATCTTTGGAGAAGTGTACTCAGTGTTTTGAACCCTGTTCTTCAATGAAGTGGCTTGGTTACTAATGCAAAGTTGAGATATTTAGGTAATTAGTACCATTAATTTAAAAAAATTGTTAATAGAATGTTTTTGGTTAATTGTTGACCACTAAATAAAGAACAGAGAATTCTGAGTATATAGATTAAAATACATTGCAATTTATATAGTTATAGTCACTTTGAAAGTAGTGTAAGATTTCAAAATAACTTCAGACCTTTAACCTTTTCTGTTCAGAAATTTCAACTTAGCACTTTAAAATAAATCATTGTTGTTAATACATATACAATTTTTCTAACTGATCCTGAAATAAGGAATTGTCAGGTTTTCTGAGATTTTGGATTTTATCATCTGCTGTGTTAGCATTTATACATTAAAATTTTTTTACAGGTTGTTCAAAAGTCTGGGATTCGTACTACCTTAAATTAATTCAAAATGATGACCCATCTCAGGTGAATATCCACAATGTTTTTTTTAGTCACTGTTGTTAAGTGTCCATGATTACATACATTATGTTTCCCACCATTTCAGGCCAAAGACCTTTTTAAATTTTCATATGATGACCTCTCATCAGATAAGGACAGCACAATACCTTCAAAACAAAGTGAAATGTCAGATGACGACCATATGTCTGATAAGGACAACATACCAAATTAAGAACCTGCAGAATCTGATGAAGACTCAGATGTTAGCATTCCTCTTCAGTCCATCAAGTCTCAAGTTGGACAACATCAAGGAAATCCAACAATACCTGGGGTCCGTTCTTCGTACGTTGCTTAAAACATCCGAGATCAAATGAGACATCCAAGATGATTTCATCCGGCTAGTCATGATCTGGCTAACTGGGTCCTTCGAACACACCTGCTGTTTATGATTAGTATGGCTGGATTGAGTTATCTGAGATAACTGCGCGTTCATGCGTTTGTTTAAAAGGGGAAATGTATCGATAGTAGAAACAAAGATCAGCAACGCTGCTATTGGCTGTTCAGCATGGCCAAAGAACGCCCACAGTTTCTCCCAAGCAGAACACGAGCTTTTAATGGAAGGTTATGCTGAATTTGAGTCATTAATTAAAACGACAGGGAACACCTCAAAGTCTGCTAAAGCCAGGAGAGAGGGCTGGCAAAAAGCAGCAGACAAATTAAATGTGTAAGTGCTGTCCATGTTAGATGTTTCTATCACTTTCTACAGTATGTATTTTTGCATTTTAATAATTTCATATTTACTTTGTTCTTTTATGTCAGAGCCTCCACGGGATTCACTAACATGGGGACAAGCAGGGGTGGACTGGGACAAAAAATCGGCCCTGGCATTTTGGATTAGACTGGCCCACCACATTTCTTTTTTTTTTTTGTGTACTGAATGTGTATACCAACTGTGCAATACCTTGAGGCCAGGTTAATGGAAATTAGTTACAGTGGACACTTAAAATACTTCCAAAATCTTAATTTATTAACACTGTAAAATGTAAACTCAGCCAGGCCTCACTTGTCATCATGGAAAGAAAGAAAACATATAATAACATAATATAAATTTTGATTCACTCAGTCATTTGTAATAAGTATTTTATTTATGTAATTTACTAATTTTTGATCATATTTTCTTTAAAATCGCAGACTTTTCTCTATTTTTCATGTAAATCCTTGGTGGCGCTTGATAGCGAAGCCGGTGAGGCCGCAGCGAGCTTGGCCTCCCCTGAGATTGCGCAATCCCATGTTAACTGCGCTGGCTTCCATTCTGTGATGCATCTTCCTGTCTCTAGATAATAAATTCAATTGTTCAAACAGTTATGAACTGATTTTCCACAATTTAATATATGTGGATTACGAATTGTGTTTTGGGCATCAAACTGTGTGCAGGTAACATGTTTTCGTGCTGCTGCGCGCGATCATAAAAGGAAAAGAGCTGGTTGTAGGTGAGGCCGGCAGTTCCTTGGCCTCTAGGCAGGGGGCGCTCAAGGAGCACCGCTCCTGATCCCCAAATAGTAGAGTCACAGCAAGTTATGGATGTATTATTAGAGAGTTTTGTTAAACAAGTAAAGCACTAAAAAGACTCTAAACATACAGCCGGAACAGGACTGATAAAGGAAGGCTTTCCTCCCTGGCAGTGAGCTCCACTGAGACTAAGAGAGTTTTAAATCTGAAGAAGATAAAGAGTTTTTACCGGAAAATGATGATATTTTTGTTCAGAAAGAGCGCTGCATGGACTTAATTTATAAGTAGAGGTAAGACAGCGATAATTACTCATGTTTTGCTTTTGTGATAAAATGTGCATAGTGTGGGTTATAGTTTTAGAATGTGTCACAAATGCAGAAATCCATCATAACTCATAAACTGTTACCAGTCAAATGACAAATAATTTAGTTTTATTTTTTCATCAAAGAATCAATATTTTTTCCATGTCTCTTGGTGAATTTATTTGGCTCAATCAGTCTCTTTCAGCACTTTGCAATGAGTCTACTCTGTAGAGTGTATATATTTGTAAATCTGACTCTGATGACGTCAGTGCCTCACCAGCTATGAACTCTACCGCACGTCACTGACAACAACCACCACCACCATATCAGACACCGGAGCAGATGAAGGCCTGCTGTTGGGAACATGTCAGTCAGTTTGACACATTTCGCAGCGTCCGTTTGAAGAACTCGTTTCTTTTTTTCGCGCAGTTTCTCTGCGCCTCCCTTGCGTTTCTTATCCATTACTACTGTGAACACCGCTGCACAAAGTTCCCCATGGAGCGTGAAGGTGTTTTTCTACTTTATGATTGGCCTAGCCCTTTAGACTGTCAGGGATGATAACCAATGGGCTGCAGTAGCCTGTGGTAAGGGCCGGATGATCGGAACAGATTCTTGCGCTGCTGATTTTATTTTTCTTCATGCATTATGCAAATATAACAAGGCCGACATATAAAAAAAAATAATAATAAAAAAATAATAATAATAATAATAATACATATTATTAATATACATGTCGGGTCTGCCGGCCCAAACAGCACGTCGGCCCACCGGGAAAATGCCCGGTACGCCCGATTACCAGTCCATGCCTGGTCATGGCCCTGGGGCCCATGGAATGGAAGCAGCTCAGGAAATCTAGGAAGAACAAAAAGTACAAAAAAGCAAAGATTTTGGGAGGGAGATGGAAAAGAAAAACAATAGGAATTTGTGCGTCCAATTTGTCCCTGTTCACATATTACAATGCACCCTCAATATCACAATCAGACCTCTGCTTGGGGTCTACAAACATTGCCATGTTTGGAAGCAAGAGGTCTTTGAAGGTTTTGCTAAGGCATACTGCACTGCTTGCACCAGAACGCCTTGTGCTGCCTGCTGAAATACATCAGCATGGTGTGTTGTTAACACTAAGGAGTCTGTTCAGTGTTGCTCTTGTTGTGAAACTAACAGTAATCTTTGCTCCTATAAATGATAGAAGGAAACACTTATCACCGCATTTTTTAATTGTACTTTTTTTGTGGAATTTTAACACATGCTATTTTCAATAGTTTTGTAAATTTTAACAAAACGTTTTAATAACAGGTAAACACAAAGTACCAAGTACCTGAGAAAACACTGGGGCCATTACATGACAAACATCCTAAATATGACCAAAATCAGATTATGAAATAAATGGGAGCTAGGAACAAACTAAGAGTTAAGAGACTAAACCACGACTTAACCAAGAGAAAGGATTCTAACCTTTAATAAAAGGTGTAAAACAAAAGTAAATAAAAGGGCTCAACACCAGCAAAGTTTGGCACAGATCTTTCGTTGTCCACCACCAGTGGACATATGTTACAGTTGTGGTCATTAAGAAATATTAAAACAACAAAAAGCCATAGGAAAAGTGAGTCAGTATACATGTGAACATGCAGTCTGCAGTAAACAAAGACTGAACAACCTTGTAGTATAACCTCCTGGGAACATTTTGATATAATTTTCCTAGTTTGGAGTTTTACCTGGCAGTGTTTTGGAGCAAACCTTGCAGGCATTTTTACAGGCATTCAGGGTCTGCAGCACTTCAGGTTTTAGAAAGTTTGAACACAACTTTCTGTTGAACATTACCATCTGCCAAAATAAAAACAAAATTCACACATGTCTAATGCAAAATTAAAAATGTTAATCATCACTGCCAAATTCATAACTGTCACGATTTGGGTTTTGTCTTGGTTTATGTTATCAGATTTATTAGTTAAGTTTCTGCTTTTGGGGTCTTGTTTGGTTTTGTTTTAGACATGTTGTTCTGTTTAGGTTACCTGTTTTCCACCTGTCACTTTATCAGTTCTGTTTGGTCTCCCCTCAGCAATCTGTCAGCTTTCTTGCCTTGATTAGATCCACCTGCTCACTTATAATTAGTCTTCACTCCTGTTCACCTGTTCACTCCCCTATATAGTCCTGCCACAAACCTCTGCAATCTGCCAGATCATTAACGAGCCACGGTGAGTTTAGTTCCAGCATTCTTTATTCTGATTGACCTGTTGACGATAACCCGAGAGCCTTTTTGATTCTGAGCCAGCCTGTTCCCTGATCTGTTTTTCCTGCCCTGTCTGACTGATTTACCGGTTTACAGACTAGTTTCTGTCCTATGGTTATCCGAGCTTGCTTTGCCCTGTGTGTACCTCTGCCTATTTTTGACTGCTTTTTGTGTACCGGATTTTGGACTGCCCTTTTGACTATTGAGTCCGCCTGTTCCTGTTTTCATTATTAAAATCCTGTTTTTTGCCTTAACCTCACTTGTTGGGTTTGAATACTGGGTTTGCCTGATTCACGATCATAACAGAATGATCTGGCCAACTAAAACCTATCGCCCAACAAGTTTTTAGAGGTTTTTTTTTTCCCCTCCACACGCTATGGCTTGGGAGGGTTCCAGATTGGCGTTCTGTCCCCCTGGTGTCGGTCCCAGACGCCATCTCTCCAGCAGCCGCAGCAGCAGTAACCCGCTGCCTGCTCCGAGTTTACGATTGGGAGGGCTCTTTGTCACAAATTCAGATTCAACTCAGAATAGAAGGGATCACTCACCCAGCGACACCGCTGTCGGCTCTGCCCATGGGTTTTATCCAGAACCAACTTTGTTTATGGAGGTCGAAGCGGAGGTGGTGCGGGATCTTCGCCCGGATCTTTTTTTCTCTCTCCCTCCAGAGGAGGAGATGCAGGGAACGCTGTGGGCTCCGCCGATCCCGGCTCTACCGACAGGATCAAACCTCCAGCAAGTCCTGCCGTCCCGCCGTCGGAGGAGGGGACGGAAACCTGTGGGTCGCTCCTTCACCCGTTCTGTTCGGCCGACAGGCGAGTCAGTACCGCGCCCGTCCGTTGCCACTTCCTGCCCAGTGGATCGGAGTCCGGTGCTTCCCAGAGCTGAGCAGCCCACAGCGCCTCCTGTTGGCGCCCGTGATGCTGAGGATCTGGCGCTGGAGGACCAGTTAAGAGCTTTTGCCCCTATTATTAAGGACCTTAGGGAGGCTCTTTTCTGCCGGTATTCAGAGGAGCTGGAGGCAAAATTAAAGGAGGTCGAGGGGCACTATAGAGCAGCTCTCCAGGGTTTCTATAGTGGACTCAATCCTGTCCCCAAGGGTCCAGCCGACGCCCCGGCACCTGCACCTGTCCCAGAGGACCCGCCTCCTACCTCAGCTCCAGTGCCGGCCTCCGGCAGCTATAAGGCAGCACTGTCTGCGCAGCCGGCCCAAGACGCTGCAACCCCGGAGGGTCCGCAGCCGGCCCAAGACGCTGCAACCCCGGAGGCTCCGCAGCCGGCCCAAGACGCTGCAACCCCGGAGGCTCCGCAGCCGGCCCGAGACGCTGCAACCCCGGAGGGTCCGCAGCCGGTCCGAGACGCTGCAACCCAGGAGGGTCCGCAGCCGGCCCGAGACGCTGCAACCCAGGAGGGTCCGCAGCCGGCCCGAGACGCTGCAACCCAGGGGGGTCCGCCGCCGGCCCGCGACGTGGGAACCCAGGAGGGTCCGCCGCCGGTCTGCGACGTGGGAACCCAGGAGGGTCCGCCGCCAGTCTGCGACGTGGGAACCCAGGAGGGTCCGCCGCCAGTCTGCGACGTGGGAACCCAGGAGGGTCCGCCGCCAGTCTGCGACGTGGGAACCCAGGAGGGTCCGCCGCCAGTCTGCGACGTGGGAACCCAGGAGGGTCCGCCGCCAGTCTGCGACGTGGGAACCCAGGAGGGTCCGCCGCCAGTATGCGACGTGGGAACCCAGGAGGGTCTACCACAGGCCCACGATGAGGGGGTTCAGACGAGCCCTCTTTCAGGCCGCAACTCGGGGGCTCATCGGGACACTGGGCGCCGTGGCCCTCGCCCAGACGACAAGCGGCGCCGTGGCCCTCGCCCAGACGACAAGCGGCGCCGTGGCCCTCGCCCAGACGACAAGCGGCGCCGTGGCCCTCGCCCAGACGACAAGCGGCGCCGTGGCCCTCGCCCAGACGACAAGCGGCGTCGTGGTCCTCGCCCGAACGACAAGCTCCGTCGGGGGCCTCGCCGAGAAGACAAGCACCCAGAGCCCCATGGAGACTTAGAGGCCCCTGGACCTCTTCGGAAGCTCTTACCCCCTCATCTTTGGCTTGACAGCCAATTTCCCAAGTGGCTGACCAAACTGTCTTTGTCGGAGGTTCTGGAAGGGTTATTGATGAGGTTCTGGGTGTTAAAGGGTCTGGGAGCATCTGAAGTCTGTAGTCCGGGGCCTTCTGAACCTGTAGCCTGTAGCCAGGTCCCGTCTGAACCTGTAGCCTGTAGCCAGGCCCCGTCTGAACCTGTAGCCTGTAGCCAGGCCCCGTCTGAACCTGTAGCCTGTAGCCAGGCCCTGTCTGAACCTGTAGCCTGTAGCCAGGTCCCGTCTGAACCTGTAGCCTGTAGCCAGGCCCCGTCTGAACCTGTAGCCTGTAGCCAGGGGCCCTCTGAACCTGAAGCCAGTAGCCAGGGGCCGACTGAACCTGAAGCCAGTAGCCAGGGGCCGACTGAACCTGAAGCCAGTAGCCAGGGGCCGACTGAACCTGAACTCTGTAGCCAGGCTCCTCCTGAACTCTGTAGCCAGGCTCCTCCTGAACTCTGTAGCCAGGCTCCTCCTGAACTCTGTAGCCAGGCTCCTCCTGAACTCTGTAGCCAGACACCTCCTGAACTCTGTAGCCAGGCTCCTCCTGAACTCTGTAGCCAAGCGCCTCCTGAACTCTGTAGCCAGGCGCCTCCTGAACTCTGTAGCCAGACGCCTCCTGAATTCTTTAACCAGGCCTCTCTTCTAGCTCTTAGTCCGGCGTTGTCTCCAGCCTTTAGTCCGGCGGCAGGTTCTGTTCTTTCTCTCTCCAGACGTCGGTTCCTGAGGGTCCGGTTCTACCGACGGTCCCCGAGGTTGCTGCTCGGCCGCCGGCCTATGAGAGACCTGCTCCGCCGCCGGCCTATGAGAGACCTGCTCCGCCACCGGCCGCCGGACATCGTTGCTAACCGGGGCCGTCCTTCAGGACACCCGCCGGATTACCTGTCTCACAGAGGTCGTCCGCCGGAGAACCTGACACGCCTAGGACGTCCGCCGGAGAACCTGACACGCCTAGGACGTCCGCCGGAGAACCTGACACGCCGAGGACGTCCGCCGGAGAACCTGACACGCCGAGGACGTCCGCCGGAGAACCTGACACGCCGAGACCGTCCTTCGGGACGTCCGCCGGAGAACCTGACACGCCGAGACCGTCCTTCGGGACATCCGCCGGACAACCTGACACGCCGAGGCCGTCCTTCGGGACGTCCGCCGAACAACCTGACACACCGAGGCCGTCCTTCGGGACGTCCGCCGGACAACCTGACTCGTCGGGGCCGTCCTCCTGGACGACCGCCTGAGAACCTGACTCGTCGGGGCCGTCCTCCTGGACGACCGCCTGAGAACCTGACTCGTCGGGGCCGTCCTCCTGGACGCCCGCCTGAGAACTTGACTCGTCTTGTTTTGTTTGAGTTTTTATTTGGACATTTATTTGATTCTAGCCCTCCGTCCTGTACCTCCCTCCACCCACCCGAGCTAGTCTGTTTTGTTTCTGAGGCCGTCTGGAATCCGGCCTTGAGGAGGGGGTTCTGTCACGATTTGGGTTTTGTCTTGGTTTATGTTATCAGATTTATTAGTTAAGTTTCTGCTTTTGGGGTCTTGTTTGGTTTTGTTTTAGACATGTTGTTCTGTTTAGGTTACCTGTTTTCCACCTGTCACTTTATCAGTTCTGTTTGGTCTCCCCTCAGCAATCTGTCAGCTTTCTTGCCTTGATTAGATCCACCTGCTCACTTATAATTAGTCTTCACTCCTGTTCACCTGTTCACTCCCCTATATAGTCCTGCCACAAACCTCTGCAATCTGCCAGATCATTAACGAGCCACGGTGAGTTTAGTTCCAGCATTCTTTATTCTGATTGACCTGTTGACGATAACCCGAGAGCCTTTTTGATTCTGAGCCAGCCTGTTCCCTGATCTGTTTTTCCTGCCCTGTCTGACTGATTTACCGGTTTACCGACTAGTTTCTGTCCTATGGTTATCCGAGCTTGCTTTGCCCTGTCTGTACCTCTGCCTATTTTTGACTGCTTTTTGTGTACCGGATTTTGGACTGCCCTTTTGACTATTGAGTCCGCCTGTTCCTGTTTTCATTATTAAAATCCTGTTTTTTGCCTTAACCTCACTTGTTGGGTTTGAATACTGGGTTTGCCTGATTCACGATCATAACACATAACTATCTTACCTCTTCATGCAGAAGAAAAACCGATGACTGCTCTCAATGTACCAAAAGGTTCAACATAGTAAATGCGGGCAGAGTGGCTTGATAAAACAGAAGGTAAACTTCAGTCATGGGATTTGAGAAAGTTTCCATGAGCCTGCAAAATCTAGGTAGTTTGTCATCTGTGAGAAAGAACAGCAGTTCAATCTGAAAAACTCACAGAGAAAGAAATGGCAATTAGAAGGATTTTATTGACACAATATTTTAAGTCTTTGGCGCTCAGACCTCGGCAGGAACATTAATGCTGAATTATACTTTAATATGCATAAGTAGATGTATGAGAACAGGGATGTTCCCCCCAGGTCTGAAACTGGTGGTGGAGTGGAGATAGAAGAAGTTTGTTCAGTCCATATGGGGATCTGTTTAAGATAGATGTCCAACTTGATAAACACAGGTTTGCATGAACTGTCCACGATGAGCAAGCTTGAAGCGACTGTGGAGAGGAAAAACTCCCCTTTGGGAAGAAACCTCTGGCAGAACCAGGCCCAACATGCTGGTCTTCTGCCGGACCAATAACGAGGTGATAGGGAGTGCTGAAGACTGAAGGGAGAAAACACTCTGATGGGTTGAGGATGGAGGAACGTCTTGGAAGCTAGATGAACTCAGCTACGATGGTGGAGAAGGGGTTGGGGGTGGGTTGAATCGGACATCTGATTCGAAATCCGACATGCAATCCGTTTGCGCTTGCTGGTTAGCAGGCTGAGACGTGGATTTGAAGTTGCTTTTAAGATGAGCGCGGGATGCTGATTGGCTTCATGGAGGTGCGGTTCATAGCTGATTGGCTCACATCAGAGGCGGATCGGACTCTTATTGGATGGAGGCAGGCGATGAGTTTCTTCGATTGAACTTGCGCTTCAGCTTCATTTCAATCTGAAAAACTCACAGAGAAAGAAATGGCAATTAGAAGGATTTTATTGACACAATATTTTAAGTCTTTGGCGCTCAGACCTCGGCAGGAACATTAATGCTGAATTATACTTTAATATGCATAAGTAGATGTAGGAGAACAGGGATGTTCCCCCCAAAAATGCCGAGGTCAGAGCGTCTGTATGCTCATGAGGCAGTGTGACGGGATAGTGATTTGAATGGGAGATGATTAGGTGAATGAAATGAAAGAAAGGAACAAGGAGAAGTGAGCAGAGATGCTTTCTTGCGGAAGATGTCTTGCTTATGCTTTCTTGCGGAAGATGTCTTGCTTATGTCATGATTTTAGGTTCTGTCTTAGTTTTGAATTATGGAATAGTTTGAGTTTTGTTGTGGTTTGATTTTGTTCTTTGTTTTATACTATCTGTTAGGGTTCTGTAAGCTTTTAGCTCAGTTCTGTTCACCTGCCAGCTCACCTCCCTGTTTTTACCCTATTAGCTTGTCACTCCCCTGTCAGCAGTCACCAACCTATCAGTTCAGTTCTCTGTCAGTCACTTCCCTGCCTCTGATTAGTTCCAGCTGTTTCCCTGTAATTAGTTTTCACTCCATTTCACCTGTGCACTTCACTATATAGTTCTGCCTCAGTCTTTAGTTCTCCGCCAGATCATTAACGAGCCTACGGTGAGTTTTGTTCCAGCGTTCCTTTCTTGATTGACCTGTTGATGCTAACCTGAGAGCCTTTTTGATTCTGAGCCAGCCTGTTCCCTGATCTGTTTTTCCTGCCCTGTCTGACTGATTTACCGTTTTACCGACCTGATTCTGTCCCATGATTATCCGAGCTTGCTATTGCCCTGTCTGTACCTCTGCCTATTTTGGACTGCCTTTTGTGTACCGGATTTTGGACTGCCCTTTTGATCGTTGAGCCTGCCTGTCCCTGTTTCATTATTAAAATCCTGTTTTTTGCTTATACCTCGCTTGTTTGGTTTGAATACTGGGTTTGCCTGATTCTAGTTCATAACAGCTTATGCTTTCTTGCGGAAGATGTCTTGCTTATGCTTTCTTGCGGAAGATGTCTTGCTTATGCTTTCTTGCGGAAGATGTCTTGCAGATGATGCACATGCACAAATGAGTGATCATGACAAGATGCAACACAGGTGACAGGATGCATGACAGGATGCATAACAGAATGCTTGACGCATGCATGAGAGTTACGGACTGCGATGATTATGAATGATAAACTCAATTTGAAGAGTGAAACATGAAGGGTCTGGCGAGACATGTGAAAAGTTTCAATCCACCACCAGTATTTGCAGTTAGATTACCTTAAAGCCGAGAGGGCATTGAGCAGCTAAAATGAATGGATGCTCAGAACGATGTGTGAGGCATGATGATGATGACCATGGCCCATTGTTTGAGTGATCAGGAATCTGTGAGACAATTATAAAGAACCCCCCCAAAACCTACGGATGGCAGCATCCGTAAATTTTTAAACACATCCACGACAGAAAGGCAGGAAGCCATGCTGGAACCAAGTTGAGATCAATACCTAGAACTCAATTTGCAGGCCGACAAGTTTAATTTGAGAAAAGACAAACTGAGAATAGTGAAAGGAAGATCTATGAGAGGAAGTAACCACGTGATGAATGAATGAAGAGGATGAAGATGGTAACATGACTTAAGACATAATTTATCAAATAATGTTTGCTTAACTCATGAATGCATAAACTGCCGAACGCATACTAAATGCTGTCATGAACGGATTAAGCTATTTAGCTCATTCCATGATGTTTGAAATGAAATTAATACTTTATTTAGATTCTGCACTACATTCTGATAAAACTGGTGATCTTCATTACTTATTAGCTTAATTAGCCTCACCAGTCTACAGACAGGATCCGTAATTGAAAACTTATGTTATGCAATAACGGCATGATAAATAATTGATCTCGGATTGAATTCTGAACTGTGGTATGGGGAAGGTAACAGGAAATCTGTCCTGCTGCAACATGAGACCCTCAAGGCTTGGACGGCCTTTCTTCCCACCAGGGGTCCTGCTGAGAACCCTCCTTACAAATAAAACCTTTCCCCACAGACAAAGAGTTATCTTTTCTTCAGCTCACTCCTGCAGACTTCTTTAGCAGCTCTCTCAGAGCAGACAAAGAAGGCCAAACCATGAGGCCTTGTCGGCCCTGACCAACACACAAGCCAGCAGCTGGGAAAGGTGCCTGGCCAGCCACGCTTCATCCTGGGTCTGCTAGACTCGACTGCCTGCTTCAGCATCTGAGAGGCTCTCATCGCCTGGAGAACATGTCCGGGCAAATACAGAGCTAAATTGCTGTCCTAACCTCACAACCGGTAGCAGGAGCAAAGATCCTGCATGCGAAACAGATCTGTGTATTTCTTCTCAGCCTGTACTGAGGAGCGAACCCAGATGAGCGGAAGCTGTGGAATTCTGAGGAAAAACCCTGCTCAAATCGGACCGCAACCGGTTCAGAGAACGTGCTCACACCAGGCCTCCGACCCGACCACATGCAGCAGAGCCATTATTTCAACAAATAATGTTCTGTTTAACTTGGGTCCCGCATTGTAAATGGATTGAAATGCATGGCAAATGTCTTAACTCTATGCCATGTTCTTGGAATCAGACCCTCAGTGAACAAGGATTCACCGGGTTATCCTGATCATGATCAACCACCCTGGTTTGTCCTTTGTTTTGTTTGCAAATAGTTCCTTAGCCTCTTTCTATCTTCATTTGCCCAGTAGCCCAGTCAAGTCTCACCAGCCTAGCAGAGAGGATTCACCAATCAAACATTGTGCTAATTCAGGCAAACAGTATCACATAGTGATGCTCTCCGGATGTTCATTTTACCTGTTACTAATTTCTTGAACCAGAAAAGAAGCTGTTACTCCTTTACCCTGTGTGTGCAGGTTCTACAGTCAAAAGACAGCCAGTGCTCGAACTCATCCCTCTCAACCATTGTCTCGATATCAGCCCAAAAGCCGATCATCACCAAACAATACCCAACAGACAGAGAGTTATTTATGAAACATTAAATAACTTTAAACAGTGTATAATTGCACAACACTATCAACCAGACAACAGCACCCACAGTGATGCTCTCCGGATGTTCATCTTAAAATAAATTCTTGAACCTGAAAAGAAATATGTCAATCCCTAAAATACATGAGCAATTGCTGTTAAAAGATCGCCAATACTCAAATCATCCCCCACAGCCATCCGGACGTCAGCTCCCAGCTGACATTCATCAGACAATACCTACAAACAACATTTAAATAACCTTAACATGTATAATTCCACAACACTTGAAGTAATTGATTAGCAAAACATTAAACTGACCGATGAAATGACAAGAGTGACAAAGTGGCCTGGTCAGCATGAATAAGAGGTCTGAACCAGTACAGACCGTTCCAAACGAACGAATTGCACCAGAGTTGCAGCGGTTTTAACAACAATTGGTATAAATCGCTGGATTTAAAATGCACTTCTGAAATAAAATGGGTTAAGTAACAACTCAACCCTACTGTCCGGTTAAACTGAACGTGAATGACATTGAAGGTACTTAATGCGGAAGGATTGCCAATAGAAGTCTTTGAACGACAAAATCAGAGATTTAAAATGCTGAGACATTTGCTAATACAGCCTGCAGGTTGATGATAAAGGGGAGAAGTGAAGAACTTTACCATATCAAAGATAGTAAGAGAACACAGAAATAGGAAAAAACAAAAGGAGAATGATAAGGTTAACATTTCAGCCTACAAACTTAATTAACACTTAAAATCAAGCATACTATGGACAAGAAATGACTGTAGAAAATATGAACAATGAGTTAAATTAGAATGATATAATTATGAAATAAGAGAAGATAGATGGAGTCCATCACGAACCATACTGCAACCAGTAGGTGGCAGTAATGCTACTACAAGCCTGTTGCCAACCGCCAAAACCAGAAGAAGAAGAAAACGAAAACAAACAGAATGGATGGGATACTTCTGCTTAACAGACGGACAGTTCAGAAGCATGATGAGCGAAATGCATGTAATATGAATGAAAACATGAGTGGATACATGTTACCTTGAGCTGCTAGGAGCGGGCATGAGAGAAGATCCGGCTGAAAGTTGCGCAGGGACGATACGGGAGGATGGGCCTCTCGGCTACGAAGCGGAGCGGGACCGGAGCTCAGATAGAGTTGGGACGGCGTCTACGTCGCTTGTGAAAAGCGGGGATTTACAAGTTCATAGCGCCAGGAATCGGAGCTGATGAAAACAGAGGTTGGGTGACGGAATGAGACGCCACAGCGGAAGAAGGCCAGCTAAGAGAGCGAATCCAGGTCAGTGCTGGTTAAGATATGCTGGAGCGAATACAGATATTGCAGAGGATGGATGCGCGGCTAGATGGCGTTCCTATGAGCAGCAGGATTTGAGGATGAGTTGTTATCGTCTTGAATCGGACATCTGGTTCTCAGCTACGATGGTGGAGAAGGGGTTGGGGGTGGGTTGAATCGGACATCTGATTCGAAATCCGACATGCAATCCGTTTGCGCTTGCTGGTTAGCAGGCTGAGACGTGGATTTAAAGTTGCTTTTAAGATGAGCGCGGGATGCTGATTGGCTTCATGGAGGTGCGGTTCATAGCTGATTGGCTCACATCAGAGGCGGATCGGACTCTTATTGGATGGAGGCAGGCGATGAGTTTCTTCGATTGAACTTGCGCTTCAGCTTCATGTTGTTTATGTTAAAATTTTATTCTAACTAGTACAGAGTATTTTTGCATCAATAATAATACAGCCTACTTAGTGATTTGAAGTAGCTTGTGGGTGGCCCAAACAGCTGCAGATTGAGAGTCAAACTTCTCTCCAGGCTTAGCCATCTTATTGAAATGTGTGTAAGTACTTCCATGTAGTTGCTTCCGCGCAATTCACAAAATTCTTTAAAGAATGTAACATTCAATGCAAATCCTCTACATGTTTTACATATACAAAAGTGGTGTTAGTGTAATGGTTAATGCTGGCCGGACACAGAATTACGTAAAAGGTGTTTATTGCAAAAGGGAAAAACAAACCAGGAGATGCAGGTGTTACCGGTTTTGAGCCCCAGCTGGTGGAGCACGGAGACAGACTGAAAAAAGCACAGCGGCAGGGCACGAGCAATCAGGGGCGGATTTAGGAAATCCGGGGCCCTAGGCAAAGAAAGGGATGGGGCCCTCTGAATTGTGAAGACAACACATAAAACAGACCCATTATGCAGATACAGAAATTTTATTAGAATAGACATACATTATTTTTTCTACCTTTTGTCCCTCTATTCTTGTTGTTTTCCTCTCTGTTTTCTTTTATCCCTTTTTCTAGTAGACAAACCATGATCTGTTTATCTGTTCTCCATTTTTCCTTTGAATGAAATAATAGCTGGAAGTAAATCTGCGCCCGTCTCCATTTCTTGGAAAGATCCTGTTCTTCACCTGGAGCAGTCCTCTCAGTACTATTGAGCAGCATGGACGATCAAACAGCTGATTGGCCAGAGCTGGGTCATCTTCAGGAAGTACAGTCATGGCCTAAAGTATTGAGAATGATTCAAATGTTAATATTTACAAAGTCTACTGCTTCACTTTTTGTAACGGCAATTTGCATATACTCCAGAATGTTATAAAGCAGGGGTTTTCAAATTCATTGAATGTGAGCCTCCCCTTGGAATAGGTCAAAATAACCACGCCCCCCCCCCCCAAAAAAAAAAAACTACCGCACACAGGTCCTTGCAGTAAAAGCATCTTTCTTTTGTGTTCCTGGAATGCTGTGTTTCAAAAACAACCGATAGCCCAACACATGTTTTTATTGTATTTCTTTTAACAAAGTACATTAATAAAAAAGGCCTATTCATAAAATATCCATCCAAATATTTCCATTTTACATGCTACTTTTACTGAAACATCACGGACAGAGGGCTTAGTTTTAAAATTGAGCTGTCAGAGCAAATTCATAAACAATTGTTTTCAACAGCAGACAAACTGAACTAAACAGACGCCAATGTCAAACTGAACTCACGTCAACAGGAGACGTCAACTGAAACAATAATAAAAAAGAAAACCTGAACAGACGTCAACACGTTCCATATTCCGACTTACTTTTTAGGCTGATTATACACAATTTAAACCTATTGCTACTTTAACAAGCAAGCATTTCATTAGATCTTATCTCTTATCTCATGTATTTCTGATGTTTGGCACTTTATTTTACCTCTTGTTAAAGTGCTCTTTAAATAATGATGACAATGATGATGATTATGATCAGAATAAACTTTTGCATCACCTCCCAGAAGCTGGAAAGAAAAGAGACAAAAACATTTTTCACACCTGACTTAGTAACTCTAATATTTTAGTCTAAATATTTTAGCCTAAATATTTTAGGCTAAAATATTAAACTTTTTATTTGTTTTTCTTCAATCCCACGGTGATGTTTAGTAATTTCTGCCAAAGGCTACAGCATTTTGATTTAATCCATCTGAATGCAGTATTTGCAAGCCATACTCTGATTGGATGGAAAAAAACTGTCTGTGATTGGCTGGTGGAGTGGACAGTTTTTGAAGTCGCAGCGCAGAAACAGCCGAGGGAGTGCACAGCTGGTGTTGAGCGTGGAATGAGCAGGTGCGCGCGAGAAGAGATGGAACTGAGCGTGAGGACAGTGGGTTGAGAAGAGTTTTTCAGAGTTGAGCGCGCGCCAGACCGGTTTTGAGCGTTGAGAGTTGTCTCACTGCACGCTTGGATTGGTTCCTGCGCGCTCAAACAGAAGGCACGAATATCGCTACATAGTTTCACAGAGTTGAGCGGCAGCGCTGTCTTCTTCTATTATCTTCTTTGTCTTCTCGCGCCTCCCCAGCGACTCTTTGGCGCCCCCCAGGGGAGGCGCGCCTCACCTATTGAAAACCCCTGTTATAAAGAGTGATCAGCGTAACAGCAATTAATTGCAAAGTCAATATTTGCCTAGAAAAGTAACTTTATCCCCAAAACACATTTCAACGTCATTGCAGCCCTGCCTTAAAAGGACCAGCTAACATCGTTTCAGTGATTGCTCCATTAACACAGGTGTGGGTGGTGATGAGGACAGGGCTGGAGATCAATATGTCATGATTAAGTAAGAATGACACCACTGGACACTTTAAAAAGAGGCTGGTGCTTGGCATCATTGTTTCCCTTCTGTGAACCATGGTTATCTCTAAAGAAACACGTGCAGTCATCATTGCACTGCACAAAAATGGCCTAACAGGAAAGAGAATGTTGACCTCAGTCAACAATCTATCGCATCATCAAGAACTTCAAGGAGAGAGGTTCCATTGTTGCCAAAAAGGCTCCAGGGCGCCCAAGAAAGACCAGCAAGCGCCAGGACCGTCTCTTAAAAGTGTTTCAGCTGCGGGATCGGGCTACCAGCAGTGCAGAGCTTGCTCAGGAATGGCAGTAGGCAGGTGTGAGTGCATCTGCACGCACTGTGAGGCGGAGACTCTTGGAGCAAGGCCTGGTCTCAAGGAGGGCAGCAAAGAAGCTACTTCTCTCCAGGAAAAACATCAGGGACATACTGATATTCTGCAAAAGGTACAGGGAGTGGACTGCTGAGGAATGGGGTAAAGTCATTTTCTCTGATGAATCCCCTTTCCGATTGTTTGGGACATCTGGAAAACAGCTTGCTCGGAGAAGATGAGGTGAGCGCTACCACCAGTCTTGTCTCATGCCAACTGTAAAGCATCCTGAAACCATTCATGTGTGGGGTTAAAAAATTATAGAGTACCCTTCAATCAAACTCAAACCACGCCCACATTTCAAAAGTGACAGCCGGAAGTCCTGCCTTCCACTTCCGGCGGAAGTCCCGCCTTCTTTAACCTGAAGTCCCACCTTCCACTTTAACCGGATGTCCCGCCTTCCTTGACCGGAAGTACCGCCTTTCACTGTAACCGGATGTCACGCCTTTCACTTCCGGGGGGCGAAGTCCCACCCTTCGACCCCGCTTAAATTATTATTGTTTTAAAATATTTTAATTATTATATCAATTATAATTATATAATTATTATTATAGTTTTGTAATAATTTTAATTATGTAATTCATTTATGCATCCATTATCTTGATGGTCAGGAGATGTGTTTATTTTTTATTTTTCTATGGTTTCTTATAACCAAACGTTATGATGGAATTCTTTTTGACAACCTTTGTTTTATCTATGTGTGTTTACTCAGAACATAAAGCTCAAATTCTGAAAAGTCTGTTTCACACTGCAGTATTTCATGCTGCAGTATTCAGGCACATTTGTCCCTTCATACAGCATGTCTCCATTACGGCACATCCAACTCTCCATACATCTCAGTCACCGCACCGCTCTGCCAATAACCACACAGCGGCAAGATAGATTTTCTCTTCACTTTCTCCCTCTAAGCAGTCGGTAAGCTCTTAACTTAAAAAAACAAGCATTTTACAGAGCGGACCAGCTTCTACGCAGCACAGCTAAAAGCAGAGAAATCCGACAGCCCTCCTCAGGACACTGAATTGAATGAGCGGTTCAGCTGATCTGTTAGGGGAGGAGTTTTGTTAAACACTAGCCCGCACCGCTACTTTGAGACGCCGTTGCGCCTTTTATTATTTTTTTTTTTCTTCTTCTTCATGTATTACCTCGTTTAAACAGGCTGTCTCTCCCTGCTTACTATTTCTACAGTAACAATTCAGTCTGTACACGAAAATATTGACACCGAGCCAGCACCAGCACAAGATCTGTCTCGTCCTGCCTCATCTTCTCAGCACCCTGGTGAGTTGACAATGAGTTTGTGGTGCTGATGGTAACACATTGGCTGTGAAATGGGAGGGACGCAGTTCTAATCCCGGTGTAGCCCTTAGCCTATTTTTTATTTATTCTTTTCTGTTATCTTTTTCTTTTCAGTCTCAGAAGCCTATGTTCGTCAGTCCTGAGAGTTCAGCAAGACTTCACCCGGTTAATCACCAAAGCGCGTGCAGCTGGACCGATTATTGAAGGTATATCTTAAGTTCAAAGAATTTGTTTGTAATATAATAAATAATTATATGATAAATCTAATTTTATATTTTTTCTTTGTTTTATTACAGCCGCTGCATTGACAGTAGAACATATACCAATTTCTGTGGGACGTCAAGCTACCATCTACCGCCGGAAAGCTGCTGCGCTTCTGACTATCTGCAAGGTTCTGATGATTGAGCGATCGATGCCATAGTACTGTTAACCAGCTAAGTTGTGACCTCTGTAAAAAATGGATAGTCAGCAAATCAGAGACGCTTTGGATGAAATTGTGGAAGCAGTAAATGAACTCCGGAATCTCCCTGTTCAGCATGCAGCTGAATCTATAAATCTAACCCCAGGATCTCCCATCAGACTTCAAGGGCAGACCGATCCGGATTTTGAGCGTTTTCTATGGTTAGAACAAACCATTGGCGAGTTAAATGATTCTTTCTCTCAATCACCCTCGCCTTTAAACGACATTCGGTACAGTTTCAACAACAAGTTACAAATGTTTTAAATGAAATCACACAAATGGTTAACGACCTTCAAAATATACCTGTTCAGCATGGGGTGGGGGTTGTCGATTTAAATCCAGGTAATTCACCGGATAGACAACAGTGGCATATGCACTCAGGTTCGAATTATGAGCGTTTATTATCACTAGAACAAGCGGTCCATCAATTAAACGTTTCTGTCTCTCAAACATTTACCTCTAATCCTACAGGCGATCAGTTCTCGCAGCAGCAAGGGGGTCGTTTAAATCAAAGTGTAGTCGAAAGCAGTGAACATAATGGGTCTGGTTCTTCGAATACTGTTTTGCAAAATCCCTCATCCAGTTCGCCTCAACAGCCACGTTTGACCGCACCTGTCGTTCCCACGCCCAACCCAGAGGATCAGCCCTGCACGAGTCAGCTGTTAACCCCTGCATTCAGCGTGAACGTTTCAATGTTACAGAAATAAGACATCCTTTCAGCGTGACAGCTTCACGACCCGGTGAAATTCCTAACCCCGCCGAATTTTACACACAGGTTTATCATCTTCTCACCGAGCTGGCGGACTCTGTTACACATTCAGCGTCACGCAACGATATTATACAGCTAGAATTAAGCGGGGAAGGATTTTCTCGTCATGCAACCGTTCAGGTGAATGATGACGGTGATTCAGTTCTACCTGCATTTCTGGAATGTTTAGACGAGTTAACACAGTCTAATGGAGAATTGCCAGGACCTGAAAACTTGGAAATAGTACTTCAGATTGTACGAAACCCTGACAGTGGCGCAAAACGTAAGGCGATAAAAACATTGGACTGTGAGCTGATTCATAAAAAACGTCGTCATCTCTATATTGTTGAAAATGCTTCTAATCAGCTTTGTTTTGCCGCCAGTCTAGCACATCTTTGTAACCCTGCTTTTACAGACGCCCAAGCCATGCATCAAGCCTCACTGTGGCAACGGACAGCCGGCCTCACTGAGCAAACTCCCGTGACTTTCAGCGATGTGCATAAATTTGAAGAGATAGTCAACAGGAAACTTGTCGTTTTCTTTAAAGACGACAAGGAGGTAATGTTTCGTAAATTCCAGACCGGTTTTTCAGATCATTCAGATCCTCTTTTTCTGTTTGTGTTCAATAGCCATTATTACGGAATAAAAAGTATCACAGGTTTCACAGGCTCGAGGCACATTTGCGGCTACTGCTTTAACGGTTTCGATAACATTGGCATGCATAACTAAGGGTCACTGTTCGGTATGCCTCGACTCAAATTGTACTCTCCAACAATACAGCCCTGTACAGTGCACAGACTGTAAGCGAATCTGTCGTAATTCCATCTGCTTTGCTAAACGCAGAGATACCACATTGAGACCTAAACTCTGGAAGCTCGTAAGTAACTGCGACACAACAAAGTTCTGCCCTGTGTGTAAAAAGCTCTATTATCTAGCCGCAGGAGGAGAGAGCAAGCCCCACGATTGCTCGGTAAAATGCATGGTCTGTCGTCAGAAAGTCCCTCACGGTGCTGATGTAACGTTAAACGAACATCTGTGCTACATTCAACCAACCCTCAATGACCGTGAACTCGGCAATAAAGTGGTTTTTTATGATTTTGAAACTTTTACAGATCAAACCGGAAAACACATACCGTATCTTTAGAACCTGCCCAGTGTTTGAAACTTAAAGAGTCTGTCCCCCTTTTAATATCCCCAGTATTGCAGAAATGCCCTGTAGATGGCAGCAATGCTGTTTCTTCCCATTCACAAATCGATACCTTTGCTAACAGTGTGACTTCCTCATTGCGTTCTGCATTAGACATTGTAGCTCCCTTGAAAAAGAAGGTGATAATTCACAGGAAGCTGGCTCCCTGGTTTAATTCAGAGCTGGGTTCCTTGAAGCACAATGTTAGGAAAATGGAGAGAAAATGGCGCTCTACACACCAAGAGGAATCCTACTTAATCTGGAGGGACAGTCTATTGTTGTATAACAAGACCCTTCGCAGAGTTAGGGCAGCATATTTTTCATCATTAATTGAAGAGAATAAAAATAATCCTAGATTTCTCTTTAGTACAGTTGCCAAACTTACTCTGAGCTGCAGCTCTGTTGATCCATCCATTCCCTTAGCTCTTAGTAGTAATGATTTTATGGGATTCTTCATAAATACAATTGATGCCATTAAAAATAAAATAATTGGTATCCTCCCAAACATGATTACCTCATCCTCAGTAAGTAAGGCAGCATTGGAGGAATCTTTAGAACCTGCACAGTGTTTGAACTGTTTAGAAGGAGTAGAGCTTTCTGAGCTATCTAAAATCTTAGCTTCATCTAAACCCTCTACCTGTATGTTAGACCCAATCCCAACCAAGTTGTTTAAGGAGGTATTCCCTTTGATCAGTGGTCCTATTTTAGACATAATTAATCTATCCTTAGTAAATGGATATGTACCACAGGTTTTTAAAGTAGCTGTTATTAAACCTT
Source organism: Fundulus diaphanus (assembly GCA_037039145.1). Taxonomy (NCBI): domain Eukaryota; kingdom Metazoa; phylum Chordata; class Actinopteri; order Cyprinodontiformes; family Fundulidae; genus Fundulus; species Fundulus diaphanus. Next base: position 6,308,146 of record CM073132.1, on the reverse strand, counting down.
TACTTAAGAAACCTTCTCTTGATCAAGATGAGCTAGTAAACTACAGACCTATATCTAATCTTCTTTTCTTATCTAAAATTCTTGAGAAAGTAGTTGCTAATCAACTTTGTGAACATTTACAAAGCAATGACCTACTTGAGGAGTTTCAGTCAGGCTTCAGAGCTCATCATAGCACTGAAACAGCTCTGGTGAAGGTCACTAATGATATTCTCATGGCCTCAGATAATGGACTAGTGTCTGTACTTGTCCTGTTAGATCTCAGTGCTGCATTTGATACAGTTGATCACAATATTCTCCTACAAAGACTTGAACATACTGTAGGGATTAAGGGGAAAGCATTAGGCTGGTTTAAATCTTATCTGTCGGACAGATTCCAGTTTGTTCATGTTAATAGTAAATCTTCCTCAAACTCTAGGGTCACCTGTGGAGTACCACAGGGTTCAGTCCTTGGACCAATTCTCTTTACTATATATATGCTTCCGATCGGCAAAATTATCAGACAGCATGGGATTAATTTACACTGTTATGCTGATGACACTCAGCTATATTTATCCATAAATCCTGATGAATCCAATCAATTACTTCGACTGCAGTCATGTCTTGATGACATCAAAAGCTGGATGACTTTAAATTTCCTGCACTTAAATTCTGACAAGATAGAAGTTATAATCTTTGGGCCAGAGTCCTCAAAAAATAAACTTCTTAACCAATCACTTAATCTGAATGGCATTAACGTGGCCTCTGGTAATAAAGTAAAAAACCTTGGTGTTATTTTTGACCAAGACATGTCATTTAAATCCCATATTAAACAGGTTTCCAGAGTTTCCTTTTTTACACCTCCGGAAAATATTGACAAAATTAGAAACATTCTGTCCAGGAGTGATGCTGAAAAACTAGTCCATGCATTTGTTACTTCAAGGCTGGACTATTGTAATTCTTTACTATCAGGAAGTCCACAAAATGCAGTTCAAAGCCTTCAGTTGATCCAAAATGCTGCAGCAAGAGTTCTGATGAAAATCAACAAAAGGGATCATATTTCTCCAATTTTAGCTTCCCTTCATTGGCTTCCTGTTAAATCAAGAATAGAATTTAAAATTCTTCTTCTAACGTATAAAGCCCTTAATAATCAAGCTCCATCATATATCAGAGCTCTGATTACCCCGTATGTTCCTAACAGAGCACTTCGCTCTCAGACTGCAGGTCTGCTGGTGGTTCCTAGAGTCTCTAAAAGTAGAATGGGAGGCAGATCCTTTAGCTATCAGGCTCCTCTCCTGTGGAACCAACTCCCAGTTTTGGTCCGTGAGGCAGACACCCTGTCTACTTTTAAGACTAATCTTAAAACCTTCCTTTTTGACAAAGCTTATAACTAGAGTGGCTCATGTTACTCTGAGCTACCTTTATAGTTTTACTGCTATAGGCTTAGGCTACTGGAGGACATCAGGATCTAATTTTCTCACTCTATAGAGTTCTACTGTTCTTCAATTATGTATTGCTTGTCATCATTTCTGCTTTAACTTTCTGTTCTCTCTCTTTTATCTTCATAGTAGGTACACCTGGTCTGGCGACATCATCCAAAGAAGACGGCTCACCTGCTATTACCATCTAATGTAGAACAGATTACTGGATCAATGTGTGCTTCTGTGCTTTTTTGTCTCTCTTGTTTTGTCTCTGCTCTGTCTTCTGTAACCCCCAGTCGGTCGAGGCAGATGACCGTTCATACTGAGCCCGGTTCTGCCGGAGGTTTTCCTTCCCGTTAATGGGGAGTTTTTTTTCCCACTGTCGCTTGATGCTTGCTCAGTATGAGGGATTGCAGCAAAGCCATGGACAATGCAGACGACTCTCCCTGTGGCTCTACGCTTCTCCAGGAGTGAATGCTGCTTGTCGGGACTTTGATGCAATCAACTGGTTTCCTTATATAGGAAAATTTTTGACCAATCTGTATAATCTGACCCAATCTGTATAATATGATTGAACTTAACTTTGTAAAGTGCCTTGAGATGACATGTTTCATGAATTGGCGCTATATAAATAAAATTGAATTGAAAAAATTGAATCTTGTATATACAAAAACTTTGACGGGGGATGTTTGGTATTCATATGGCTTGAACTGCGTAAGGGATCTTCTGCTCCATTTCAGAAAACCTCGTTACAGAGGTCATACGTTTTTAACTCACAACAGTCGGGGGTTTGACTCTTACTTGGTTCTGAGTGTGATGGTTCAGTTGGGCATTAAACCGCGCCTGATCACACAAGGAAGTAAAATCCTCTGTTTTACCGAGCCTGATTACGGCCTGAAATTCATCGACAGTCTTTCATTCCTTACTATGAAACTCAGTCAAATGCCAAAAGCATTAGGCTTCACTGATCACTGTAAAGGTTTTTTCCCTCACTTGTTCTCCTCTGAGAAGACATTAAACTACGTGGGTCCGCTTCCTCCCCCCAGCTTCTACGCAGTGGAGCACATGAATCCCGCCGAAAAGGAACGTTTTTCCATTTGGTACAGCGAAGCTTGTAAGCAGCCCTTTGACTTTCAGAAAGAAGCTCTGTATTATTGTCAAAATGATGTGGAGATTCTTTTCAGGGCTTGTGTGAAATTCAGAGAAGAGTTCTTTAAAGAGACGAACGTGGATCCCTTAAAGTCGATCACAATTGCCTCAGCTTGCATGAATGCTTTCACATCAAATTTCCTCCCCCCCAACACACTAGCAATTCCCTCCCCGGTGGATTACCGGCGTCAGTGCAAGACTTTTTCGGACGCGTCCATTCAATGGCTGGAGTGGGTAGCTGCTGAACGGGGCATTTTCATTCAACATGCGCTCAATAAAGGTGAAATGAAAGTCGGGCCTTATTATGTGGATGGATATGCAGAGGTTGAAGGGGTCAAAACTGTGTTTGAGTTCAACGGTTGCTTCTACCATGGCTGTCTCACTTGCTTTCCAGCTGACCAGACGTGTCCTCTCAGAGGTGTTTGCTTTGAAGCGTTCCACTCAGCTACCATGGAGAGAGCTAGGGTATTGCAATCGGTTTACGGGGTCGACATGGTGGTCATGTGGGAACACAGGTGGATTCTGATGAAGGCCTCGCACTCGGGTCTCAAAAGTTTTCTGGACTGTTTCAGCGCACCTGAGCCTCTTTCCCCGCGCGATGCTCTGTTTGGGGGCCGAACTTTTGCTCTCAGGCCGAGGTACACGGCTGGCGTGGAGGAATCGGTGCATTATGTAGATTTCACCTCGTTGTACCCGTACGTCAATGCTAACTGTAGCTATCCACTAGGCCATCCCAAAATCATTTGCAAAGATTTTGACGACCCCCGTAGCTACTTTGGGCTTATCAGGGCGACGGTGTTCCCGCCTCGTGGTCTGTTTTTCCCCGTTTGGCCATACAGGACCTCTACAGGTAAACTGGTGTTCACACTGTGCCGGGCTTGCACCGAAATGAACTACCAGACAGGTCCCTGCGCCCACTCTGACCAGGAGAGAGCGTTAACAGGTGTATGGGTAAGTGTGGAATTCTGCAAAGCTTTATATCTGGGTTATCGCCTCGCTGAAATCACAGAGGTTTGGCATTTTGAGAAACAAAGCAGTTCAATCTTTAAACCGTATATCCACACTTTTCTCAAGGGTAAGCAGGAAGCTTCAGGTTTCCCGGCTGAAGCGACGGATGAGGAAAGTCGGTTAAAATATGTGGCAGACTACAAACGTGAGCAGGGCATCCAGCTGGATATGGAGAAGATCGAGGTGAATCCGGCTAAAAGGCAGGTGGCTAAATTGTGTCTGAACAGTTTTTGGGGCAGATTTGCACAGAGTAATGATTTGGCTCAGACAAGCATCGTGAGCGAGCCCGAAGAGTTTTTTTAACTTCCTGTTTTCAGGTAAATACACAGTGAGCTACTTTCACTTCCTGAATGATGAAATGTGTATGGTTCAGTGGAGATACAACACGCGATGCGTCTCTCCGCCCAACAAGGTTAATAATGTCGTCATCGCCGCCTTTAGAACTGCTCATGCGCGTCTGATATTGTACACCTGTCTCGAACGACTTCAACAGCGTGTTTTGTACATTGACACGGACAGCTTGATCTACGTGGTTAAACCGGGTCAGACCTCCCTCGAGTTTTTTAACTTCCTGTTTTCATGTAAATACACAGTGAGCTACTTTCACTTCCTGAACGATGAAATGTGTATGGTTCAGTGGAGATACAACAAGCGATGCGTCTCTCCGCCCAACAAGGTGAATAATGTCTTCATCGCCGCCTTTACAACTGCTCATGCGCGACTGAAATTGTACACCTGTCTCGAACGACTTCAACAGCGTGTTTTGTACATTGACACGGACAGCTTGATCTATGTGGTTAAACCGGGTCAGACCTCCCTCGAGCTGGGGAATGTTTTAGGTGATTTAACTGATGAACTTTCAGGTGACTTTATACAGGAATTTGTTTCCGCAGGACCAAAGAGTTATGCTTACCAGACGAGAAGCCAGAAACGGGTTGGGATGAAGTTTAAAGGTATCACTCAGACTCACGAATGTAGTGAGAGGGTGAATTTTGACAGCGTGAAAGACCTGGTAGAAGGTTATCTGCAACGTTCTACAGGGGATGTTTTACAGGCTCCACAGCATACCATCAGGAGGGATAAAAGAAGCTTCCAGCTTCAAATGCCACATTTCAGAAAAAGCTCTGGGTTGTGTATGACAAGAGAAGGCTTTTCCCTGACGGAACAACCCTTCCTTTTGGCTATTAAAAGGTTAACTGGGGGTAAAAATGTCGCTCTCCCATGAAACACAGGTGGTTGAATTTGATCCAAGATTTAAAACCCCCTTTTCATGTATTATTTCGGGGCCGAGTGGTTGTGGTAAATCTTTTTTTGTTAAAAGTGTTTTGCAAAATTGTAACCATGTTATGGATGTTGTTCCTGTAAATATAGTCTGGATTTACACCTGTTTCCAAAGTATGTATTCTGAATTGCAGAAAATGAATAAAAAGATTAAATTCATCGAAGGACTACCTCATTCTTTTGATGATGAAAATCTGTTTTCCCCTGATCAAAATCATTTGGTTATCTTAGACGATGTAATTTTCCAGGCTTCGGAGCATCCAGAAGTGGTCAAGATTTTTACCCAATACCAGCATCATAAAAATATGAGCGTTATTATGCTGACTCAGAATGTGTTTCATCAAGGCAAGAACAGCCGTACCATCAGTTTAAACGCTAATTATATGGTGTTGTTTAAGAACCCGAGAGATAAACTGCAACTGAATATATTAGCCCGTCAAATATTTCCATCAGAGAAAACTTTCTTTATGGAGAGTTTTCAAGACACCACCAATGAAGCTCATGGGTATTTAATCGTCGATCTGACTCCCACTTGTCCAGACCGTTTCAGACTGAGAACCGGAATGCTCCCAGGTCAGTGGCCACCTGTGTATGTACCAAAATTAAATTAAATTAATTCTTCATGTCAGCGCGCATAAGAAGGAATGCTCCCTTATTCAGAGCCTCGTATCATGCTTCATCACAGAAACGTAAAGACATTCTTGCCCACTGCTCACCTGACTTTCTCAAAGCCTTGTGTGAGATAGCTCTGAATATCTTAAAAGTTATCGTTAAAGTATCTCCTTCTCAACATAAAAAACTGGAAAAGCATAAAAAGATCATCAGACTACTGGCTGATAAAAGAACCGGTTTAAAACGCAGGCAGTCGGTTCTGAAAAATCAAACAGGCGGGTTCATTCTCCCCTTGTTGAGCGTCGTGGCCCCTTTATTAGGAGAGGTGCTGGGAGGTGTCATCAGGAGATGCGAGAAAATGTCTCTTAGGACGGCGCAAAAGATGTATCTAGTTTCACCCCATCAGTTCAAACGTCTGACCCCGTCAGAGCCTTCTATCAGAGAGACGGCCGAAGAGGATTCTAAAATGAGAGAGATTCTGAATGAACCGGGACTGAGTTCTTATGAAAAAAGTAAAAGGTACAACGCTCTGTTGCAGAGACATCTGACTCTAATCAAGCAGGGTCATCTGGAGGAACCCAAAGTGACTGAAAATAATGGGGCTGACTCTACCGGTTTTACAGCCTCTCCTGCAGAATTGGACCAAACCGTTAACGAGGTTTTAAAAGCTCTACCTAACAGAGATCGCAAAAACGCTGAATACATACTGAAAAAGTTATCCCAATATGGTACTAGTTGGACGTCGAAAGGTGAATTTGTTAACCGGGATCGTGTGACGGGAGGCTCACATCTGGTCGATTTGCTTAAAAACCTTCTGCTTCCGTTTAAGAGGAAAACACTGACCCAAGAACCCATAGGCTGGACCCCGTTCATGGCTGCCTTGAAGGAGCTAAACATCCCCGTGTCATCAGTCAGTAACCCGCAAGCCCGCGGTGTATAGGTGTATCGGAGAAGAACGGTGATAAACCTGTCATGAAACGAAAAGGAAAAATCGTGCTAAAATGTGTAAGTACGACTTTGATAAGCAACAAAGCCGCTCAGCTCTTTGGATATTTGGAGCATTACAGTACGCTGTGTCACTACCTGATCGGACCCCTGAGCTGTCTACAAGACTGCCTGACTGTAAAGTCGAAGTACATGTCACACTATAACCTTCTCTGAGGTTTAAAGTTTTAAAGGTGTTATTGACAGGTTGGGAAAAAGGGAGCTGGGGAAACTGGAAGGGGTCTGGTCGCTTATAATGAGGATCAACTGTGGCTGTTGCTTGCTAGATGCCAACTACACAGATTTGTGCACCGATACACATACTGTATCGGTGCACAAAGAATTAATTAATCATGATTAATCAGGCAAATTATGCGATTAATCGAGATTAAAGATTTTAATCGTTGCCCAGCCCCAATATATATCTATATCCTGTGGCGTGCACAGACATTTTAGGGGGCAGGTGCTCAGGAGGGGGTGGGAGGGCACTTTTTAGCGTGCGCAAGGAGGTGGCTCATTTCGGGGCATTGTTTCAGTGGTTTTTAATGGCTCAGGTTTTCAAAAGATCATTTCAAAACCAACCTCAGTAAAATCTTAATAATATTCAAGGCAGTCAAACTTTTTTACAGTAGCAGGCTACACACTATCAGGTAGGAGGGTGCACTTATATATAGATATATATCTATATATCTATATATATATATACTTCAGACTAAACAGTGGCCCTGTGACTACTGTAACGAACAAACAAATAGCAATAGCGTAGTCGGTGTTGCCAAATTAGGCAGGTTTCCAACCAATTAGGCTTTTGAACACATTGAGCTGGAAAAAAATAGCTTATGGGCAGATTGTAAAAAATTTCCGAAGCTTTTCATAACATTTGTTGGGCTTTTAGAAAGAATTACTAACAAAATATATCAAAATAGTCATTATTTATTTTTTAAATAAGTTGAATCTGTCGATCTGACATCATCAATGAATAATAGCTATAATGAATAATATTGATTGTTATAATAAAACAAGAAAAGACTAATGGTTAATCAAGTGTTTGGTCAATGTAAACGCCCAAGAGGGGTTGAGTTCTACTTAAAAATATTTCATGACTGCGTGTAAGAGAAATGTTTAATTGAGCTATACTGAGAAAAATTACGTTTATATTAAGGTAGATTTACAACTCATGTTGGGAAGCTATTTATAATTTATTTTTTCTGGGTGAAATATCCTGATTATTAAAGCGATCTTGTGTGTTATTTGGTTGTCTGATTGTACATTTTGTTTGGAGCCCATATGCGCAGTTTTTTTCCTTTGCTTCAGCTCAGTTGTGTGCTAATGGCATGTTCTTATGTGTTTAATAGTTCTGTGCTTTTAACATGAGAGAGTTTGAGATTTGGCCTTTGGACTAACAGTGACATAGGGTAACCTGTAGCGCTGTGTCTTAACTCAAAAGTCCAGCATAAGCTACACGCTAATAAACATGAGCGCTGGTGTCAGGCTGAACACTGACTAATGTAACAATTCTGACTAAAACAGGTTCTGTAATTACAGCAGCTATGAGAACAAGGACCAGAACAAAGCAGAGTTCCCTTATACCTGCAAGTAACTCAAGTCTCTTCAGTTTGGCAGCTTTAGTGCTTGATTCTGCTCCTTGGGCTCCTAGCTGTCCTAGCTCACCCTGCTAGCTGTCCTAGCTCACCCTGCTAGCTGTCCTAGCTAACCCTCCTAGCGTGAATGTTTACTCCAGTTTAGACTTCAGTGCTGACATTTCAAACAGAAATTAATAGCGCTCCTTCCAGTTCGCTCTCTGCTTTGTTGTCACTTCTTGTAATTGTTTGGTAATCAGACCAAATTTCCATCCCGCTCTACCGACACCAACGGTGACCACACCACAGCCGAACTGCGGCGGCGACTGAAGGCTATGACTCGGTGTCCCGCCCCTTTCCAGCTGTGATTGGCTAGCATGTTGCCTTCAGTCGTTGATTTGATTGGTTAAATTGTATGATTGACACATCAAAGATAGTACTAAAAGGTCGATGGCCACTCCGAGGTAAAAAAATAAATAAATAAATAAGACGGCTTCCAGTCCAGGGTCTGCTCCGCGCTCAACCAGAAGGCACAAATATCGCTCCGTTATATAATCGGGGAAACGTAGGCGGCGGCAAGAGCTGCTATAGACGGCGATTTGCCGCCGTTGACCGGCTACTTTTGACTGCCCTGAATATTAATAATAAAAAAAAAAAAAAAAAAAACGAGTTTCAAAAGGGCATTTTCGTTGATAAAGGGCAAACTTCCTAGTGCTTTAGCACCACCTAGTGTCTATGTATGCACGCCCCTGTCTATATCTATCTATATCTATCTATCTATCTATCTATCTATATGTGTATATATATATATATATATATTTATATACACATCTAGCTTATGAAACAAGGTCTGAGAAGGTGGGGGCTGGGGGGGGGACAGAAACGAAAAAGTAACGCAATAGTTACTTTTACTGGTAACTAGTTACTTTTATAGTGGAGTAACTCAGTTAGTAACTCAGTTACTTTTTGGGAGAAGTAACTAGTAACTATAACTAATTACTTTTTCAAAGTAACGTGCCCAACACTGTCTATGTGATCTCTGCTCTGTTTCTCAATAAAAGTGCTGGAACTTCATCCCTCCGCCGCCTCCTTATTCAGTAACTCTGGGAAGTCAGTTATTATTGTGTAGAATTCCAACCACACCTGTCCCCAGCCACCCATGGTCACACATAGCTGTGGATTTCGTCACTGGTCTACCACTCTCTAGAGGTAACACTGTCATGCTCACTATTGTTGACCGTTTCTCAAAGTCTGTTCATTTCGTCCCTTTCCCCAAGTTACCCACTGCTCTCGAGACTGCAGACCTTCTGGTTTCACACGTTTTTAGCAGAACAAGCGAGCAGCCCTCACTCGTTCTGCCCACTGCAACCAGGTGCTGGCAGATAAACATCGTTCTCCTGCCCCCCTGTACCAACCGGGTCAAAAGGTGTGTTTATCCACACGGGATCTCCCCCTGCAGGTGGAGTCACTGAAACTCGCACCCCCCCCCCCAACCCCCACGTTACATCGGCCCATTTCAGGTGGAGAAAGTGTTCAATCCATCTGCTGTGAGATTGAAATTGCCGGACTCTATGCACGTTCACCCTATCTTTCTGTCTGTCTGTTTCTCTGCTAAAGCCTATGTCCGCCAGTGCCCTTAGCCCTCTGGCCGAACCCCTTCCTCCCGCCCTGATGGCTATCCTGCCTTCATTGTGCACAAGATCTTTGATGTGAGGCGTCGGGGACGTGGTTTCCATTATCTCGTGGACTGGGAGGGGTACGGTCTGGAGGAGCGATCCTGGATTTCCCGTTGTCTCATTCTGAGTCAGCAGTTATTGGATGACTTCTACCGGGAATTCCCTGACAAGCCTAGGAAGACGCCTGGAGGCGTCGTTTAGAGGGGGGTACTGTGGTGTTTGAGACTGTGTGGATGTGGTTTGGGTGTGCTCCCTCTCTTGGATAGGTGTGGCTTGGGGAGGAGCTGGCTGCACACACGTGAGACTGATCTTTGTCTGGAGCAGTATTTAAAGCCTGGCCTCCTGTGTGATCACTGCCAGATGGTCACTGCTTAATTGGTAGATCGGCCAACATCTTCTCTAGCAAAAGCAATCTTTTCTGCCTTTTTGGGATTTTTCTTTAGCGACATAACCTGTGCTCTGTCTTTCTAGGATCCAACTCCACACCAGTCTCCTGACAACCGAGCCACACCTCCCACAATAAATTCATTCAACCGTCTTGTAGGATACTAGGCAAAGTGGGAGTCACATGAGGTTTTCTCGTATACCCTTCAAGATGGTTTACGGTTTGAAAGCTTTTTCATTGTTCTTAATGTTTTTATTGGTAGAATCCTACAAACACCTGGTCAATGAATTAAGAGTTAGTTCCTGAGTTGACAGTGGAATGTGATTCTGTTTTGCTTGGGAGAAGATAAGTGCCATAGTGACTGAGTGTGTGCGTGGAACCCATACTCCATGAAGGACCGGCCAGGCTATTAAAAGATACACCCCTGGGCAGCTTCGGGCAGACGCGCACTCGCAACTGGTATGGAGAGGTGGATTCCGTGATTTTTTAAAATGGGATTTTAAGACAAGTGTGTGACTCCCCTTGGAATTCCAATTGTAATAAATATATGTATATTCTAAGTGTTTTGTCTCTGATAATTCGTTTCTTCCTTTGCTGCCAAATCTACGAATTGGGTGAGGTGGGCCATAGTGAATGAAACAGGAAGAACTAGAAGCCGTCTTATCACTAGCACAGAGAGATGTGGGGAGGGGTTGAGATATTTCTTATTAGCACCCGCAGAAAATATATTTTTTATTTTAGTTTGCACGTTTGATTCTTCTGTTTGAAATATACCAAAGCATTGGGCTGCTGAGTTTTACATTAACATTAAAGAATAGTGTGAATATACAGGAACTGATCAGCATCTGTCACATGTTGTGATGCCTAAGCAGTACCTTTCTGCTTTCTGTATGATTGAAATGCACTCAAGACCAGAGACTGACTGATTTGAAAACAGAGTTTTACTTTATGCATAACTCCTGCAAATTCCACATTTCATTTCATATCATAACCAAAAATCCCAAAAATTACAATATACCAATCACCAAGAGACAAATGGCCATTCTGCTCCTTACTTGTATAATCACTCATGCACACAGAAAACAGCATTCACATCACTCTGATACAAAATCGGTGCATCAACTGTTTAGCAAAAGTAAAAATTGTATTCTTTGATCAAAAATACACATGTTATTGAAAGAGATGCACAGTGGTGAAATAAAGACAGTGTCTCTAGGAGCACAAATCAATAGACAAAAGAGAAAAGGAAAGGTTGCCAGAGAATTAGAGTGTCCCTTATAAATACTAAACATGATCATCTGTCCTACAAAACTGAAAAACAGAGCAATTCTTCCGTTATAATCAATAGAAACATGCTTCACTTGTGTTTGTTCTGATACACATGCAACGGATACACTGAGTACGCTGTTCTGGGTTGGAGAACTCTGAATGAACTTGTCTGTAAATTATTAAGGTTCATTTTTATGACCACTCTCTGATGAACTCCTGATTACAGACATACTCTGTGATCACAATGGCAGTCATCTCTGGATTATAAAAGCCATTTGACTAAAAACTAAATATTATAAAAGGTGCATAGCTGTATAGTTTCACGTGATTTTTGTATTGTCTGAGTGTTTCTCAGCGTAATGTACACTGTAATGATGAATTCAAGATTCTGACCATAGATCTGAAAAAAGTAGGGTCATCTCTTCCCTTTCCCCATTAGATTTTGTGCCATTGTACACAGTCCTGTGCTCAAAACCTAACAGTAAAAGAAAAAGACAGAACTGCTGTTCCTTCTCTGAACTGATGAGCATCACTTCACGCTTTGGCTGAACAACCACAGTGCTTTAATATCATACAAGGCTATCTTTGGACAGCCAGCATCAATATTTGAAAGAAACACTCGGTCAACGGAAGAATTACCTCTCACTAGAGACAGCAGATGCCCAGTGGGGATTTTCCTTGCTTATTCTAGCTTTTCACCAAGAAAAGATAACTGTGTCCTTGCTAGTAGTGTATTTACCTGTGTGCAATGAATGCTTGGGTCAGACCCTCAGTTCACGGTCAGGGAAGGTGGTCTTATAGGATTCAACAGAAAGTTGGAGAAATGTGGAATGCAGAAAGGAACAGAAGAGAGGAAACCATTATTTCAAGACTTAGATTTGGACATACTGGATTAAATCACACACTATTCTAAATAGGAAAACATATTTCAGGTAGATCTGAATATTGTGGACAAGAAGAATCGGTAGAACATGTAGTGATATGTTACAAGAGTGTTATCAATATTTATTGAAATATCTAATAATAACAATACTAATTATGAGGATTTAGTGTTTATAAATTGTTATTTTACACACACACATACAGGTCCATCTCAAAATATTAGCATATTGTGATAAAGTTAATTATTTTCCATAATGTAATGATAAAACTTTAACACTCATATATTTTAGATTCATTGCACACTAACTGAAATATTTCAGGTCTTTTATTGTCTTAGTCCGGATGATTTTGGCATTCAGCTCATGAAAACCCAAAATTCCTATCTCACAAAATTAGCATATCATGAAAAGGGTCTCTAAACGAGCTATGAACCTAATCATCTGAATCAACAAATTAACTCTAAACACCTGCAAAAGATTCCTGAGGCCTTTAAAACTCCCAGCCTGGTTCATCACTCAAAACCCCAATCATGGGTAAGACTGCCGACCTGACTGCTGTCCAGAAGGCTATCATTGACACCCTCAAGCAAGAGGGTATGACACAGAAAGATATTTCTGAACGAATAGGCTGTTCCCAGAGTGCTGTATCAAGGCACCTCAGTGGGAAGTCTGTGGGAAGGAAAAAGTGTGGCAGAAAACGCTGCACAACGAGAAGAGGTGACCGGACCCTGAGGAAGATTGTGGAGAAGGGCCGATTCCAGACCTTGGGGGACCTGTGGAAGCAATGGACTGAGTCTGGAGTAGAAACATCCAGAGCCACCGTGCACAGGCGTGTGCAGGAAATGGGCTACAGGTGCCGCATTCCCCAGGTCACTTTTGAACCAGAAACAGCGGCAGAGGCGCCTGACCTGGGCTACAGAGAAGCAGCACTGGACTGTTGCTCAGTGGTCCAAAGTACTTTTTTCGGATGAAAGCAAATTTTGCATGTCATTTGGAAATCAAGGTGCCAGAGTCTGGAGGAAGACTGGGGAGAAGGAAATGCCAAAATGCCAGAAGTCCAGTGTCAAGTACCCACAGTCAGTGATGGTATGGGGTGCCATGTCAGCTGCTGGTGTCGGTCCACTGTGTTTTATCAAGGGCAGGGTCAATGCAGCTAGCTATCAGGAGATTTTGGAGCACTTCATGCTTCCATCTGCTGAAAAGCTTTATGGAGATGAAGATTTCATTTTTCAGCACGACCTGGCACCTGCTCACAGTGCCAAAACCACTGGTAAATGGTTTACTGACCATGGTATCACTGTGCTCAATTGGCCTGCCAACTCTCCTGACCTGAACCCAATAGAGAATCTGTGGGATATTGTGAAGAGAAAGTTGAGAGACGCAAGACCCAACACTCTGGATGAGCTAAAAGCCGCTATCGAAGCATCCTGGGCCTCCATAACACCTCATCAGTGCCACAGGCTGATTGCCTACATGCCACGCCGCATTGAAGCAGTCATTTCTGCAAAAGGATTCCCGACCATGTATTGAGTGCATAACTGTACATAATTATTTGAAGGTTAACTTTTTTGTATTAAGAACACTTTTCTTTTATTGGTCAGATGAAATATGCTAATTTTGTGAGATAGGAATTTTGGGTTTTCATGAGCTGAATACCAAAATCATCCGTATTAAGACAATAAAAGACCTGAAATATTTCAGTTAGTGTGCAATGAATCTAAAATATATGAATGTTCAAGTTTTATCATTACATTATGGAAAACAATGAACTTTATCACAATATGCTAATATTTTGAGATGGACCTGTATATATATATATATATATATACATATGCATATATAAGCATATTTTGAAAGACCACCAGTTGGTGGCCATAATGCACACCGAAAAGATGTTTGGCAACCGCCAATAAAACTGAGAAGAAGAAGAATGGATTCAAATGGAGCAGTCCCAGATTGATAATGTGCAGAACTAGAGAGCTACACATTGTCAATCTGGTTGGCCAGGTTATGTTTTTTGCTTGTGATGTCACAACTCTCCGTTATCTCTGTCTGGTGTATTTAAGGACACTGTATTAACCTTATTATTAACAGCAACAAAAGCTTGGTACTGACAGAGATAAAACTAATCAAAGTTGGAAAATAACAAAGAGGCAGAGGTAATTACGCAAGAAAAGAAAATCTTCGGGTGATCTGTATTGACGGCACTGGGATGATCTTTAGATGAATATAAATCTTTAAATTAAAAGAGAGGAAAATCCAGTATCATAATGGAAAGAGATCTATTTAAAGTTAAATAGTCTGAAAGGCCCTTTCATTTAGTAGACATTTTAATTTAATTAAAACAAGGTAGGTTTACACTGATCTTAAGAGCGGAGACCATCTGTTGCTTCTACTGAATGATTAGCAAGTTGATGTATTGTCTGGAGTCAGATGATGAACTGTGAGAGTATACCACAATGTAAATCTAAGTGGAGTATGAATAACTAAATAAGGAACTAAATATCTAAATGAACAGCTTAATATTTATCTGAAAGAAACAATACTATAAAAGTCATGATTTATCTTTTGCATGTGTCTATTCTAAGTAAAAAAAGAAATGATTCAGTTCAGTCTTAATAGTCAAACAAAATGATTTTAGGGTAGATCTGAGTTGCATAATAACAGAAGTAAATTGAAATAGGATAGATTCTAGCAGATAGTTTCTAAATGACAAAATTAGATTCCAGCTGAGGACAATTGGATTACAGAAAGGATTAATGTATGCCTGCACCCAGGGCACACCATTGACACTTACTATGCTATGGTACACTACAGAGGGTGGCACGACCCATAGGATGCACTGAATAATATGTCAGTGTATCCCAAACAAGAAATCTGTGACTTATTTGCGAGTCAGTTCAGTGGGAAATGGCACCCCCTTTGTATTGTGCACAGTGTAAATAATGGAAGTATTCTGTTTTACACTAAAGGTGCTGTGTAATTTGTAGCTTAAGAGTTGTCAACAAATAAAAGGGCATTTTTAAGGAAGCTGAAAGGCATTTGATCATCTCTAGTTCAAAGTATAAAATTCTCTATAAAAGTCTGGAAAAGAACATTACATCTAAATAGTTTCTAAAACTAAAAAACAACAACATTTACCTAATGTGGTATCATCTCATTAACAAATGAAGCATACAAATAAAAACTAAAATGTAAAGCATTAAAGGAAAACTTGACTCCAAAGGTTTAAACTCCTCCAAGTATTGTCATTTTCCAATATTGAATGGTATATTAAATGCAAACACTTTGTCTACTTCATAGAGCTACACATATCTGTTAGGAGTTTTATTTAAAAAACTCCCTCTTTTTATACTATGTGTCATACCTAATGGACTATGTATTTCTTTTTCACGAAATGAGGCTTGTTGACAAATTCACACTTTACAACTGCAGCTACAAGGGACAAAATCCTTAAACCTCACCTGCACCTCTTTGCCTTATGTAATGTTTTTTTTTACACTATTTAGATACCTCTTGGTACCAAAAATGGTCAGCTGAGAAAGTGCTCCCTTATTCTGTGTGTTGCTGTGCAAAGAACACAAACCAGCTTTAAACAGACCACAGAGACCAACCACAAAACCAGTGTTCATGCACCAAAACACCAGAAGCAGCTTTACTTCTGGTGTATTTTAATGGCTGATAGCATCCAAGCCTTTCAAGTATGTTTTAATATCACTCTGACTGATGAATAACCAGACATGAGTTTCTCTTACTTTTGTTGACTTGTCATCATGCATCACCTCAAATCCTCCAATCAGCTTTTCGTTTAATCTCTCGATCCCCCTCTTTGTGTCGGCTCTAATCCCACTTTCCTTTCAACACATTTGCCTTTTCCTTTCATCTCCTCAACTAATAAAGAGGTATTCTGCTACCTTTCAGCCCTGCATCATTGTTGTTAATGTAATCACAATTACATTAACAACAATGATGCAGCATGGCAGTCAGATCTGGATCTGAAGGTTAAACTTTAAGACAATTCATCAAATATTTGCGATACTCTGTTAAAATATTTGCATTCATATAGCTGGTGTAATGCAGAAGGGTATTCAGTGATGTGTCATTGCCTTTAATACAGTCAGCTTTAGCAAGGCTTAAAATGAGTTTGCCAACAAGCTGTATTAAATGCATTCACTTCTTTCCATTTATCGATTGCTCAATCCATCCAAATATCCATCCATCCATACCCACTTGTCCGTACTGTGCCTATCTTCCTTAGCAAAGACAGATTGATGATTATTATCATAATGTTGTTGTAACAACATCAAGATTCCATATGGTTTAAAACCTCTCCGACAGACAGAAATTGATAGAATACTTATTCCAAAAAAAAGTTAAAAAACAAAACAACTGGACTTTTTTCCGAACATTGAAGATGTTTCGCTTCCCATCCAGAAAGCTTTCTCAATTCAAAATGTCTGGAGTAGTGTGGAGTTCCAAGTTTTAAAGTATTGCCCAATAAAGGCCTTATTATTGCTTATATAACATGCAAATTGAACCGAAACAGGTCCACCCCTTAGTAATGGGGAGTCGTTAAGGTCATTGTTGGCTTGCAAATGAAACCAAAATTGGTCCATGCCTCTGCAATGGCCTGCCAGGCCTTTGTTGGGCAATACTATAAAGCTTGGAACTCCACACTACTCCAGACATTTTGAGAAAGCTTTCTGGATGGGAAGCAAAACGTCTTCAAACTTCAGAAAAAAGTTTAGTTGTTTTGTTTTTTAACTTTTTTTTGGAATGACCATGACCTGGATTACTGAGAATCTTCACCAGCATAGAATGCTTCTATTACCATATAAGTTTATTGTGAATTGCTTACGAGATAAATATAAGGGTAAACCCTAACTCTTTAAACGTTTGTTCAAATAATGCTTGGTACACCTTTTAATGTCCGTGGCTTTCTTTGGAAGAATGATGCATCTATGCTCGTAACCCATGAAATATTATAACTGCCCCCTGCTCCCTCCTCCCCGGTGGATGTTTTCTGAACTGTGGTGCCGGTGGATAACATCAAGGACAATGGCCCTCTGGAGAGCGTTCATGCAAATATAACAACTTTCACCCAAACACACACACATAACTGATGCCCACAACAACATACAAACTTCATGCGACTAGTCTCCAAGTTAACCCCCTGCATAAATGTTGTCTCATCATATGTGCTTTTCTCGTGCGAGGTTTTTTGATTTCTCAAACTGTATCCTGGTATAGGATAAAGTGTGAAATCTGTCTTTTTTCCCCTCTCCCTCCCCAAATGTGGCTCCTATCTTTTCACAGAGTGAAAGGCAGCGCCCTATGGTAACCGCGTCAGGCGGGGTCCTCGCCAGCAAGGCCTCAGCCAATCGTTCCCCCGAAATATTTGTGATGTATGTGATGGATGCTTGTACTGGAACTGTAATTTCACTCTGGGATTATTAAAGTATTTCTGATTCTGATTCTGAACTGATGTAATGATCCTGCTGGTCTGATCCTGTCTGAAGTGATGGTGACGTCATTCTCTGCTCCCTGCAGCTCACCTGCAATCAAGGCTGAGTGTTTACACCTACAACAGCTCTGATTACACGGAGCTGTTGCACCTGGGAGGAGCGCTATATATACCTGGTTCTCCCAGTGTGTAAATGGCATAATCTTGAAAGCCTTCATGTGAGTAGAACATCCAGCATTATTTGTTCGCCTGCCTGTTGTGACCAATTTTAGTCTGTGGATTTTTAACTGTTTGCTTTGCCCTTGTCGGGCTTTCCAGTTGGCTTCCGTTTCTGAATACCCAATCCGAATTTCAGACCAGGTCGGGCTTGGGCTGCAGTATGTCACACAGGATGGTTAGGTGCGGGGCAGACTCTGGTCAGGTTCTAAAGATTTTTTTCTCTCTTATTGCAATATATGAGCCTATGCTGCAGCTGTGGGAGCGAGGACAGATAGCAAATCTGTCTGCTCTGCTCTGCTACACCCTGAACATGACCTGCACAACAGACACATCTGGGCCAAACCTGCTCTGGCAGGTTTGATCTGTTGTGAGAGAGGTGAGGACAGCCTCTCCTACCTATCTATTAATACTGCTTTCTTTTCGCTCATTTTGACCCCTCTACATTTCAACCAACATTTCAGCTGTTCTATGCTGGGTTTCTCCATTGAGGCAGGTTGAAATGAAACTCCTGGAACGTTGTAACCTTCCAAAATGATTAGTATTGCGTTTGTTGGCAATGTAATTTGCACTTCCTGGCCGACCAGCCGGGAAACCAGCTGTCTCGGGAAAAATGTGACATCATTTGAGAACTGCCCCATTGTGGGTGTACTTCACATAGACATTATATACGTAGACGCCCCATTGGACGCTGCCGGCCACTAGGCCGACGTGCCTACAGGGCGGCCATCTTGGGTCAGACCACAGATCAGACAGCTGCTGTCAGAATGAATAGGAGGCAGCTCAGATCTAATTTTAATCATATGTTCAATATGCTCATGACCTTTCAGTCAGATTACACATATTTATTCAGAACCAAAGCAATTAAACTGAAGACAAACTGGACGAGATATATACTTTGCAGTTACATATTAATATAATAAACACACAAAAATTATACGCACATCTCTCTCTCTCTCTCTCTATCTATATATATATATATATACAGTATATATATATATATATATATATATATATATATATATATATATATATATATATATATATATATATATATATGTATTTGATGAATATTTATTTCTATAGACTATTCATTGCAATCCCTTTTATCATCAATTGGATCCAATAGGGTAGCTTCCTACTTCATGTGTAAATACATTTACAAATGGCACTTTAAACTGTACAAATAACAGATACTCATCACTGTCCATCTGCCACTTTGTAAGAGCATGTGATGACAACAGCACTGATCTACATAGGAGCAAAACTGTATACAGAGAAGTGAGAGAAGAGGTGCCAATAACAACATTTAAAAATAATATAATACAAACCGCAGTGTGGGGAAAAAAAAATCAACAAAAAAACTAAATAATGCATCTTAGAATCAAAAAGATTACAAAATCATAGCAAAAAGAAAAATACTCTATATTATTTTTTTTCCATGAGTCATGTCTGTCCAGTAATATATATATATATATATATATATATATATATATATATATATATATATATATATATATATATATACAATCTCGATTAAAAATCTTTAATCGCATAATTTGCCTGATTAATCGCATTGTATGCGCAAACTCCAAGAATGAATTCAAAAGTAGTGTAAAGAGCACTTTTATTTTAATGTTCTGCTGCCATATGAACAAAAGTGTTGTAACATTTGTAGCACTTATCAGTAACACATATTTAGTGTAAAGCTCAACTTAAACATGTAAAACAAAAAATAGCAATAATAATAAATTAAAGCTTATTGCCACTGACAGGAAATTCTCTTTATGGGGAAAAATTCTACCAAAAACAGGCAATTTCTGAGGTAACAGCAGGGAACAGCATTACCATTTTATGTTCAATACCAAAGTGTGAAGCACAAAAAAAGGTCTACAGTAGCTATCCACTTTGCCATTACATTGGTTAGCTTCTCTGAGTCATTGAATTGTTTGGTGATGTCTACAGTATGTTTGGCATTTAAGTGATATGTTAAGCTCAAGGTGCTCCGGTGATAAGAAAGTTTAACTTGGCAGTGGTTACAACTAACTTGTTTCTGTCATATTCGTTGCTGGAAGAACTTTAAACTGAAAATGTCAATTTAAAAGTTCTGTGACTTTACCCTTCCCCATGTCAGCTTTGTTTTTTCCGCATGTCAGCTTTGTTTTTTCCACGTTTTCCTTTTTCCAGCCAGCACCTTTCTTCCTGTTTGAATCCGAGGCTGGGCTGACAGCGAGGTTATTGGTGCATTATCGCCACCTACTGTTCTGATTCAAACCCCTACACCGCAGCAACAGACCTTCACAAAATAAAAGCATGTGCACTGTTTCCCGCAGCACTATGTTGGCGAGGCGGCTGCCTCGCCAAACTCACGCTACCGCCTCGCCAACATTCCAAAAAAAAAAAAAAACTTACTCGATATGCTTGCATGTGTATTTGACGTTAACACGCTGTTTTTTGTTGTTGCTTTCTCGCGTGCATATAGTGAATGGCAGGGAAAAAACAGGCCAAAATACATGGATACTTTGAAGCAAGAAGCGACTTCACCGACGGCGTAGTTGCAGACGCCCCCATCCCGCTCCGCCAGGAGTCATCCGCGCAAAACTTGTCATCCGCGCAAAACTTGTTCTCCCCCCCCCCCGTTCCGGCCGCCAACTCACCGCCTCGCCTAAGCAAATTCCTGCGGGAAACACTGATGTGAGCAACATGCGTTAATGCGCGATAAAGTAAATATCGCCGTTAATAGTCTAATGAATTAACGTGAAATTAACGCGTTAACTTGCCCAGCCCTAATATATATATATATATATATATATATATATATATATATATATATATATATATATATATATCCTCAGTCACATCTTTTAGAAATCAGGGTGTTTAATGTACTTTTCTCTATTTCCATCCCTGCTACCCATTAGCACATATTGTGATTATGCCGGAAAAACTGTAACTGTTTTGCGCACCCATAAGCGGAGCAAAAGTCGGGCATCCTGGGACGTAGCTCTGGAAGTTTGCTAACTGTCAATACAAAATCGAAATTATGTATTAAGTTAGACAATCATTTGATTCAATCAATTGGTCCCATGTAGCCCCTAAAAGGGTGACGTTTTCAGTCAATTCTGTCTGACCGCAGCTTGGTCTGACTCAAGATGGCCGCTCTGTCGGCACGCTTCTCACCCGACGACGGGGCGTCTACGTATATAATGTCTATGGTACTTCAAGGCAAGCGCTGCTCAAAACAACAGACATGAGTAATCGCACACCGATCCCTCTGATCAGCAACATAGAACACCAATTGCTTACCCACAGTATGTCACAGCTGCTATAAGATGTTTTATAGTACTGCAAGTTTAATTTAGATTCATCCTTTCTCCTTTATGAGTTTACTTTACTTTTTTCCTGGATACAAATCTTTTCTACAATATGGGTTTAATGACCCAGTACAAACTGAATTATGGACACGTTTGAGGAGATAGCCAACCTATCAGGGCATGGAGAGTAAACTTGTTTATTTTGATCCTTTGATGTCATAAATGTTGACAATATAATGAGGTTATATTTGTTTTGCACAGTTGTGTTTGATTCATTCCCTCACGTATCAATGTATAATTTTATTCCTGTTTTTTTTTTTTTTTTTTTTTTTTTTTTTTTGGTGATCCTGTATGAATACATAGTGGCACAACAGCACGTCTTCTGCTGCCGACCTGACCCCAGATCTTGCCATAACAGTAAGACAGATTCTGTTTCCAAATTTATTTCTAGAAATGTTGCTTTAGAATGTTAAGGGGATTCCGGACTGTAAAAGGTTAAAGACCCCTGCTCTAATATATTCCACAGCAATGTGTCTACGGTGAAAACAAGTTTGTCCACAATGTTTGCCAACTGAAACATATTTAGGATTAAGTAAAAATGTGCTGAAACTACAGTTAACTTTGTAAATACGGTATACTGGCATGGAGCATCTCCTTCTCAAGAGCATACATCTACATAAATGTTGCATTGCTTAATTCATCCAATACTATATAATGCATGTTGCCCCAGGTCACAGATTGCACACACATCCTGAAACTATTCCTATTCCCATGTCTCTTGCAAGTTTGTGCATTACAGACTTGTCTCCTTTGGATGGTCCTTTGCATCTATGTCAGCTCCGTCTCTTTATTTTTTAGATTAGATTAGATTCAACTTTATTGTCATTACACAGGTACAGGTACAAGGCAACGAAATGCAGTTTAGGTCTAACCAGAAGTGCAATAGCAGCAAGTGCAGGATAAACAATGGTTCCATAAGTACAGGACATGGGTTTTTACTGAATAAATATAGAGATGGATACTATTATAAACAGAATTTTACTGATAGATTTGTCCTATGAGTATAATATATAGATAACTAGTATTGTGAACTAAATTTACAGCTGGATATGTACCGAATATAATATACAGGTGGATATTACTATAATCAGAGTTTTACAGAAATGTACAGATATGTATATATAGATAACTAGTATTGTGAAATAAATTTACAGCTGGATATGTACCGAATATAATATACAGGTGGATATTACTATGAATAGAGTTTTACAGATATGTACAATAGCATAATATACAGATGGTTGTTATTATAACTAGTTTACATGTACTATGAATATATGTACAGATGGCTATTACTATAGGCAGAATTGTGAGCATGATATACAGGTAGCTATTACCATAAAATGAATAAATAAAGTTTGGACAGAAGCTAGTGCAGAGGAAGGTAATTGCATATTACAGTTAAAGTACGGTATTGCAAATGTATATGTAATGTAAATGTATAACAATTGGTACTGTGAATAAACAGTCAGCAGTGCAAATCAATATTCAGTCATGGTGAGTAGTGCAAGATGCACTACTCTTTATTGAAAGAGCTGTCTCTTTCAATAAAGAGACAGCTCTGGGGAAAAAGCTGTTCTTTAGTCTGCTGGTTCTGGTCCGGGGGCACCTGAAATGCCTGCCGGAGGGCAGGAGAGAAAACAGTCTGTGGGCTAGGTGGGATGAGTCCTTAAGGATGCTGCGAGCTCGATGTAGGCAGCGTTTCTTCTGGATGTGCTCAATGGTGGGTAGTGGAGTCCTAGTGATGTGTTGGGCGGCTTTCACCACCCGCTGCAGTGCCTTGCACTCTGCAACAGTACAGCTCCCATACCACACTGTTGCACAGTTGGTCAGGATGCTTTTTATTGCACAGCGATAGAAGTTCACCAGGATAGTCGAGGATAGCTGATTTTTCCTCAGTGTCCTCAGGAAGAAGAGGCGCTGTTGAGCCTTCTTGACCAGGCAGGAGGTGTTGGTTGACCAGGACATGTCCGCTGAGATGTGGGTCCCCAGAAACTTGAAACTGGAGACACACTCAACAGCCATTCCATTGATGTGGATGGTGTCGTGCGTGCCTCTTGAATCTTTTCTGAAGTCCACGATGAGCTCCTTCGTTTTGGTGGTGTTGAGGAGCTGGTTATTTTCAGTGCACCATGTGGCCAGGTGCTTGATCTCCTCCCTGTAGGCTGTTTCATTGTTGTTGCTGATGAGACCAATCACTGTAGTGTCGTCCGCAAACTTGATGATGGAGTTGGATGCGTACACAGGCTTGCAGTCGTTGGTGAAGAGGGAGTAGAGAAACGGGCTTAGCGCACAGCCCTGTGGTACACCAGTGTTGAGTGTGATGGACGTGGAGCAGTTGGAGCCTGATCGGACATTCTGGGGTCTGTTGGTCAGAAAGTCCAAAATCCAGTTGCACATGGAGGTGTTGATGCCCAGGTCTCGAAGTTTGGCTAATAACTTAGCCGGGATGACAGTGTTGAATGCTGAGCTAAAGTCAACAAACAGCATGCGTGCATATGTGTTCTTATTGTCCAGATGTGTGAGCACAGAGTACAGTGCCATGGAAACTGCATCCTCTGTGCTCCTATTGCTGCGGTATGCAAACTGGTGTGAGTCCAATGTGGATGGTAGCAAGTCTTTTAGGCGTGCCAGGACCAGCCGCTCAAAGCACTTCATTACCATTGGTGTGAGTGCTACAGGGCGGTAGTCGTTAAGGCACTTTGGGCTGGAGTGTTTTGGCACTGGCACAATGGAAGTGCAACCACACCCCTCCAGGTCTCACTGTCATTGCCCACATGAGCATTGCTTGGTCAAGAGACAGATTGAAAATGTCTGTTAAAAACCCCAGCGAGCTGCTCCGCACATGCCCTTAGCACGCGTCCAGGGATGTTATCTGGTCCAGCTGCCTTGTGCGTGCTGATCCTGCTCAGTACATTGCAGACATCTGTGGAGGAGAGTGTGATTGGCGGGTGGTCAGCTGAGGATTTGAGCTTGGTGGCAGTTTCACTGTTGTCTCTTTCAAAGCGAGCATAAAAGTCATTCAGCTCGTTCAGGAAATTGACATCAGTGGCTGCAGAGGTGGAGTGAGTGGGTTTATAGTCACTGATGGCCTTAATTCCCTGCTACATGCGTCGGTGGTCAGCGTTGGAAAAGTGTCCCTCTATCTTAAGCTTGTAGCAGTACTTGGCCTCTTTGATGCCCCTTTTCAGATTTGCTCTGGCTGTGCTATAGGCTTGTGCATCTCCTGATCTGAAGGCAGTGTTGCGTGTCTTCAATAGGAGTCGCACCTTTCTGTTCATCCATGGCTTCTGATTTGGGTATGTGGTGATCTGCTTCTGGGTTGTAACATTGTCAATGGTGATATTAATATAATCCAGTACAGAGGAGGCGTAACAGTGAATGTCTGTGTGAGAGCCACTGGTGGCTTGAGAAGCAAACATCCTCCAGTCTGTGTGTAGAAACCTTTCTTGAAGTGATGAATCCGCTCCTGCAGGCCACACGATGTTCTTCACTGATGGCTTTACACGATTGATGAGAGGTGCATATTTGGGGGTGAGGAACAAAGAAAGGTGATCTGACTGACCCAGGTGGGGGAGGGGTGTTGCGACGTAAGCTCCAGCCACATTTGTGTAAACGTGGTCTAAAGTTTTGTTTCCTCTGGTGTGGCAGGAAACATGCTGGTGAAATTTCGGTAGCACTGACTTTAAATTTGAATGATTAAAATCACCTGCGACAATAAACGCAGCTTCAGGGTGAATGGTCTGTTTTATACTGATGCCGTGAAGTTCTTTCATAGCAGACTTAGCATCAGCGTCCGGGGGAATGTAGGCTGCAGTGATAATAGTGGAAGTGAACTCCCGTGGCAGATAGAACGGTCTGCTATTAACCATGAGAAACTCAAGGTTAGCTGAGCAATGTCTCTCAACAATAGCAGAGTTTGTGCACTGTTGTGCAATTATACACTGTTAAAAGTTATTTAATGTTTCATAAATAACTCTCTGTCTGTTAAGTATTGTCTGGTGATGATCAGCTCTTAAGCTGATATCAAGACAATGGTTGAAAGGGATGAATTTGAGCACTAGCGGTCTTTTAACAGCAAAACCTGCACACACATAGAATAAAGGAGTGACAACTTCTTTTCAAGTCCAAGAATTTAATAACAGAAATAAGATGAACATCCAGAGAACATCACCATGTAATGCTGTTTACCTGAATTAACACAATACTTCGATTAATAAATCCTCTCTACTAGGCTAGTGAAACTTAACTAAACTACTAAGCAAAATGAAGATAAAAAGAAGCTAAGCTAAGGAACTATTTACATGCAAAAACAAACAAAGACAAACAAAGGTGGTTGATCATAATCAGATTAATTCAGTGAATCCCTGTTCACTACAGATCTGATTTCAAAAGCATGGAGTGGAGTTAAAACATCTGCCATGTATTTCAATCCATTCACAATGCAAAGCCCAAGTTAAACAAAATATTATTTGTTGAAATAATATTCTGAGGACTGTTTGTCCTGTAATATTATTTAAACCCATACGATCGAGTTTGTTAATGCGATTCTCCCTCCGGGCGCATGGGGTCGCGGCAGCAACTCGGTGGCTAAGAGGTTACAACATAAAGTTCCCAAAATTGCCTTGAAAACCGGCATTAATATACCATATTGATGCGGGAATAAGGCAGATAACACCATCGGAGGATGGCGGAGCAGAACAGTTACGCTTTATGCTTTAAAACTAACTCATTTTCAAATGTCCGAAACCGGATGTTAGCAAGCTAATAGCATGTTTGGCTAGCGCGACCTACCGGTTAGCCCTTTGTTCTAAACACCACGGTTTACAAACATTTCCCAATAAACCGTTTCTTCAACCTCAGACCGCTGCCCAACCTGTTGATGCCTCATGTGTGAGTTCTGTCCGCTTTGGCCGTTCCAGGAAGAAGCGTTGAAGGAGGAAATGGTTGGCTAGCGCTAGCGGGCTAGCGCTCGGTTCTTGGCAGGCTAGCGTTAGCCTTGCAGCCGCATGTGGCTAACGGCATGGTCTGGATAGCTTGGAGGCCTGGTCCTTCGACCGGGATGCAGTCCAAGCAGGGGTTTTCCTCAGCATCCAGCCTTCAGCTCCATTGGTGTTCACTTCCCTGTACAGGCTGAGGAAAAATACACAGAGCTGTTTCAGATGCAGGATTTTTTTTTCCTGCATCTGATTGTGAAGTTAGGACTGCAACTTAGCTCTGTATTTGCCCGGACATGTTGTTTGTCCGGATTCAGTCAGGTCCTCTGCTGAAGCAGGCAGTCGGGTCTAGCAGACCCTGGATCAACGTGGCTGGTCCAGGGAATCTTTCAGCTGCTGGCTTGTGTGTCGGTGAGGGCCGGCCAGGCCCTCATGGTCTGGCCTCCTTTGTCTGCTCTCAGAGAGCTGTAGTGGAGCTGAACAGGTCTGCAGAAAAATGCTGAAGTGAAGAAGTGTTGAAGAGAAAGAGAGAGTCTTGTCTGTGGAAGAAAGGTTTTATCTCAACAGGAGTGGTCACAGCTGACCTCCTGCTGGGAAAAAGGGCCGTCTATGCCTTGAGAGTCTCGTGTTACGGCCAGAGTGGAATTCCTTTGTTAAACTCTTCCACTGTTCAGAATCCAATCTGAGATCCATTATTTTGATGATCCTGGCGGTAATATCACAACATGCACCAAGCTTTGTTAATGTAAATGCACAGTCCCCCACCTCGGGTCTTACCGGAGCCATCTGATGTTCTGTCCGCCCGGAATGTATGACGTCCCGCTAGCTCAATAGCATTGTCCGGTATTCCGCTTTTTAACCATGTTTCCGTGAAGATTAGGACATTACAGTTCAAAAGTCTCTTGCTGCATGTAATGTTGAGTCGGATCTCCTCCATTTTGTTCAGCAGCGACCGTACATTGGCAAGGAAAATGCTGGGTAAAGAGAGCCGGTGTGGTGTTAGCTTTAGCTTAGCTCTTAGTCCTCCGCGCTTCCCCCGCCTTTGTTTACGATCTTGGCGCCGCCTGGGAGCACTTCCGCCCGGCCGATGCTTCTTTAGCATTGTAGATTTTATAGTAGATTTCCACTTTTTAGCATCATTAGGTGCCTGCCAAGCATTTGCAATGAGGAGGCAGTGCTGTGCGAAGCACAGCACTGCCTCCCATGCAAATGCATGGAGGCACCTACTACTATTCACCTCTAAACGGACTCTTTATTAGGTGCCTGCCAAGCATTTGCAATGAGGAGGCAGTGCTGTGCGAAGCACAGCACTGCCTCCCATGCAAATGCATGGAGGCACCTACTACTATTCACCTCTAAACGGACTATTTAGGCGCCTGCCATGGCATTTGCAATGAGGAGGCAGTGCTGTGCGAAGCACAGCACTGCCTCCCATGCAAATGCATGGAGGCACCTATTACTATTCACCTCTAAACGGACTTCTTTATTATTAGGTGCCTGCCAAGCATTTGCAATGAGGAGGCAGTGCTGTGCGAAGCACAGCACTGCCTCCCATGCAAATGCATGGAGGCACCTACTACTATTCACCTCTAAACGGTTTATTTATTATTATTAATATTCTTAATTGTTTGACGATTAATGCGGCCCGAACCGTAGCGTGCACCCCCACAATATATACATCAAAACGTCCGGCTCGGTCGGGAATAGTGTGCTATTACTTTTATCGGGGTTTCGAGTTACCATGGCAACGCAATTAGCGAAAAACCACCCCCGAAAAAACCCATAGTAATCAATGGAGTCGGGGAGAAAAAAAGCCCCAAAAAAGCCTCCAAATTGCCATTTTCAACGCTGTACTGTGTCGTCATGCTTTCACCTATGAACACCGTTTAACTTCCAGTTTGTAGATATATCTGTGAACTACTCAGAAGTGAAAACGGGATGGGGATATCTTTTATCGTCTCTTCACAGTTACTCCTCAAAGCTCATGTCCGAAAATCAGCGAAATCATCGTTTATAATGAAAGTCAATGACGGAATTCTCAGACTCTTAGAGTGGCCCACTCTAGCGTTTTCAAAGATTTCAAAACTCCAAACAACTTCCGCCTACTCGCTCAATTTTCACTCTACGTAGACAAATTATACATCAAAACGTAGGTATTTTTGTCTGGATTCAGGAAATGTAACCCTCATTGGTGTAGCATTTATAGATTTTTCGCAAATCACCTCAGAGCGACACAAACCCGAAATCCTCCCCATTCATTTCCTATGGAGCGGTTTTGAAAAATGACGTCTGAAAATCCAAAACATCACATGTTTTCGCATCGTCGCTACTCCTAAACCGTTTCATGTACAAGCATGAGACTTTCACACATGAATGTCCCGACCCTTCTGGCACTCATAAAAAAGGAATTGTTTGGATAACTGTTACGGTTTTACCGCAGGAACAATTTGTTCGGGAGTAGCGAATGTGCAAATTCCTGAAAACGCTTTTCAGCTGCATTTTCCCACATCATCCACTTTTTTACATCGTCGCTGTGCCTACACCGATTTTTGTACAAACATGAAAATGGGCACCATAGTCCTCAAAAGCCTGCTGATACTCATAGTGAAAGAATTATTTTGATATCTCTTATACTTTTTCAGCTACAGCGATTTGTTCGGGACCTTTTTTAGAGGATTTCAAAAAATCCATAAAAATCACCTTTATATCATAATTTTTCACGCCTTTATTAAACTTTTTCCAGCAAAAACCGATAGCCTGTCTTCTTCCCCTATCCGTTACGAAATAAACGCAGAAAAAATTACGTCTCTACCATTTACGGATCAGGAGATATGGAGCGTTGTTCGGGGCAAAGTTCTCCATTATAATCCAATGGGACTTATTGTGAGCAAAGTCTCTGCACTTCGTTAGACTGGCCTGCAGCAGAGGTGTGAGTGAGTTTCCATGACGACGGAACTCTGAGGGCCAGGGGGAGAAGCTCCATTGGGATACAATGGCAACTTTCGACGCCCGCTGCAGCGGCTGTGATTAATGTAGGAATCTGAAATTCGCACAGTCACTTCCTCTTAACATTTTAAAATTTTCAAGTGACTTTCAGCCATGTGTCACTTTTCTGTCCCATTTTGGATTTCACATGCTTTCCTACTGGGCCTTTGCTTCCAACAGGATCTGGCATGATGCCCAGACACGACATAATTGGCCAATACAGCACCACCCACATGTGGGAAATGCCGCTACTGACCATTTTGGTCAAATGTTGAGTTCTGGGCCCAGATGTGGTGAGGCTGAGTTGCTAAAGGAGGCCAATCTGACTCATGACCTTTGGTGACCTTTGGTGACATTAAGTATTGGCACCCTTTTTGAGGCACTTCCCAGTACAGGATTTGGACCAAACTGACAGAGTACACTCACCTCGTGATACTGAACACAACCCTGTTAGCGGCTAACTGTTAGCATGTTGCTAACCGGAAGTAGCTCTAGGAAGGTCTCACCAACTTCTGCTTCACAGAGTCTGTTCTTACTGTAGAGAGAAAGCTCCACAACAAATTTTGGCCATGTCGGATAAAGCATCTCCATGTTAGGAGGTGTCAAATATTCAATGCTTTTCAATGGGCCAAGACCACCCGCCATTTTGAGTTACCATGGCGACGTAATAAACAACGTATTTTCTCCCTTTTTGAGGGACTTCCCAGCACAGGTTATGGACCAAACTAAC
Organism: Fundulus diaphanus; assembly: GCA_037039145.1. NCBI lineage: Eukaryota > Metazoa > Chordata > Actinopteri > Cyprinodontiformes > Fundulidae > Fundulus > Fundulus diaphanus. The sequence continues at coordinate 6,278,218 of CM073132.1, read as the reverse complement.
AGAGTACCATCACCTGGTCATCCTGAACACAACCTTGTTAGCTGCTAACTGTTAGCATGTTGCTAACCGGAAGTAGCTCTAGGAAGGTCTCACCAACTTCTACTTCACAGAGTCTGTTCTTACTCTAGAGATAAAGCTCCACAAGAAATTTGGGCTACGTCGCATAAAGCTTCTCCAAGCTATGAGGTGTCAAACATCCAATGCTTTTCAATGGGGGATCAAACCCCTTAGAGTCCCAATACTGCGTGCCCATATATGGTGCTACAGTATAGCTCGGATGGAAAGTGCAGGCTTTGCATGCAAGAGGTCATGGGATCGAATCCCGGTGTGGGACACTTAGAGTTTTAGATTATAATCCCCATAGTATGTATAACAAAACATGTGTGCTGATCCTATGAAGTATTTTTTTGTACCACCCGCCATTTTGAGTTACCATGGCAACGTTATAAAAAATGTATTTTCTCCCTATTTGAAGCACATCCCAGTACAGGATTTGGACCAAACTGACAGAGTACAATCCCCCGGTGATACTGAACACAACCATGTTAGCGGCTAACGGTTAGCATGTTGCTAACAGGAAGTAGCTCTAGGAAGGTCTCACCAACTTCTGCTTCACAGAGTCTGTTCTTCCTTTAGAGAGGAAGCTCTACAACAAATTTGGGCCATGTCAGATAAAGCATGTCTATTTTATGAGGTGTCAAACATCCATTTTTGACCCCTCTTTGCCTCTGTTACATGCTGCAGAAATGCTCCAAAGACACTGATATCACACATTCACCTCAGTACCTCACATGATAAAGGTAATGATAATTAAGACAGAGGGCTACAGCTGTGAGGGAGTCTCCATGACAACGCTGCTAGCCAGAGGCTCCTAGGAGGTCCATTGACTTAACATGGCACCTTTGGACGGCCGCTGCGGGGGCTGTGAACACCGTAGGAACCTGAAATTTGCGGTGTTACTTCCTGTTGCTATTTTACACGGTACGGTACGCACCACGAGGCAGGCACCTTGCTAAATTTCTTCAGAAATTTTCTAGTGTTAAATATACTATGCACTTACTTCAACCTTCGCAAATTAATGCGGCCCGAACGGAAGCCTCCACCCCCACAATCTATACATCAAAACGTGCGGCTGGGTCTCACGAGGTGTGCTATTACTTCTCTTGTCACTGGCAGTAACCATGGTAACGTAGTACCCCAGAAACTGAAGCCAAAAACTCCCATAGGAATGAATGGGAAAATGGCCTATGGTGACTTTTAGCATTTTTCTCTTTTTAGGCACTTCTCAGTACAGGATTTGGACTAAACTAACAGAGTAACATCACCCGATGATACTGAACACAACCATGCTAGCAGCTAACGGTTAGCATGTTGCTAACCAGAAGTAGCTTTAGGAAGGTCCTACCAACTTCTGCTTAGCCAGGTTTGATCTGACTTTGCAGACAAAGAGAGGGCTACAGCTGTGAGGGAGTCTCCATGACAACGCTGCTAGCCAGAGGCTCCTAGGAGGTCCATTGACTTAACATGGCACCTTTGGACGGCCGCTGCGGGGGCTGTGAAGACCGTAGGAAGCTGAAATTTGCAGTGTTACTTCCTGTTGCTATTTTTGACGATACGGTACGCACCACGAGGCAGGCGCCTTGCTAAATTTCTTCAGAAATTTTCTAGTTAATATTATTAATATTCTTTATTTTTCTTCCTTCACGATTAATGCGGCCCGAACCGTAGCGTGCACCCCCACAATATATACATCAAAACGTCCGGCTCGGTCTCGAGATGTGTGCTATTACTTCTGTTGGGGTTTCGAGTTACCATGGCAACGCAATTAGCGAAAAACCACCGCCAAAAATCCCATAGGAATGAATGGAGTCGGGTAGAAAGAACGCCTCAAAAAAGCCTCCAAATGGCCATTTTCAACGCTGTACTGTATCGTCATGCTTTCACCTACAAACACCGTTTAAATTCCAGTTTGTAGATATATCTGTGAACTACTCAGAAGTGAAAACGGGATGTGGATATCTGTTATCGTCTCCTCACAATTGCTCCTCAAAGCTCATGTCCGAAAATCAGCGAAATCATCGTTTATAATGAAAGTCAATGACGGAATTCTCCAACCGCTAGAGTGGGCCACTCTAGCGTTTTCAAAGATTTCAAAACTCCGAACAACTTCAGCCTACTCGCTCAATTTTCACTCTACGTAGACAAATTATACATCAAAACGTAGGTATTTTTGTCTGGATTCAGGAAATGTAACCCTCATTGGTGTAGCATTTATAGATTTTTCTCAAATCACCTCAGAGCGACACAAACCCGAAACCTCCCCCATTCATTTCCTATGGAGCGGTTTTGAAAAATGACGTCTGAAAATCCAAAACATCACATGTTTTCGCATCGTCGCTACTCCTAAACCGTTTCATGTACAAGCATGACATTTTCACACATGAATGTCCCGACCCTTCTGGCACTCATAAAAAAGGAATTGCTTGGATAACTGTTACGGTTTTGCCGCAGGAACAATTTGTTCGGGAGTAGCGAATGTGCAAATTCCTGAAAACGCTTTTCAGCTGCATTTTCCCACATCATCCACTTTTTTACATCGTCGCTGTGCCTACACCGATTTTTGTACAAACATGAAAATGGGCACCATAGTCCTCAAAAGCCTGCTGATACTCATAGTGAAAGAATTATTTTGATATCTCTTATACTTTTTCAGCTACAGCGATTTGTTCGGGACCGGTTTTAGAGGATTTCTGAATATCCATAAAAATCACCTTTATATCATAATTTTTCACGCCTTTATTAAACTTTTTCCAGCAAAAACCGATAGCCTGTCTTCTTCCCCTATCCGTTACGAAATAAACGCAGAAAAAATTACGTCTCTACCATTTACGGATCAGGAGATATGGAGCGTTGTTCAGGGCAAAGTTCTCCATTATAATCCAATGGGACTTATTGTGAGCAAAGTCTCTGCACTTCGGTAGACTGGCCTGCAGCAGAGGTGTGAGTGAGTTTCCATGACGACGGAACTCTGAGGGCCAGAGGGGGAAGCTCCATTGGGATACAATGGCAACTTTCGACGCCCGCTGCAGCGGCTGTGATTAATGTAGGAATCTGAAATTCGCACAGTCACTTCCTCTTAACATTTTTAAATTTTCAAGCCTGCAGCAGAGGTGTGAGTGAGTTTCCATGACGACGGAACTCTGAGGGCCAGAGGGAGAAGCTCCATTGGGATACAATGGCAACTTTCGACGCCCGCTGCAGCGGCTGTGATTAATGTAGGAATCTGAAATTCGCACAGTCACTTCCTCTTAACATTTTTAAATTTTCAAGCCTGCAGCAGAGGTGTGAGTGAGTTTCCATGACGACGGAACTCTGAGGGCCAGAGGGAGAAGCTCCATTGGGATACAATGGCAACTTTCGACGCCCGCTGCAGCGGCTGTGATTAATGTAGGAATCTGAAATTCGCACAGTCACTTCCTCTTAACATTTTAAAATTTTCATGTGACTTTCAGCCATGTGTCACTTTTCTGTCCCATTTTGGATTTCACATGCTTTCTTATTGGGCCTTTGCTTCCAACAGGACCTGGCATGAGGCCCAGAGACGACCCAATTGGCCAATACAGCACCACCCACCTGTGGGAAATGGCGCTACTGACCATTTTGGTCAAATGTTGAGTTCTGGGCCCAGATGTGGTGAGGCTGAGTTGCTAAAGGAGGCCAATCTGACTCACGACCTTTGGTGACCTTTGGTCACATTAAGTATTGGCACCCTGTTTGAGGCACTTCCCAGTACAGGATTTGGACCAAACTGACAGAGTACACTCACCTGGTGATACTGAGCACAACCCTGTTAGCGGCTAACTGTTAGCATGTTGCTAACCGGAAGTAGCTCTAGGAAGGTCTCACCAACTTCCGCTTCACAGAGTCTGTTCTTACTCTAGAGAGAAAGCTCCACAAGAAATTTGGGCTACGTCGCATAAAGCATCTCCAAGCTATGAGGTGTCAAACATCCAATGCTTTTCAATGGGGGATCAAACCCCTTATGGTCCCAATACTGCATGCCCATATATGGCGCTACAGTATAGCTCAGATGGAAAGTGCAGGCTTTGCATGCAAGAGGTCATAGGATCGAATCCCGATGTGGGACACTTAGAGTTTCATATTATAATCCCCACAGTATGTATAACAAAACATGTGTGCTGATCCTATGAAGTATTTTTTTGTACCACCCGCCATTTTTAGTTACCATGGCAACGTTATAAAAAACGTATTTTCTCCCTATTTGAAGCACACCCCAGTACAGGATTTGGACCAAACTGACAGAGTACCATCACCTGGTCATCCTGAACACAACCTTGTTAGCGGCTAACGGTTAGCATGTTGCTAACAGGAAGTAGCTCTAGGAAGGTCTCACCAACTTCTGCTTCACAGAGTCTGTTCTTACTGTAGAGAGAAAGCTCCACAACAAATTTTGGCCATGTCGGATAAAGCATCTCCATGTTAGGAGGTGTCAAATATTCAATGCTTTTCAATGGGCCAGGACCACCCGCCATTTTGAGTTACCATGGCGACGTAATAAACTACGTATTTTCTCCCTCTTTGAGGCACTTCCCAGCACAGGTTATGGACCAAACTAACAGAGTACCATCACCTGGTCATCCTGAACACAACCTTGTTAGCGGCTAACGGTTAGCATGTTGCTAACAGGAAGTAGCTCTAGGAAGGTCTCACTAACTTCTGCTTCACAGAGTCTGTTCTTACTGTAGAGAGAAAGCTCCACAACAAATTTTGGCCATGTCGGATAAAGCATCTCCATGTTAGGAGGTGTCACATATTCAATGCTTTTCAATGGGCCAAGACCACCCGCCATTTTGAGTTACCATGGCGACGTAATAAACAACATATTTTCTCCCTCTTTGAGGCACTTCCCAGCACAGGTTATGGACCAAACTAACAGAGTACCATCACCCGGTCATACTGAACACAACCTTGTTAGCGGCTAACGCTTAGCATGTTGCTAACCGGAAGTAGCTCTAGGAAGCTCGCACAAACTTTTGCTTCACAGAGTCTGTACTTCCTTTAGAGAGAAGGCTCTACAACAAATTTGGGCCATGTCAGATAAAGCATGTCTATTTTATGAGGTGTCAAACATCCATTTTTGACCCCTCTTTGCCTCTGTTACATGCTGCAGAAATGCTCCAAAGACACTGAAATCACACATTCACCTCAGTACCTCACATGATAAAGGTAATGATAATTAAGACAGAGGGCTACAGCTGTGAGGGAGTCTCCATGACAACGCTGCTAGCCAGAGGCTCCTAGGAGGTCCATTGACTTAACATGGCACCTTTGGACGGCCGTTGCGGGGGCTGTGAAGACCGTAGGAAGCTGAAATTCGCAGTGTTACTTCCCGTTAGTATTTTCAACGGTACGGTACGCACCACGAGGCAGGCGCCTTGCTAAATTTCTTCAGAAATTTTCTAGTTATTATTAATATTCTTTATTTTTCTTCCTTCACGATTAATGCGGCCCGAACCGTAGCGTGCACCCCCACAATATATACATCAAAACGTCCGGCTCGGTCTCGAGATGTGTGCTATTACTTCTGTTGGGGTTTCGAGTTACCATGGCAACGCAATTAGCGAAAAACCACCCCCAAAAATCCCATAGGAATGAATGGAGTCGGGTAGAAAGAACGCCTCAAAAAAGCCTCAAAATGGCCATTTTCAACGCTGTACTGTATCGTCATGCTTTAACCTACGAACACCGTTTAACTTCCAGTTTGTAGACATATCTGTGAACTACTCAGAAGTGAAAACGGGATGTGGATATCTTTTATCGTCTCTTCACAGTTACTCCTCAAAGCTCATGTCCCAAAATCAGCGAAATCATCGTTTATAATGAAAGTCAATGACGGAATTCTCCAACCGCTAGAGTGGGCCACTCTAGCGTTTTCAAAGATTTCAAAACTCCGAACAACTTCAGCCTACTCGCTCAATTTTCACTCTACGTAGACAAATTATACATCAAAACGTAGGTATTTTTGTCTGGATTCAGGAAATGTAACCCTCATTGGTGTAGCATTTATAGATTTTTCGCAAATCACCTCAGACCGACACAAACCCGAAATCCTCCCCATTCATTTCCTATGGAGCGGTTTTGAAAAATGACGTCTGAAAATCCAAAACGTCACATGTTTTCGCATCGTCGCTACTCCTAAACCGTTTTATGTACAATCATGAGACTTTCACACATGAATGTCCCGGCCCTTCTGGCACTCATAAAAAAGGAATTGCTTGGATAACTGTTACGGTTTTGCCGCAGGAACAATTTGTTCGGGAGTAGCGAATGTGCAAATTCCTGAAAACGCTTTTCAGCTGCATTTTCCCACATCATCCACTTTTTTACATCGTCGCTGTGCCTACACCGATTTTTGTACAAACATGAAAATGGGCACCATAGTCCTCAAAAGCCTGCTGATACTCATAGTGAAAGAATTATTTTGATATCTCTTATACTTTTTCAGCTACAGCGATTTGTTCGGGACCGGTTTTAGAGGATTTCTAAAAATCCATAAAAATCACCTTTATATCATAATTTTTCACGCCTTTATTAAACTTTTTCCAGCAAAAACCGATAGCCTGTCTTCTTCCCCTATCCGTTACGAAATAAACGCAGAAAAAATTACGTCTCTACCATTTACGGATCAGGAGATATGGAGCGTTGTTCGGGGCAAAGTTCTCCATTATAATCCAATGGGACTTATTGTGAGCAAAGTCTCTGCACTTCGGTAGACTGGCCTGCAGCAGAGGTGTGAGTGAGTTTCCATGACGACGGAACTCTGAGGGCCAGAGGGGGAAGCTCCATTGGGATACAATGGCAACTTTCGACGCCCGCTGCAGCGGCTGTGATTAATGTAGGAATCTGAAATTCGCACAGTCACTTCCTCTTAACATTTTTAAATTTTCAAGCCTGCAGCAGAGGTGTGAGTGAGTTTCCATGACGACGGAACTCTGAGGGCCAGAGGGAGAAGCTCCATTCGGATACAATGGCAACTTTCGACGCCCGCTGCAGCGGCTGTGATTAATGTAGGAATCTGAAATTCGCACAGTCACTTCCTCTTAACATTTTAAAATTTTAATGTGACTTTCAGCCATGTGTCACTTTTCTGTCCCATTTTGGATTTCACATGCTTTCTTATTGGGCCTTTGCTTCCAACAGGACCTGGCATGAGGCCCAGAGACGACCCAATTGGCCAATACAGCACCACCCACCTGTGGGAAATGGCGCTACTGACCATTTTGGTCAAATGTTGAGTTCTGGGCCCAGATGTGGTGAGGCTGAGTTGCTAAAGGAGGCCAATCTGACTCACGACCTTTGGTGACCTTTGGTCACATTAAGTATTGGCACCCTGTTTGAGGCACTTCCCAGTACAGGATTTGGACCAAACTGACAGAGTACACTCACCTGGTGATACTGAGCACAACCCTGTTAGCGGCTAACTGTTAGCATGTTGCTAACCGGAAGTAGCTCTAGGAAGGTCTCACCAACTTCCGCTTCACAGAGTCTGTTCTTACTCTAGAGAGAAAGCTCCACAAGAAATTTGGGCTACGTCGCATAAAGCATCTCCAAGCTATGAGGTGTCAAACATCCAATGCTTTTCAATGGGGGATCAAACCCCTTATGGTCCCAATACTGCATGCCCATATATGGAGCTACAGTATAGCTCAGATGGAAAGTGCAGGCTTTGCATGCAAGAGGTCATAGGATCGAATCCCGATGTGGGACACTTAGAGTTTCATATTATAATCCCCACAGTATGTATAACAAAACATGTGTGCTGATCCTATGAAGTATTTTTTTGTACCACCCGCCATTTTGAGTTACCATGGCAACGTTATAAAAAACGTATTTTCTCCCTATTTGAAGCACACCCCAGTACAGGATTTGGACCAAACTGACAGAGTACCATCACCTGGTCATCCTGAACACAACCTTGTTAGTGGCTAACGGTTAGCATGTTGCTAACAGGAAGTAGCTCTAGGAAGGTCTCACCAACTTCTGCTTCACAGAGTCTGTTCTTACTGTAGAGAGAAAGCTCCACAACATATTTTGGCCATGTCGGATAAAGCATCTCCATGTTAGGAGGTGTCAAATATTCAATGCTTTTCAATGGGCCAAGACCACCCGCCATTTTGAGTTACCATGGCGACGTAATAAACTACGTATTTTCTCCCTCTTTGAGGCACTTCCCAGCACAGGTTATGGACCAAACTAACAGAGTACCATCACCTGGTCATCCTGAACACAACCTTGTTAGCGGCTAACGGTTAGCATGTTGCTAACAGGAAGTAGCTCTAGGAAGGTCTCACTAACTTCTCCTTCACAGAGTCTGTTCTTACTGTAGAGAGAAAGCTCCACAACAAATTTTGGCCATGTCGGATAAAGCATCTCCATGTTAGGAGGTGTCACATATTCAATGCTTTTCAATGGGCCAAGACCACCCGCCATTTTGAGTTACCATGGCGACGTAATAAACAACATATTTTCTCCCTCTTTGAGGCACTTCCCAGCACAGGATATGGACCAAACTAACAGAGTACCATCACCCGGTCATACTGAACACAACCTTGTTAGCGGCTAACGCTTAGCATGTTGCTAACCGGAAGTAGCTCTAGGAAGCTCGCACAAACTTTTGCTTCACAGAGTCTGTACTTCCTTTAGAGAGAAGGCTCTACAACAAATTTGGGCCATGTCAGATAAAGCATGTCTATTTTATGAGGTGTCAAACATCCATTTTTGACCCCTCTTTGCCTCTGTTACATGCTGCAGAAATGCTCCAAAGACACTGAAATCACACATTCACCTCAGTACCTCACATGATAAAGGTAATGATAATTAAGACAGAGGGCTACAGCTGTGAGGGAGTCTCCATGACAACGCTGCTAGCCAGAGGCTCCTAGGAGGTCCATTGACTTAACATGGCACCTTTGGACGGCCGTTGCGGGGGCTGTGAAGACCGTAGGAAGCTGAAATTCGCAGTGTTACTTCCCGTTAGTATTTTCAACGGTACGGTACGCACCACGAGGCAGGCGCCTTGCTAAATTTCTTCAGAAATTTTCTAGTTATTATTAATATTATTCTTAATTGTTTGACGATTAATGCGGCCCGAACCGTAGCGTGCACCCCCACAACATAGGCATCAAAACGTGCGGTTCGGTCGGGAATGGTGTGCTATTACTTTTATTGGGGTTTCGAGTTACCATGGCGACAAAATTAGCGAAAAACCACACCCAAAAATCCCATAGGAATCAATGGAATCGGGTAGAAAGAAAGCCTCAAAAAAGCCTCCAAATGGCCATTTTCAACGCTGTACTGTGTCGTCATGCTTTCACCTACGAACACCGTTTAACTTCCAGTTTGTAGACATATCTGTGAACTACTCAGAAGTGAAAACGGGATGTGGATATCTTTTATCGTCTCTTCACAGTTACTCCTCAAAGCTCATGTCCGAAAATCAGCGAAATCATCGTTTATAATGAAAGTCAATGACGGAATTCTCAGACTCTTAGAGTGGCCCACTCTAGCGTTTTCAAAGATTTCAAAACTCCAAACAACTTCCGCCTACTCGCTCAATTTTCACTCTACGTAGACAAATTATACATCAAAACGTAGGTATTTTTGTCTGGATTCAGGAAATGTAACCCTCATTGGTGTAGCATTTATAGATTTTTCGCAAATCACCTCAGAGCGACACAAACCCGAAATCCTCCCCATTCATTTCCTATGGAGCGGTTTTGAAAAATGACGTCTGAAAATCCAAAACATCACATGTTTTCGCATCGTCGCTACTCCTAAACCGTTTCATGTACAAGCATGAGACTTTCACACATGAATGTCCCGACCCTTCTGGCACTCATAAAAAAGGAATTGTTTGGATAACTGTTACGGTTTTACCGCAGGAACAATTTGTTCGGGAGTAGCGAATGTGCAAATTCCTGAAAACGCTTTTCAGCTGCATTTTCCCACATCATCCACTTTTTTACATCGTCGCTGTGCCTACACCGATTTTTGTACAAACATGAAAATGGGCACCATAGTCCTCAAAAGCCTGCTGATACTCATAGTGAAAGAATTATTTTGATATCTCTTATACTTTTTCACCTACAGCGATTTGTTCGGGACCTTTTTTAGAGGATTTCAAAAAATCCATAAAAATCACCTTTATATCATAATTTTTCACGCCTTTATTAAACTTTTTCCAGCAAAAACCGATAGCCTGTCTTCTTCCCCTATCCGTTACGAAATAAACGCAGAAAAAATTACGTCTCTACCATTTACGGATCAGGAGATATGGAGCGTTGTTCGGGGCAAAGTTCTCCATTATAATCCAATGGGACTTATTGTGAGCAAAGTCTCTGCACTTCGTTAGACTGGCCTGCAGCAGAGGTGTGAGTGAGTTTCCATGACGACGGAACTCTGAGGGCCAGGGGGAGAAGCTCCATTGGGATACAATGGCAACTTTCGACGCCCGCTGCAGCGGCTGTGATTAATGTAGGAATCTGAAATTCGCACAGTCACTTCCTCTTAACATTTTAAAATTTTCAAGCCTGCAGCACAGGTGTGAGTGAGTTTCCATGACGACGGAACTCTGAGGGCCAGAGGGAGAAGCTCCATTGGGATACAATGGCAACTTTCGACGCCCGCTGCAGCGGCTGTGATTAATGTAGGAATCTGAAATTCGCACAGTCACTTCCTCTTAACATTTTTAAATTTTCAAGTGACTTTCAGCCATGTGTCACTTTTCTGTCCCATTTTGGATTTCACATGCTTTCCTATTGGGCCTTTGCTTCCAACAGGATCTGGCATGATGCCCAGACACGACATAATTGGCCAATACAGCACCACCCACATGTGGGAAATGGCGCTACTGACCATTTTGGTCAAATGTTGAGTTCTGGGCCCAGATGTGGTGAGGCTGAGTTGCTAAAGGAGGCCAATCTGACTCATGACCTTTGGTGGCCTTTGGTGACATTAAGTATTGGCACCCTTTTTGAGCCACTTCCCAGTACAGGATTTGGACCAAACTGACAGCGTACACTCACCTGGTGATACTGAGCACAACCCTGTTAGCGGCTAACTGTTAGCATGTTGCTAACCGGAAGTAGCTCTAGGAAGGTCTCACCAACTTCTGCTTCACAGAGTCTGTTCTTACTCTAGAGAGAAAGCTCCACAAGAAATTTGGGCTACGTCGCATAAAGCATCTCCAAGCTATGAGGTGTCAAACATCCAATGCTTTTCAATGGGGGATCAAAGCCCTTATGGTCCCAATACTGCATGCCCATATATGGCGCTACAGTATAGCTCAGATGGAAAGTGCAGGCTTTGCATGCAAGAGGTCATGGGATCGAATCCCGATGTGGGACACTTAGAGTTTCATATTATAATCCCCACAGTATGTATAACAAAACATGTGTGCTGATCCTATGAAGTATTTTTTTGTACCACCCGCCATTTTGAGTTACCATGGCAACGTTATAAAAAACGTATTTTCTCCCTATTTGAAGCACATCCCAGTACAGGATTTGGACCAAACTGACAGAGTACAATCCCCCGGTGATACTGAACACAACCATTTTAGCGGCTAACGGTTAGCATGTTGCTAACAGGAAGTAGCTCTAGGAAGGTCTCACCAACTTCTGCTTCACAGAGTCTGTTTTTACTTTAGAGAGAAAGCTCCACAACAAATTTTGGCCATGTCGGATAAAGCATCTCCATGTTAGGAGGTGTAAAATATTCAATGCTTTTCATGGGCCAAGACCACCCGCCATTTTGAGTTACCATGGCGACGTAATAAACAACGTATTTTCTCCCTCTTTGAGGCACTTCCCAGCACAGGTTATGGACCAAACTAACAGAGTACCATCACCTGGTCATCCTGAACACAACCTTGTTAGCGGCTAACGGTTAGCATGTTGCTAACAGGAAGTAGCTCTAGGAAGGTCTCACTAACTTCTGCTTCACAGAGTCTGTTCTTACTGTAGAGAGAAAGCTCCACAACAAATTTTGGCCATGTCGGATAAAGCATCTCCATGTTAGGAGGTGTCACATATTCAATGCTTTTCAATGGGCCAAGACCACCCGCCATTTTGAGTTACCATGGCGACGTAATAAACTACGTATTTTCTCCCTCTTTGAGGCACTTCCCAGCACAGGTTATGGACCAAACTAACAGAGTACCATCACCTGGTCATCCTGAACACAACCTTGTTAGCGGCTAACGGTTAGCATGTTGCTAACCAGAAGTAGCTCTAGGAAGCTCGCACCAACTTTTGCTTCACAGAGTCTGTACTTCCTTTAGAGAGAAAGCTCTCCAACAAATTTGGGCCATGTCAGATAAAGCATGTCTATTTTATGAGGTGTCAAACATCCATTTTTGACCCCTCTTTGCCTCTGTTACATGCTGCAGAAATGCTCCAAAGACACTGAAATCACACATTCACCTCAGTACCTCACATGATAAAGGTAATGATAATTAAGACAGAGGGCTACAGCTGTGAGGGAGTCTCCATGACAACGCTGCTAGCCAGAGGCTCCTAGGAGGTCCATTTTTAAATTTTCAAGTGACTTTCAGCCATGTTTCACTTTTCTGTCCCATTTTGGATTTCACATGCTTTCCTATTGGGCCTTTGCTTCTAACAGGATCTGGCATGATGCCCAGACACGACATAATTGGCCAATACAGCACCACCCACATGTGGGAAATGGCGCTACTGACCATTTTGGTCAAATGTTGAGTTCTGGGCCCAGATGTGGTGAGGCTGAGTTGCTAAAGGAGGCCAATCTGACTCATGACCTTTGGTGACCTTTGGTGACATTAAGTATTGGCACCCTATTTGAGGCACTTACCAGTACAGCATTTGCACCAAACTCACAGAGTATCATCACCCAGGGATACTGAACACAACCTTGTTAGCGGAGGCCGATCTGACCCATGACCTTTGCTGACATTAAGTATTGGCACCCTATTTGAGGCACTTTCCAGTACAGGATTTGGACCAAACTCACAGAGTATCATCACCCAGGGATACTGAACACAACCTTGTTAGCGGAGGCCGATCTGACCCATGACCCTTGGTGACATTAAGTATTGGCACCCTATTTGAGGCACTTTCCAGTACAGGATTTGGACCAAACTCACAGAGTACATTCACCTGGTGATACTGAACACAACCTTGTTAACGGAGGCCGATCTGACCCATGACCTTTGGTGACATTAAGTATTGGCACCCTATTTGAGGCACTTTCCAGTAAAGGATTTGGACCAAACTCACAGAGTACCATCAACTGGTGATACTGAACACAACCTTGTTAGCAGAGGCCGATCTGACCCATGACCCTTGGTGACATTAAGTATTGGCACCCTATTTGAGGCACTTTCCAGTACAGGATTTGGACCAAACTCACAGAGTACATTCACCTGGTGATACTGAACACAACCTTGTTAACGGAGGCCGATCTGACCCATGACCTTTGGTGACATTAAGTATTGGCACCCTATTTGAGGCACTTTCCAGTAAAGGATTTGGACCAAACTCACAGAGTACCATCAACTGGTGATACTGAACACAACCTTGTTAGCAGAGGCCGATCTGACCCATGACCCTTAGTGACATTAAGTATTGGCACCCTATTTGAGGCACTTTCCAGTACAGAATTTGGACCAAACTCACAGAGTACATTCACCTGGTGATACTGAACACAACCTTGTTAGCGGAGGCCGATCTGACCCATGACCTTTGGTGACATTAAGTATTGGCACCCTATTTGAGGCACTTTCCAGTACAGAATTTGGACCAAACTCACAGAGTACATTCACCTGGTGAGACTGACCACAACCATGCTAGCGGCTAACGGTTAGCATGACGCTAACCGGAAGTAGCTTTAGGAAGGTCCTACCAACTTCTGCTTAGCCAGGGTTGTTCTGCCTTTACAGACAGAGTGGACTGCAGCTGTCAGTGAGTCTCCATGACAACGCAGCTAGCCAGAGGCTCCTAGTAGGTCCATTGACTTAACATGGCACCTTTCAACGGCCGCTGCGGGGGCTGGGAAGACTCTAGGAAGCTGAAATTCGCAGTGTTACTTCCTGTTAGCATTTTTGATGGTACGGTACGCACCACGAGGCAGGCGCCTTGCTAAATTTCTTCAGAAATTTTCTAGTTAGGTGCCTGCCAAGCATTTGCAATGAGGAGGCAGTGCTGTGCGAAGCACAGCACTGCCTCCCATGCAAATGCATGGAGGCACCTACTACTATTCACCTCTAAAGGCGTCTATTTATTAGGTGCCTGCCAAGCATTTGCAATGAGGAGGCAGTGCTGTGCGAAGCACAGCACTGCCTCCCATGCAAATGCATGGAGGCACCTACTACTATTCACCTCTAAACGGACTTCTTTATTAATTAGGTGCCTGCCAAGCATTTGCTTCGCACAGCACTGCCTCCCATGCAAATGCATGGAGGCACCTACTACTATTCACCTCTAAACGGACTTCTTTATTAATATTAATATTATTATTAATATTCTTTATTTTTCTTCCTTCACGATTAATGCGGCCCGAACCGTAGCGTGCACCCCCACAATATATACATCAAAACGTCCGGCTCGGTCTCGAGATGTGTGCTATTACTTCTGTTGGGGTTTCGAGTTACCATGGCAACGCAATTAGCGAAAAACCACCCCCAAAAATCCCATAGGAATGAATGGAGTCGGGTAGAAAGAACGCCTCAAAAAAGCCTCAAAATGGCCATTTTCAACGCTGTACTGTATCGTCATGCTTTCACCTACGAACACCGTTTAACTTCCAGTTTGTAGACATATCTGTGAACTACTCAGAAGTGAAAACGGGATGTGGATATCTTTTATCGTCTCTTCACAGTTACTCCTCAAAGCTCATGTCCCAAAATCAGCGAAATCATCGTTTATAATGAAAGTCAATGACGGAATTCTCCAACCGCTAGAGTGGGCCACTCTAGCGTTTTCAAAGATTTCAAAACTCCGAACAACTTCAGCCTACTCGCTCAATTTTCACTCTACGTAGACAAATTATACATCAAAACGTAGGTATTTTTGTCTGGATTCAGGAAATGTAACCCTCATTGGTGTAGCATTTATAGATTTTTCGCAAATCACCTCAGACCGACACAAACCCGAAATCCTCCCCATTCATTTCCTATGGAGCGGTTTTGAAAAATGACATCTGAAAATCCAAAACGTCACATGTTTTCGCATCGTCGCTACTCCTAAACCGTTTTATGTACAAGCATGAGACTTTCACACATGAATGTCCCGACCCTTCTGGCACTCATAAAAAAGGAATTGCTTGGATAACTGTTACGGTTTTGCCGCAGGAACAATTTGTTCGGGAGTAGCGAATGTGCAAATTCCTGAAAACGCTTTTCAGCTGCATTTTCCCACATCATCCACTTTTTTACATCGTCGCTGTGCCTACACCGATTTTTGTACAAACATGAAAATGGGCACCATAGTCCTCAAAAGCCTGCTGATACTCATAGTGAAAGAATTATTTTGATATCTCTTATACTTTTTCAGCTACAGCGATTTGTTCGGGACCGGTTTTAGAGGATTTCTAAAATTCCATAAAAATCACCTTTATATCATAATTTTTCACGCCTTTATTAAACTTTTTCCAGCAAAAACCGATAGCCTGTCTTCTTCCCCTATCCGTTACGAAATAAACGCAGAAAAAATTACGTCTCTACCATTTACGGATCAGGAGATATGGAGCGTTGTTCGGGGCAAAGTTCCCCATTATAATCCAATGGGACTTATTGTGAGCAAAGTCTCTGCACTTCGGTAGACTGGCCTGCAGCAGAGGTGTGAGTGAGTTTCCATGACGACGGAACTCTGAGGGCCAGAGGGGGAAGCTCCATTGGGATACAATGGCAACTTTCGACGCCCGCTGCAGCGGCTGTGATTAATGTAGGAATCTGAAATTCGCACAGTCACTTCCTCTTAACATTTTTAAATTTTCATGTGACTTTCAGCCATGTGTCACTTTTCTGTCCCATTTTGGATTTCACATGCTTTCTTATTGGGCCTTTGCTTCCAACAGGACCTGGCATGAGGCCCAGAGACGACCCAATTGGCCAATACAGCACCACCCACCTGTGGGAAATGGCGCTACTGACCATTTTGGTCAAATGTTGAGTTCTGGGCCCAGATGTGGTGAGGCTGAGTTGCTAAAGGAGGCCAATCTGACTCACGACCTTTGGTGACCTTTGGTCACATTAAGTATTGGCACCCTGTTTGAGGCACTTCCCAGTACAGGATTTGGACCAAACTGACAGAGTACACTCACCTGGTGATACTGAGCACAACCCTGTTAGCGGCTAACTGTTAGCATGTTGCTAACCGGAAGTAGCTCTAGGAAGGTCTCACCAACTTCCGCTTCACAGAGTCTGTTCTTACTCTAGAGAGAAAGCTGCACAACAAATTTGGGCTCCGTCGCATAAAGCATCTCCAAGCTATGAGGTGTCAAACATCCAATGCTTTTCAATAGGGGATCAAACCCCTTATGGTCCCAATACTGCATGCCCATATATGGCGCTACAGTATAGCTCAGATGGAAAGTGCAGGCTTTGCATGCAAGAGGTCATAGGATCGAATCCCGATGTGGGACACTTAGAGTTTCATATTATAATCCCCACAGTATGTATAACAAAACATGTGTGCTGATCCTATGAAGTATTTTTTTGTACCACCCGCCATTTTGAGTTACCATGGCAACGTTATAAAAAACGTATTTTCTCCCTATTTGAAGCACACCCCAGTACAGGATTTGGACCAAACTGACAGAGTACCATCACCTGGTCATCCTGAACACAACCTTGTTAGCGGCTAACGGTTAGCATGTTGCTAACAGGAAGTAGCTCTAGGAAGGTCTCACCAACTTCTGCTTCACAGAGTCTGTTCTTACTGTAGAGAGAAAGCTCCACAACAAATTTTGGCCATGTCGGATAAAGCATCTCCATGTTAGGAGGTGTCAAATATTCAATGCTTTTCAATGGGCCAAGACCACCCGCCATTTTGAGTTACCATGGCGACGTAATAAACTACGTATTTTCTCCCTCTTTGAGGCACTTCCCAGCACAGGTTATGGACCAAACTAACAGAGTACCATCACCTGGTCATCCTGAACACAACCTTGTTAGCGGCTAACGGTTAGCATGTTGCTAACAGGAAGTAGCTCTAGGAAGGTCTCACTAACTTCTGCTTCACAGAGTCTGTTCTTACTGTAGAGAGAAAGCTCCACAACAAATTTTGGCCATGTCGGATAAAGCATCTCCATGTTAGGAGGTGTCACATATTCAATGCTTTTCAATGGGCCAAGACCACCCGCCCATTTGAGTTACCATGGCGACGTAATAAACTACGTATTTTCTCCCTCTTTGAGGCACTTCCCAGCACAGGTTATGGACCAAACTAACAGAGTACCATCACCTGGTCATCCTGAACACAACCTTGTTAGCGGCTAACGGTTAGCATGTTGCTAACAGGAAGTAGCTCTAGGAAGGTCTCACTAACTTCTCCTTCACAGAGTCTGTTCTTACTGTAGAGAGAAAGCTCCACAACAAATTTTGGCCATGTCGGATAAAGCATCTCCATGTTAGGAGGTGTCACATATTCAATGCTTTTCAATGGGCCAAGACCACCCGCCATTTTGAGTTACCATGGCGACGTAATAAACAACATATTTTCTCCCTCTTTGAGGCACTTCCCAGCACAGGATATGGACCAAACTAACAGAGTACCATCACCCGGTCATACTGAACACAACCTTGTTAGCGGCTAACGCTTAGCATGTTGCTAACCGGAAGTAGCTCTAGGAAGCTCGCACAAACTTTTGCTTCACAGAGTCTGTACTTCCTTTAGAGAGAAGGCTCTACAACAAATTTGGGCCATGTCAGATAAAGCATGTCTATTTTATGAGGTGTCAAACATCCATTTTTGACCCCTCTTTGCCTCTGTTACATGCTGCAGAAATGCTCCAAAGACACTGAAATCACACATTCACCTCAGTACCTCACATGATAAAGGTAATGATAATTAAGACAGAGGGCTACAGCTGTGAGGGAGTCTCCATGACAACGCTGCTAGCCAGAGGCTCCTAGGAGGTCCATTGACTTAACATGGCACCTTTGGACGGCCGTTGCGGGGGCTGTGAAGACCGTAGGAAGCTGAAATTCGCAGTGTTACTTCCCGTTAGTATTTTCAACGGTACGGTACGCACCACGAGGCAGGCGCCTTGCTAAATTTCTTCAGAAATTTTCTAGTTAGGTGCCTGCCAAGCATTTGCAATGAGGAGGCAGTGCTGTGCGAAGCACAGCACTGCCTCCCATGCAAATGCATGGAGGCACCTACTACTATTCACCTCTAAACGGACTCTTTATTATTCTTTACTTCTTATTCCGTCACGATTAATGCGGCCCGAACCGTAGCGTGCACCCCCACAATATATACATCAAAACGTGCGGCTCGATCACGAGATGTGTGCTATTACTTTTATTGGGGTTTCGAGTTACCATGGCGACAAAATTAGCGAAAAACCACCCCCAAAAATCCCATAGGAATCAATGGAATCGGGTAGAAAGAAAGCCTCAAAAAAGCCTCCAAATGGCCATTTTCAACGCTGTACTGTGTCGTCATGCTTTCACCTACGAACACTGTTTAACTTCCAGTTTGTAGATATATCTGTGAACTACTCAGAAGTGAAAACGGGATGTAGATATCTGTTATCGTCTCCTCACAAGTGCTCCTCAAAGCTCATGTCCGAAAATCAGCGAAATCATCGTTTATAATGAAAGTCAATGACGGAATTCTCCAACCGCTAGAGTGAGCCACTCTAGCGTTTTCAAAGATTTCAAAACTCCGAACAACTTCAGCCTACTCGCTCAATTTTCACTCTACGTAGACAAATTATACATCAAAACGTAGGTATTTTTGTCTGGATTCAGGAAATGTAACCCTCATTGGTGTAGCATTTATAGATTTTTCGCAAATCACCTCAGAGCGACACAAACCCGAAATCCTCCCCATTCATTTCCTATGGAGCGGTTTTGAAAAATGACGTCTGAAAATCCAAAACATCACATG
This sequence comes from Fundulus diaphanus, assembly GCA_037039145.1. Classification (NCBI taxonomy): domain Eukaryota; kingdom Metazoa; phylum Chordata; class Actinopteri; order Cyprinodontiformes; family Fundulidae; genus Fundulus; species Fundulus diaphanus. The sequence continues at coordinate 6,259,046 of CM073132.1, read as the reverse complement.
TTTTCGCATCGTCGCTACTCCTAAACCGTTTCATGTACAAGCATGAGATTTTCACACATGAATGTCCCGACCCTTCTGGCACTCATAAAAAAGAAATTGTTTGGATAAATGTTACGGTTTTGCCGCAGGAACAATTTGTTCGGGAGTAGCGAATGTGCAAATTCCTGAAAACGCTTTTCAGCTGCATTTTCCCACATCATCCACTTTTTTACATCGTCGCTGTGCCTACACCGATTTTTGTACAAACATGAAAATGGGCACCATAGTCCTCAAAAGCCTGCTGATACTCATAGTGAAAGAATTATTTTGATATCTCTTATACTTTTTCAGCTACAGCGATTTGTTTGGGACCTTTTTTAGAGGATTTCAAAAAATCCATAAAAATCACCTTTATATCATAATTTTTCACGCCTTTATTAAACTTTTTCCAGCAAAAACCGATAGCCTGTCTTCTTCCCCTATCCGTTACGAAATAAACGCAGAAAAAATTACGTCTCTACCATTTACGGATCAGGAGATATGGAGCGTTGTTCGGGGGAAAGTTCTCCATTATAATCCAATGGGACTTATTGTGAGCAAAGTCTCTGCACTTCGGTAGACTGGCCCGCTGCAGGTGTGAGTGAGTTTCCATGACGACGGAACTCTGAGTGCCAGAGGGAGAAGCTCCATTGGGATACAATGGCAACTTTCGACGCCCGCTGCAGCGGCTGTGATTAATGTAGGAATCTGAAATTCGCACAGTCACTTCCTCTTAACATTTTTAAAATTTCAAGCCCGCTGCAGGTGTGAGTGAGTTTCCATGACGACGGAACTCTGAGGGCCAGAGGGAGAAGCTCCATTGGGATACAATGGCAACTTTCGACGCCCGCTGCAGCGGCTGTGATTAATGTGGGAATCTGAAATTCGCACAGTCACTTCCTCTTAACATTTTTAAATTTTCAAGTGACTTTCAGCCATGTGTCACTTTTCTGTCCCATTTTGGATTTCACATGCTTTCCTATTGGGCGTTTGCTTCCAACAGGATCTGGCATGATGTCTGTTAGCATGTTGCTAACCGGAAGTAGCTCTAGGAAGGTCTCACCAACTTCTGCTTCACAGAGTCTGTTCTTACTCTAGAGAGAAAGCTCCACAAGAAATTTGGGCTACGTCGCATAAAGCATCTCCAAGCTATGAGGTGTCAAACATCCAATGCTTTTCAATGGGGGATCAAACCCCTTATGGTCCCAATACTGCATGCCCATATATGGCGCTACAGTATAGCTCAGATGGAAAGTGCAGGCTTTGCATGCAAGAGGTCATGGGATCGAATCCCGGTGTGGCACACTTAGAGTTTTATGTTATAATCCCCACAGTATGTATAACAAAACATGTGTGCTGATCCTATGAAGTATTTTTTTGTACCACCCGCCATTTTGAGTTACCATGGCAACGTTATAAAAAACGTATTTTCTCCCTATTTGAAGCACATCCCAGTACAGCATTTGGACCAAACTGACAGAGTACAATCCCCCGGTGATACTGCACACAACCATGTTAGCGGCTAACGGTTAGCATGTTGCTAACAGGAAGTAGCTCTAGGAAGGTCTCACCAACTTCTGCTTCACAGAGTCTGTTCTTACTGTAGAGTGAAAGCTCCACAACAAATTTTGGCCATGTCGGATAAAGCATCTCCATGTTAGGAGGTGTCAAATATTCAATGCTTTTCAATGGGCCAAGACCACCCGCCATTTTGAGTTACCATGGCGACGTAATAAAAAACGTATTTTCTCCCTCTGTGAGGCACTTCCCAGCACAGGTTATGGACCAAACTAACAGAGTACCATCACCTGGTCATCCTGAACACAACCTTGTTAGCGGCTAACGGTTAGCATGTTGCTAACAGGAAGTAGCTCTAGGAAGGTCTCACCAACTTCTGCTTCACAGAGTCTGTTCTTACTGTAGAGTGAAAGCTCCACAACAAATTTTGGCCATGTTGGATAAAGCATCTCCATGTTAGGAGGTGTCAAATATTCAATGCTTTTCAATGGGCCAAGACCACCCGCCATTTTGAGTTACCATGGCGACGTAATAAACAACGTATTTTCTCCCTCTTTGAGGCACTTCCCAGCACAGGTTATGGACCAAACTAACAGAGTACCATCACCTGGTCATCCTGAACACAACCTTGTTAGCGGCTAACGGTTAGCATGTTGCTAACCGGAAGTAGCTCTAGCAAGCTCGCACAAACTTTTGCTTCACAGAATCTGTACTTCCTTTAGAGAGGAAGCTCTACAACAAATTTGGGCCATGTCAGATAAAGCATGTCTATTTTATGAGGTGTCAAACATCCATTTTTGACCCCTATTTGCCTCTGTTACATGCTGCAGAAATGCTCCAAAGACACTGAAATCACACATTCACCTCAGTACCTCACATGATAAAGGTAATGATAATTAAGACAGAGGGCTACAGCTGTGAGGGAGTCTCCATGACAACGCTGCTAGCCAGAGGCTCCTAGGAGGTCCATTGACTTAACATGGCACCTTTGGACGGCCGTTGCGGGGGCTGTGAAGACCGTAGGAAGCTGAAATTCGCAGTGTTACTTCCCGTTAGTATTTTCAACGGTACGGTACGCACCACGAGGCAGGCACCTTGCTAAATTTCTTCAGAAATTTTCTAGTTAGGTGCCTGCCAAGCATTTGCAATGAGGAGGCAGTGCTGTGCGAAGCACAGCACTGCCTCCCATGCAAATGCATGGAGGCACCTACTACTATTCACCTCTAAACGGACTATTTATTATTAATATTATTCTTAATTGTTTGACGATTAATGCGGCCCGAACCGTAGCGTGCACCCCCACAACATAGGCATCAAAACGTGCGGTTCGGTCGGGAATGGTGTGCTATTACTTTTATTGGGGTTTCGAGTTACCATGGCGACAAAATTAGCGAAAAACCACACCCAAAAATCCCATAGGAATCAATGGAATCGGGTAGAAAGAAAGCCTCAAAAAAGCCTCCAAATGGCCATTTTCAACGCTGTACTGTGTCGTCATGCTTTCACCTACGAACACCGTTTAACTTCCAGTTTGTAGACATATCTGTGAACTACTCAGAAGTGAAAACGGGATGTGGATATCTTTTATCGTCTCTTCACAGTTACTCCTCAAAGCTCATGTCCGAAAATCAGCGAAATCATCGTTTATAATGAAAGTCAATGACGGAATTCTCAGACTCTTAGAGTGGCCCACTCTAGCGTTTTCAAAGATTTCAAAACTCCAAACAACTTCCACCTACTCGCTCAATTTTCACTCTACGTAGACAAATTATACATCAAAACGTAGGTATTTTTGTCTGGATTCAGGAAATGTAACCCTCATTGGTGTAGCATTTATAGATTTTTCGCAAATCACCTCAGAGCGACACAAACCCGAAATCCTCCCCATTCATTTCCTATGGAGCGGTTTTGAAAAATGACGTCTGAAAATCCAAAACATCACATGTTTTCGCATCGTCGCTACTCCTAAACCGTTTCATGTACAAGCATGAGACTTTCACACATGAATGTCCCGACCCTTCTGGCACTCATAAAAAAGGAATTGTTTGGATAACTGTTACGGTTTTACCGCAGGAACAATTTGTTCGGGAGTAGCGAATGTGCAAATTCCTGAAAACGCTTTTCAGCTGCATTTTCCCACATCATCCACTTTTTTACATCGTCGCTGTGCCTACACCGATTTTTGTACAAACATGAAAATGGGCACCATAGTCCTCAAAAGCCTGCTGATACTCATAGTGAAAGAATTATTTTGATATCTCTTATACTTTTTCACCTACAGCGATTTGTTCGGGACCTTTTTTAGAGGATTTCAAAAAATCCATAAAAATCACCTTTATATCATAATTTTTCACGCCTTTATTAAACTTTTTCCAGCAAAAACCGATAGCCTGTCTTCTTCCCCTATCCGTTACGAAATAAACGCAGAAAAAATTACGTCTCTACCATTTACGGATCAGGAGATATGGAGCGTTGTTCGGGGCAAAGTTCTCCATTATAATCCAATGGGACTTATTGTGAGCAAAGTCTCTGCACTTCGTTAGACTGGCCTGCAGCAGAGGTGTGAGTGAGTTTCCATGACGACGGAACTCTGAGGGCCAGGGGGAGAAGCTCCATTGGGATACAATGGCAACTTTCGACGCCCGCTGCAGCGGCTGTGATTAATGTAGGAATCTGAAATTCGCACAGTCACTTCCTCTTAACATTTTAAAATTTTCAAGTGACTTTCAGCCATGTGTCACTTTTCTGTCCCATTTTGGATTTCACATGCTTTCCTACTGGGCCTTTGCTTCCAACAGGATCTGGCATGATGCCCAGACACGACATAATTGGCCAATACAGCACCACCCACATGTGGGAAATGCCGCTACTGACCATTTTGGTCAAATGTTGAGTTCTGGGCCCAGATGTGGTGAGGCTGAGTTGCTAAAGGAGGCCAATCTGACTCATGACCTTTGGTGACCTTTGGTGACATTAAGTATTGGCACCCTTTTTGAGGCACTTCCCAGTACAGGATTTGGACCAAACTGACAGAGTACACTCACCTCGTGATACTGAACACAACCCTGTTAGCGGCTAACTGTTAGCATGTTGCTAACCGGAAGTAGCTCTAGGAAGGTCTCACCAACTTCTGCTTCACAGAGTCTGTTCTTACTGTAGAGAGAAAGCTCCACAACAAATTTTGGCCATGTCGGATAAAGCATCTCCATGTTAGGAGGTGTCAAATATTCAATGCTTTTCAATGGGCCAAGACCACCCGCCATTTTGAGTTACCATGGCGACGTAATAAACAACGTATTTTCTCCCTTTTTGAGGGACTTCCCAGCACAGGTTATGGACCAAACTAACAGAGTACCATCACCTGGTCATCCTGAACACAACCTTGTTAGCTGCTAACTGTTAGCATGTTGCTAACCGGAAGTAGCTCTAGGAAGGTCTCACCAACTTCTACTTCACAGAGTCTGTTCTTACTCTAGAGATAAAGCTCCACAAGAAATTTGGGCTACGTCGCATAAAGCTTCTCCAAGCTATGAGGTGTCAAACATCCAATGCTTTTCAATGGGGGATCAAACCCCTTAGAGTCCCAATACTGCGTGCCCATATATGGTGCTACAGTATAGCTCGGATGGAAAGTGCAGGCTTTGCATGCAAGAGGTCATGGGATCGAATCCCGGTGTGGGACACTTAGAGTTTTATATTATAATCCCCACAGTATGTATAACAAAACATGTGTGCTGATCCTATGAAGTATTTTTTTGTACCACCCGCCATTTTGAGTTACCATGGCAACGTTATAAAAAATGTATTTTCTCCCTATTTGAAGCACATCCCAGTACAGGATTTGGACCAAACTGACAGAGTACAATCCCCCGGTGATACTGAACACAACCATGTTAGCGGCTAACGGTTAGCATGTTGCTAACAGGAAGTAGCTCTAGGAAGGTCTCACCAACTTCTGCTTCACAGAGTCTGTTCTTCCTTTAGAGAGGAAGCTCTACAACAAATTTGGGCCATGTCAGATAAAGCATGTCTATTTTATGAGGTGTCAAACATCCATTTTTGACCCCTCTTTGCCTCTGTTACATGCTGCAGAAATGCTCCAAAGACACTGATATCACACATTCACCTCAGTACCTCACATGATAAAGGTAATGATAATTAAGACAGAGGGCTACAGCTGTGAGGGAGTCTCCATGACAACGCTGCTAGCCAGAGGCTCCTAGGAGGTCCATTGACTTAACATGGCACCTTTGGACGGCCGCTGCGGGGGCTGTGAACACCGTAGGAACCTGAAATTTGCGGTGTTACTTCCTGTTGCTATTTTACACGGTACGGTACGCACCACGAGGCAGGCACCTTGCTAAATTTCTTCAGAAATTTTCTAGTGTTAAATATACTATGCACTTACTTCCACCTTCGCAAATTAATGCGGCCCGAACGGAAGCGTCCACCCCCACAATCTATACATCAAAACGTGCGGCTGGGTCTCACGAGGTGTGCTATTACTTCTGTTGTCACTGGCAGTAACCATGGTAACGTAGTACCCCAGAAACTGAAGCCAAAAACTCCCATAGGAATGAATGGGAAAATGGCCTATGGTGACTTTTAGCATTGTTTATCTTTTTAGGCACTTCTCAGTACAGGATTTGGACTAAACTAACAGAGTAACATCACCCGGTGATACTGAACACAACCATGCTAGCGGCTATCGGTTAGCATGTTGCTAACCGGAAGTAGCTTTAGGAAGGTTCTACCAACTTCTGCTTAGCCAGGGTTGATCTTTCTTTACAGACAAAGAGAGGGCTACAGCTGTGAGGGAGTCTCCATGACAACGCTGCTAGCCAGAGGCTCCTAGGAGGTCCATTGACTTAACATGGCAAATTTCAATGGCCGCTGCGGGGGCTGTGAACACCGTAGGAACCTGAAATTTGTGGTGTTACTTCCTGTTGCTATTTTACATGGTACGGTACGCACCACGAGGCAGGCGCCTTGCTAAATTTCTTCAGAAATTTTCTAGTTAGGCGCCTGCCATGGCATTTGCAATGAGGAGGCAGTGCTGTGCGAAGCACAGCACTGCCTCCCATGCAAATGCATGGAGGCACCTATTACTATTCACCTCTAAACGGACTTCTTTATTATTAATATTATTATTAGGTGCCTGCCAAGCATTTGCAATGAGGAGGCAGTGCTGTGCGAAGCACAGCACTGCCTCCCATGCAAATGCATGGAGGCACCTACTACTATTCACCTCTAAACTGACTTCTTTATTAATATTAATATTCTTTATTTTTCTTCCTTCACGATTAATGCGGCCCGAACCGTAGCGTGCACCCCCACAATATATACATCAAAACGTCCGGCTCGGTCTCGAGATGTGTGCTATTACTTCTGTTGGGGTTTCGAGTTACCATGGCAACGCAATTAGCGAAAAACCACCCCCAAAAATCCCATAGGAATGAATGGAGTCGGGTAGAAAGAAAACCTCAAAAAAGCCTCCAAATGGCCATTTTCAACGCTGTACTGTATCGTCATGCTTTCACCTACGAACACCGTTTAACTTCCAGTTTGTAGACATATCTGTGAACTACTCAGAAGTGAAAACGGGATGGGGATATCTTTTATCGTCTCTTCACAGTTACTCTTCAAAGCTCATGTCCAAAAATCAGCGAAATCATCGTTTATAATGAAAGTCAATGACGGAATTCTCCAACCGCTAGAGTGGCCCACTCTAGCGTTTTCAAAGATTTCAAAACTCCGAACAACTTCCGCCTACTCGCTCAATTTTCACTCTACGTAGACAAATTATACATCAAAACGTAGGTATTTTTGTCTGGATTCAGGAAATGTAACCCTCATTGGTGTAGCATTTATAGATTTTTCGCAAATCACCTCAGAGCGACACAAACCCCAAATCCTCCCCATTCATTTCCTATGGAGCGGTTTTGAAAAATGACGTCTGAAAATCCAAAACATCACATGTTTTCGCATCGTCGCTACTCCTAAACCGTTTCATGTACAAGCATGAGATTTTCACACATGAATGTCCCGACCCTTCTGGCACTCACAAAACAGGAATTGTTTGGATAACTGTTACGGTTTTGCCGCAGGAACAATTTGTTCGGGAGTAGCGAATGTGCAAATTCCTGAAAACGCTTTTCAGCTGCATTTTCCCACATCATCCACTTTTTTACATCGTCGCTGTGCCTACACCGATTTTTGTACAAACATGAAAATGGGCACCATAGTCCTCAAAAGCCTGCTGATACTCATAGTGAAAGAATTATTTTGATATCTCTTATACTTTTTCAGCTACAGCGATTTGTTCGGGAACGTTTTTAGAGGATTTCTAAAAATCCATAAAAATCACCTTTATATCATAATTTTTCACGCCTTTATTAAACTTTTTCCAGCAAAAACCGATAGCCTGTCTTCTTCCCCTATCCGTTACGAAATAAACGCAGAAAAAATTACGTCTCTACCATTTACGGATCAGGAGATATGGAGCGTTGTTCGGGGCAAAGTTCTCCATTATAATCCAATGGGACTTATTGTGAGCAAAGTCTCTGCACTTCGGTAGACTGGCCTGCAGCAGAGGTGTGAGTGAGTTTCCATGACGACGGAACTCTGAGGGCCAGAGGGAGAAGCTCCATTGGGATACAATGGCAACTTTCGACGCCCGCTGCAGCGGCTGTGATTAATGTAGGAATCTGAAATTCGCACAGTCACTTCCTCTTAACATTTTTAAATTTTCAAGCCTGCAGCAGAGGTGTGAGTGAGTTTCCATGACGACGGAACTCTGAGGGCCAGAGGGAGAAGCTCCATTGGGATACAATGGCAACTTTCGACGCCCGCTGCAGCGGCTGTGATTAATGTAGGAATCTGAAATTCGCACAGTCACTTCCTCTTAACATTTTAAAATTTTCAAGTGACTTTCAGCCATGTGTCACTTTTCTGTCCCATTTTGGATTTCACATGCTTTCCTATTGGGCCTTTGCTTCTAACAGGACCTGGCATGATGCCCAGACACGACATAATTGGCCAATACAGCACCACCCACATGTGGGAAATGGCGCTACTGACCATTTTGGTCAAATGTTGAGTTCTGGGCCCAGATGTGGTGAGGCTGAGTTGCTAAAGGAGGCCAATCTGACTCATGACCTTTGGTCCACAACAAATTTTGGCCATGTCGGATACTACATGCCCATATATGGTGCTACAGTATAGCTCAGATGGAAAGTGCAGGCTTTGCATGCAAGAGGTCATGGGATCGAATCCCGGTGCGGGACACTTAGAGTTTTATATTATAATCCCCACAGTATGTATAACAAAACATGTGTGCTGATCCTATGAAGTATTTTTTTGTACCACCCGCCGTTTTGAGTTACCATGGCAACGTTATAAAAAACGTATTTTCTCCCTATTTGAAGCACATCCCAGTACAGGATTTGGACCAAACTGACAGAGTACAATCCCCCGGTGATACTGAACACAACCATGTTAGCGGCTAATGGTTAGCATGTTGCTAACAGGAAGTAGCTCTAGGAAGGTCTCACTAACTTCTGCTTCACAGAGTATGTTCTTACTGTAGAGAGAAAGCTCCACAACAAATTTTGGCCATGTCGGATAAAGCATCTCCATGTTAGGAGGTGTCAAATATTCAATGCTTTTCAATGGGCCAAGACCACCTGCCATTTTGAGTTACCATGGCGACGTAATAAACTACGTATTTTCTCCCTCTTTGAGGCACTTCCCAGCACAGGTTATGGACCAAACTAACAGAGTACCATCACCTGGTCATCCTGAACACAACCTTGTTAGCGGCTAACGGTTAGCATGTTGCTAACAGGAAGTAGCTCTAGGAAGGTCTCACTAACTTCTGCTTCACAGAGTCTGTTCCTACTGTAGAGAGAAAGCTCCACAACAAATTTTGGCCATGTCGGATAAAGCATCTCCATGTTAGGAGGTGTCAAATATTCAATGCTTTTCAATGGGCCAAGACCACCCGCCATTTTGAGTTACCATGGCGACGTAATAAACAACGTATTTTCTCCCTCTTTGAGGCACTTCCCAGCACAGGTTATGGACCAAACTAACAGAGTACCATCACCTGGTCATCCTGAACACAACCTTGTTAGCGGCTAACGGTTAGCATGTTGCTAACCGGAAGTAGCTCTAGGAAGCTCGCACAAACTTTTGCTTCACAGAGTCTGTACTTCCTTTACAGAGAAGGCCCGTCCGTCCGTCCGTCTTCTTCCGCTTATCCGGGGTCGGGTCGCGGGGGTACAGAGAAGGCTCTACAACAAATTTGGGCCATGTCAGATAAAGCATGTCTATTTTATGAGGTGTCAAACATCCATTTTTGACCCCTCTTTGCCTCTGTTACATGCTGCAGAAATGCTCCAAAGACACTGAAATCACACATTCACCTCAGTACCTCACATGATAAAGGTAATGATAATTAAGACAGAGGGCTACAGCTGTGAGGGAGTCTCCATGACAACGCTGCTAGCCAGAGGCTCCTAGGAGGTCCATTGACTTAACATGGCACCTTTGGACGGCCGTTGCGGGGGCTGTGAAGACCGTAGGAAGCTGAAATTCGCAGTGTTACTTCCCGTTAGTATTTTCAACGGTACGGTACGCACCACGAGGCAGGCACCTTGCTAAATTTCTTCAGAAATTTTCTAGTTAGGTGCCTGCCAAGCATTTGCAATGAGGAGGCAGTGCTGTGCGAAGCACAGCACTGCCTCCCATGCAAATGCATGGAGGCACCTACTACTATTCACCTCTAAACGGACTTCTTTATTATTAATATTATTAATATTCTTTATTTTTCTTCCTTCACGATTAATGCGGCCCGAACCGTAGCGTGCACCCCCACAATATATACATCAAAACGTCCGGCTCGGTCTCGAGATGTGTGCTATTACTTCTGTTGGGGTTTCGAGTTACCATGGCAACGCAATTAGCGAAAAACCACCCCCAAAAATCCCATAGGAATGAATGGAGTCGGGTAGAAAGAAAACCTCAAAAAAGCCTCCAAATGGCCATTTTCAACGCTGTACTGTATCGTCATGCTTTCACCTACGAACACCGTTTAACTTCCAGTTTGTAGACATATCTGTGAACTACTCAGAAGTGAAAACGGGATGGGGATATCTTTTATCGTCTCTTCACAGTCACTCCTCAAAGCTCATGTCCAAAAATCAGCGAAATCCTCGTTTATAATGAAAGTCAATGACGGAATTCTCCAACCGCTAGAGTGGGCCACTCTAGCGTTTTAAAAGATTTCAAAACTCCGAACAACTTCAGCCTACTCGCTCAATTTTCACTCTACGTAGACAAATTATACATCAAAACGTAGGTATTTTTGTCTGGATTCAGGAAATGTAACCCTCATTGGTGTAGCATTTATAGATTTTTCGCAAATCACCTCAGAGCGACACAAACCCGAAATCCTCCCCATTCATTTCCTATGGAGCGGTTTTGAAAAATGACGTCTGAAAATCCAAAACATCACATGTTTTCGCATCGTCGCTACTCCTAAACCGTTTCATGTACAAGCATGAGACTTTCACACATGAATGTCCCGACCCTTCTGGCACTCATAAAAAAGGAATTGTTTGGATAACTGTTACGGTTTTACCGCAGGAACAATTTGTTCGGGAGTAGCGAATGTGCAAATTCCTGAAAACGCTTTTCAGCTGCATTTTCCCACATCATCCACTTTTTTACATCGTCGCTGTGCCTACACCGATTTTTGTACAAACATGAAAATGGGCACCATAGTCCTCAAAAGCCTGCTGATACTCATAGTGAAAGAATTATTTTGATATCTCTTATACTTTTTCACCTACAGCGATTTGTTCGGGACCTTTTTTAGAGGATTTCAAAAAATCCATAAAAATCACCTTTATATCATAATTTTTCACGCCTTTATTAAACTTTTTCCAGCAAAAACCGATAGCCTGTCTTCTTCCCCTATCCGTTACGAAATAAACGCAGAAAAAATTACGTCTCTACCATTTACGGATCAGGAGATATGGAGCGTTGTTCGGGGCAAAGTTCTCCATTATAATCCAATGGGACTTATTGTGAGCAAAGTCTCTGCACTTCGGTAGACTGGCCCGCTGCAGGTGTGAGTGAGTTTCCATGACGACGGAACTCTGAGGGCCAGGGGGAGAAGCTCCATTGGGATACAATGGCAACTTTCGACGCCCGCTGCAGCGGCTGTGATTAATGTAGGAATCTGAAATTCGCACAGTCACTTCCTCTTAACATTTTTAAATTTTCAAGCCTGCAGCAGAGGTGTGAGTGAGTTTCCATGACGACGGAACTCTGAGGGCCAGAGGGAGAAGCTCCATTGGGATACAATGGCAACTTTCGACGCCCGCTGCAGCGGCTGTGATTAATGTAGGAATCTGAAATTCGCACAGTCACTTCCTCTTAACATTTTTAAATTTTCAAGCCTGCAGCAGAGGTGTGAGTGAGTTTCCATGACGACGGAACTCTGAGGGCCAGAGGGAGAAGCTCCATTGGGATACAATGGCAACTTTCGACGCCCGCTGCAGCGGCTGTGATTAATGTAGGAATCTGAAATTCGCACAGTCACTTCCTCTTAACATTTTTAAATTTTCAAGTGACTTTCAGCCATGTGTCACTTTTCTGTCCCATTTTGGATTTCACATGCTTTCCTATTGGGCCTTTGCTTCTAACAGGATCTGGCATGATGCCCAGACACGACATAATTGGCCAATACAGCACCACCCACATGTGGGAAATGGCGCTACTGACCATTTTGGTCAAATGTTGAGTTCTGGGCCCAGATGTGGTGAGGCTGAGTTGCTAAAGGAGGCCAATCTGACTCATGACCTTTGGTGACCTTTGGTGACATTAAGTATTGGCACCCTTTTTGAGGCACTTCCCAGTACAGGATTTGGACCAAACTGACAGAGTACACTCACCTGGTGATACTGAACACAAACCTGTTAGCGGCTAACTGTTAGCATGTTGCTAACCGGAAGTAGCTCTAGGAAGGTCTCACCAACTTCTGCTTCACAGAGTCTGTTCTTACTCTAGAGAGAAAGCTCCACAAGAAATTTGGGCTACGTCGCATAAAGCATCTCCAAGCTATGAGGTGTCAAACATCCAATGCTTTTCAATGGGGGATCAAACCCCTTATGGTCCCAATACTGCATGCCCATATATGGCGCTACAGTATAGCTCAGATGGAAAGTGCAGGCTTTGCATGCAAGAGGTCATGGGATCGAATCCCGGTGTGGGACACTTAGAGTTTTATGTTATAATCCCCACAATATGTATAACAAAACATGTGTGCTGATCCTATGCAGTATTTTTTTGTACCACCCGCCATTTTGAGTTACCATGGCAACGTTATAAAAAACGTATTTTCTCCCTATTTGAAGCACATCCCAGTACAGGATTTGGACCAAACTGACAGAGTACAATCCCCCGGTGATACTGAACACAACCATGTTAGCGGCTAACGGTTAGCATGTTGCTAACAGGAAGTAGCTCTAGGAAGGTCTCACCAACTTCTGCTTCACAGAGGCTGTTCTTACATTGGAGAGAAAGCTCCACAACAAATTTTGGCCATGTCGGATAAAGCATCTCCATATTAGGAGGTGTCAAATATTCAATGCTTTTCAATGGGCCAAGACCACCCGCCATTTTGAGTTACCATGGCGACGTAATAAACAACGTATTTTCTCCCTCTTTCAGGCACTTTCCAGCACAAGTTATGGACCAAACTGACAGAGTACAATCCCCCGGTGATACTGAACACAACCATGTTAGCAGCTAACGGTTAGCATGTTGCTAACAGGAAGTAGCTCTAGGAAGGTCTCACCAACTTCTGCTTCACAGAGTCTGTTCTTCCTTTAGAGAGAAGGCTCTACAACCAATTTGGGCCATGTCAGATAAAGCATGTCTATTTTATGAGGTGTCAAACATCCATTTTTGACCCCTCTTTGCCTCTGTTACATGCTGCAGAAATGCTCCAAAGACACTGAAATCACACATTCACCTCAGTACCTCACATGATAAAGGTAATGATAATTAAGACAGAGGGCTACAGCTGTGAGGGAGTCTCCATGACAACGCTGCTAGCCAGAGGCTCCTAGGAGGTCCATTGACTTAACATGGCACCTTTGGACGGCCGTTGCGGGGGCTGTGAAGACCGTAGGAAGCTGAAATTCGCAGTGTTACTTCCCGTTAGTATTTTCAACGGTACGCTACGCACCACGAGGCAGGCACCTTGCTAAATTTCTTCAGAAATTTTCTAGTGTTAAATATACTATGCACTTACTTCAACCTTCGCAAATTAATGCGGCCCAAACGGAAGCGTCCACCCCCACAATCTATACATCAAAACGTGCGGCTGGGTCTCACGAGGTGTGCTATTACTTCTGTTGTCACTGGGAGTAACCATGGTAACGTAATACCCCAGAAACTGAAGCCACAAACTCCCATAGGAATGAATGGGAAAATGACCTTTGGTGAATTTTAGAATTTTCTCCCTTTTTAGGCACTTCTCAGTACAGGATTTTAACCAAACTAACAGAGAACAATCACCCGGTGATACTGAACACAACCATGCTAGCGGCTAATGGTTAGCATGTTGCTAACCGGAAGTAGCTCTAGGAAGCCTGTACAAACTTCTGCTTGACAGATTTGGTGAATTTTAGGATTTTCTCCCTTTTTAAGCACTTCTCAGTACAGGATTTCAACCAAACTAACAGAGTAACATCACCCGGTGATACTGAACACAACCATGCAAGCGGCTAACCGTTAGCTTGTTGCAAACCGGAAGTAGCTTTAGGAAGGTCCTACCAACTTCTGCTTAGCCAGGGTTCTTCTGCCTTTACAGACAGAGAGGGCTGCAGCTGTCAGTGAGTCTCCATGACAACACTACTAGCCAGAGGCTCCTAGGTGGTCCATTGACCTAACATGGCATCTTTCAACGGCCGCTGCGAGGGCTATGAAGACCGTAGGAACCTGAAATTCGCAGTGTTACTTCCTGTTAGTATTCCTGATGGTACGGTACGCACCACGAGGCAGGCGCCTTGCTAAATTTCTTCAGAAATTTTCTAGTATTATTATTAATATTCTTTATTTTTCTTCCTTCACGATTAATGCGGCCCGAACCGTAGCGTGCACCCCCACAATATATACATCAAAACGTCCGGCTCGGTCTCGAGATGTGTGCTATTACTTCTGTTGGGGTTTCGAGTTACCATGGCAACGCAATTAGCGAAAAACCACCCCCAAAAATCCCATAGGAATGAATGGAGTCGGGTAGAAAGAAAACCTCAAAAAAGCCTCCAAATGGCCATTTTCAACGCTGTACTGTATCGTCATGCTTTCACCTACGAACACCGTTTAACTTCCAGTTTGTAGATATATCTGTGAACTACTCAGAAGTGAAAACGGGATGTGGATATCTGTTATCGTCTCCTCACAAGTGCTCCTCAAAGCTCATGTCTGAAAATCAGCGAAATCATCGTTTATAATGAAAGTCAATGACGGAATTCTCCAACCGCTAGAGTGGGCCACTCTAGCATTTTCAAAGATTTCAAAACTCCGAACAACTTCAGCCTACTCGCTCAATTTTCACTCTACGTAGACAAATTATACATCAAAACGTAGGTATTTTTGTCTGGATTCAGGAAATGTAACCCTCATTGGTGTAGCATTTATAGATTTTTCGCAAATCACCTCAGAGCGACACAAACCCGAAATCCTCCCCATTCATTTCCTATGGAGCGGTTTTGAAAAATGACGTCTGAAAATCCAAAACATCACATGTTTTCGCATCGTCGCTACTCCTAAACCGTTTCATGTACAAGCATGACATTTTCACACATGAATGTCCCGACCCTTCTGGCACTCATAAAAAAGAAATTGTTTGGATAACTGTTACGGTTTTACCGCAGGAACAATTTGTTCGGGAGTAGCGAATGTGCAAATTCCTGAAAACGCTTTTCAGCTGCATTTTCCCACATCATCCACTTTTTTACATCGTCGCTGTGCCCACACCGATTTTTGTACAAACATGAAAATGGGCACCATAGTCCTCAAAAGCCTGCTGATACTCATAGTGAAAGAATTATTTTGATATCTCTTATACTTTTTCAGCTACAGCGATTTGTTCGGGACCGTTTTTAGAGGATTTCTAAAAATCCATAAAAATCACCTTTATATCATAATTTTTCACGCCTTTATTAAACTTTTTCCAGCAAAAACCGATAGCCTGTCTTCTTCCCCTATCCGTTACGAAATAAACGCAGAAAAAATTACGTCTCTACCATTTACGGATCAGGAGATATGGAGCGTTGTTCGGGGCAAAGTTCTCCATTATAATCCAATGGGACTTATTGTGAGCAAAGTCTCTGCACTTCGGTAGACTGGCCCGCTGCAGGTGTGAGTGAGTTTCCATGACGACGGAACTCTGAGGGCCAGAGAGAGAGGCTCCAATGGGATACAATGGCAACTTTCGACGCCCGCTGCAGCGGCTGTGATTAATGTAGGAATCTGAAATTCGCACAGTCACTTCCTCTTAACATTTTTAAATTTTCAAGCCTGCAGCAGAGGTGTGAGTGAGTTTCCATGACGACGGAACTCTGAGGGCCAGAGGGAGAAGCTCCATTGGGATACAATGGCAACTGTCGACGCCCGCTGCAGCGGCTGTGATTAATGTAGGAATCTGAAATTCGCACAGTCACTTCCTCTTAACATTTTTAAATTTTCAAGTGACTTTCAGCCATGTGTCACTTTTCTGTCCCATTTTGGATTTCACATGCTTTCCTACTGGGCCTTTGCTTCCAACAGGATCTGGCATGATGCCCAGACACGACATAATTGGCCAATACAGCACCACCCACATGTGGGAAATGGCGCTACTGACCATTTTGGTCAAATGTTGAGTTCTGGGCCCAGATGTTGTGAGGCTGAGTTGCTAAAGGAGGCCAATCTGACTCATGACCTTTGGTGACCTTTGGTGACATTTAGTATTGGCACCCTTTTTGAGGCACTTCCCAGTACAGGATTTGGACCAAACTGACAGAGTACACTCACCTGGTGATACTGAACACAACCCTGTTAGCGGCTAACTGTTAGCATGTTGCTAACCGGAAGTAGCTCTAGGAAGGTCTCACCAACTTCTGCTTCACAGAGTCTGTTCTTCCTGTAGAGAGAAAGCTCCACAACAAATTTTGGCCATGTCGGATAAAGCATCTCCATGTTAGGAGGTGTCAAATATTCAATGCTTTTCAATGGGCCAAGACCACCCGCCATTTTGAGTTACCATGGCGACATAATAAACAACGTATTTTCTCCCTCTTTGAGGCACTTCCCAGCACAGGTTATGGACCAAACTAACAGAGTACCATCACCTGGTCATCCTGAACACAACCTTGTTAGCGGCTAACGGTTAGCATGTTGCTAACAGGAAGTAGCTCTAGGAAGGTCCCACCAACTTCTGCTTCACAGAGTCTGTTCTTACTGTAGAGAGAAAGCTCCACAACAAATTTTGGTCATGTTGGATAAAGCATCTTCATTTTAGGAGGTGTCAAATATTCAATGCTTTTCAATGGGCCAAGACCACCCGCCATTTTGAGTTACCATGGCGACGTAATAAACAACGTATTTTCTCCCTCTTTGAGGCACTTCCCAGCACAGGTTATGGACCAAACTAACAGAGTACCATCACCTGGTCATCCTGAACACAACCATGTTAGCGGCTAACGGTTAGCATGTTGCTAACAGGAAGTAGCTCTAGGAAGGTCTCACCAACTTCTGCTTCACAGAGTCTGTTCTTACTGTAGAGAGAAAGCTCCACAACAAATTTTGGCCATGTTGGATAAAGCATCTTCATTTTAGGAGGTGTCAAATATTCAATGGTTTTCAATTGGCCAAGACCACCCGCCATTTTGAGTTACCATGGCGACGTAATAAACAACGTATTTTCTCCCTCTTTGAGGCACTTCCCAGCACAGGTTATGGACCAAACTAACAGAGTACCATCACCTGGTCATCCTGAACACAACCTTTTTAGCGGCTAACGGTTAGCATGTTGCTAACCGGAAGTAGCTCTAGGAAGCTCGCACAAACTTTTGCTTCACAGAGTCTGTACTTCCTTTACAGAGAAGGCTCTACAACAAATTTGGGCCATGTCAGATAAAGCATGTCTATTTTATGAGGTGTCAAACATCCATTTTTGACCCCTCTTTGCCTCTGTTACATGCTGCAGAAATGCTCCAAAGACACTGAAATCACACATTCACCTCAGTACCTCACATGATAAAGGTAATGGTAATTAAGACAGAGGGCTACAGCTATGAGGGAGTCTCCATGACAATGCTGCTAGCCAGAGGCTCCTAGGAGGTCCATTGACTTAACATGGCAGCTTTGGACGGCCGCTGCGGGGGCTGTGAACACCGTAGCAACCTGAAATTTGCGGTGTTACTTCCTGTTGCTATTTTACACCATACGGTACGCACCACGAGGCAGGCACCTTGCTAAATTTCTTCAGAAATTTTCTAGTTAGGTGCCTGCCAAGCATTTGCAATGAGGAGGCAGTGCTGTGCGAAGCACAGCACTGCCTCCCATGCAAATGCATGGAGGCACCTACTACTATTCACCTCTAAACGGACTCTTTATTATTATTAGGTGCCTGCCAAGCATTTGCAATGAGGAGGCAGTGCTGTGCGAAGCACAGCACTGCCTCCCATGCAAATGCATGGAGGCACCTACTACTATTCACCTCTAAACGGACTCTTTATTATTATTATTATTATTCTTTATTATTCCACGATTAATGCGGCCCGAACCGCAGCGTGCACCCCCACGATATAGGTACCAGAACGTGCGGCTCGGTCGGGAATAGTGTGCTATTACTTTTATTGGGGTTTCGAGTTACCATGGCAACGCAATAAGCGAAAAACCACCCCCGAAAAAACCCATAGTAATCAATGGAGTCGGGCAGAAAGAAAGCCTCAAAAAAGCCTCCAAATGGCCATTTTCAACGCTGTACTGTATCGTCATGCTTTCACCTACGAACACCGTTTAAATTCCAGTTTGTAGATATATCTGTGAACTACTCAGAAGTGAAAACGGGATGTGGATATCTGTTATCGTCTCCTCACAAGTGCTCCTCAAAGCTCATGTCCGAAAATCAGCGAAATCATCGTTTATAATGAAAGTCAATGACGGAATTCTCCAACCGCTAGAGTGGCCCACTCTAGCGTTTTCAAAGATTTCAAAACTCCGAACAACTTCAGCCTACTCGCTCAATTTTCACTCTACATAGACAAATTATACATCAAAACGTAGGTATTTTTGTCTGGATTCAGCAAATGTAACCCTCATTGGTGTAGCATTTATAGATTGTTCGCAAATCACCTCAGACCGACACAAACCCGAAATCCTCCCCATTCATTTCCTATGGAGCGGTTTTGAAAAATGACGTCTGAAAATCCAAAACATCACATGTTTTCGCATCGTCGCTACTCCTAAACCGTTTCATGTACAAGCATGAGACTTTCACACATGAATGTCCCGACCCTTCTGGCACTCATAAAAAAGGAATTGTTTGGATAACTGTTACGGTTTTACCGCAGGAACAATTTGTTCGGGAGTAGCGAATGTGCAAATTCCTGAAAACGCTTTTCAGCTGCATTTTCCCACATCATCCACTTTTTTACATCGTCGCTGTGCCTACACCGATTTTTGTACAAACATGAAAATGGGCACCATAGTCCTCAAAAGCCTGCTGATACTCATAGTGAAAGAATTATTTTGATATCTCTTATACTTTTTCAGCTACAGCGATTTGTTCGGGACCGTTTTTAGAGGATTTCTAAAAGTCGATAAAAATCACCTTTATATCATAATTTTTCACGCCTTTATTAAACTTTTTCCAGCAAAAACCGATAGCCTGTCTTCTTCCCCTATCCGTTACGAAATAAACGCAGAAAAAATTACGTCTCTACCATTTACGGATCAGGAGATATGGAGCGTTGTTCGGGGCAAAGTTCTCCATTATAATCCAATGGGACTTATTGTGAGCAAAGTCTCTGCACTTCGGTAGACTGGCCTGCAGCAGAGGTGTGAGTGAGTTTCCATGACGACGGAACTCTGAGGGCCAGGGGGAGAAGCTCCATTGGGATACAATGGCAACTTTCGACGCCCGCTGCAGCGGCTGTGATTAATGTAGGAATCTGAAATTCGCAGTCACTTCCTCTTAACATTTTTAAATTTTCAAGCCTGCAGCAGAGGTGTGAGTGAGTTTCCATGACGACGGAACTCTGCGGGCCAGAGGGAGAAGCTCCATTGGGATACAATGGCAACTTTCGACGCCCGCTGCAGCGGCTGTGATTAATGTAGGAATCTCAAATTCGCACAGTCACTTCCTCTTAACATTTTTAAATTTTCAAGTGACTTTCAGCCATGTGTCACTTTTCTGTCCCATTTTGGATTTCACATGCTTTCCTATTGGGCCTTTGCTTCTAACAGGATCTGGCATGATGCCCAGACACGACATAATTGGCCAATACAGCACCACCCACCTGTGGGAAATGGCGCTACTGACCATTTTGGTCAAATGTTGAGTTCTGGGCCCAGATGTGGTGAGGCTGAGTTGCTAAAGGAGGCCAATCTGACTCATGACCTTTGGTGACCTTTGGTGACCTTTGGTGACATTAAGTATTGGCACCCTTTTTGAGGCACTTCCCAGTACAGGATTTGGACCAAACTGACAGAGTACACTCACCTCGTGATACTGAACACAACCCTGTTAGCGGCTAACTGTTAGCATGTTGCTAACCGGAAGTAGCTCTAGGAAGGTCTCACCAACTTCTGCTTCACAGAGTCCATTCTTACTTTAGAGAGAAAGCTCCACAAGAAATTTGGGCTACGTCGCATAAAGCCTCTCCAAGCTATGAGGTGTCAAACATCCAATGCTTTTCAATGGGGGATCAAACCCCTTATGGTCCCAATACTGCATGCCCATATATGGCGCTACAGTATAGCTCAGATGGAAAGTGCAGGCTTTGCATGCAAGAGGTCATGGGATCGAATCCTGGTGTGGGACACTTAGAGTTTTATATTATAATCCCCACAGTATGTATAACAAAACATGTGTGCTGATCCTATGAAGTATTTTTTTGTACCACCCGCCATTTTGAGTTACCATGGCAACGTTATAAAAAACGTATTTTC
Source organism: Fundulus diaphanus (assembly GCA_037039145.1). NCBI lineage: Eukaryota > Metazoa > Chordata > Actinopteri > Cyprinodontiformes > Fundulidae > Fundulus > Fundulus diaphanus. The sequence continues at coordinate 6,238,274 of CM073132.1, read as the reverse complement.
TCCCTATTTGAAGCACATCCCAGTACAGGATTTGGACCAAACTGACAGAGTACAATCCCCCGGTGATACTGAACACAACCATGTTAGCGGCTAACGGTTAGCATGTTGCTAACAGGAAGTAGCTCTAGGAAGGTCTCACCAACTTCTGCTTCACAGAGTCTGTTCTTACTGTAGAGTGAAAGCTCCACAACAAATTTTGGCCATGTCGGATAAAGCATCTCCATGTTAGGAGGTGTCAAATATTCAATGCTTTTCAATGGGCCAAGACCACCCGCCATGTTGAGTTACCATGGCGACGTAATAAACAACGCATTTTCTCCCTCTTTTAGCCACTTCCCAGCACAGGTTATGGACCAAACTAAAGGAGAACCATCACCTGGTCATCCTGAACACAACCTTTTTAGCGGCTAACGGTTAGCATGTTGCTAACCGGAAGTAGCTCTAGGAAGCTCGCACAAACTTTTGCTTCACAGAGTCTGTACTTCCTTTAGAGAGAAGGCTCTACAACAAATTTGGGCCATGTCAGATAAAGCATGTCTATTTTATGAGGTGTCAAACATCCATTTTTGACCCCTCTTTGCCTCTGTTACATGCTGCAGAAATGCTCCAAAGACACTGAAATCACACATTCACCTCAGTACCTCACATGATAAAGGTAATGATAATTAAGACAGAGGGCTACAGCTATGAGGGAGTCTCCATGACAATGCTGCTAGCCAGAGGCTCCTAGGAGGTCCATTGACTTAACATGGCAGCTTTGGACGGCCGCTGCGGGGGCTGTGAACACCGTAGCAACCTGAAATTTGCGGTGTTACTTCCTGTTGCTATTTTACACCATACGGTACGCACCACGAGGCAGGCACCTTGCTAAATTTCTTCAGAAATTTTCTTGTTAGGTGCCTGCCAAGCATTTGCAATGAGGAGGCAGTGCTGTGCGAAGCACAGCACTGCCTCCCATGCAAATGCATGGAGGCACCTACTACTATTCACCTCTAAACGGACTATTTATTATTAATATTATTCTTAATTGTTTGACGATTAATGCGGCCCGAACCGTAGCGTGCACCCCCACAACATAGGCATCAAAACGTGCGGTTCGGTCGGGAATGGTGTGCTATTACTTTTATTGGGGTTTCGAGTTACCATGGCGACAAAATTAGCGAAAAACCACACCCAAAAATCCCATAGGAATCAATGGAATCGGGTAGAAAGAAAGCCTCAAAAAAGCCTCCAAATGGCCATTTTCAACGCTGTACTGTGTCGTCATGCTTTCACCTACGAACACCGTTTAACTTCCAGTTTGTAGACATATCTGTGAACTACTCAGAAGTGAAAACGGGATGTGGATATCTTTTATCGTCTCTTCACAGTTACTCCTCAAAGCTCATGTCCGAAAATCAGCGAAATCATCGTTTATAATGAAAGTCAATGACGGAATTCTCAGACTCTTAGAGTGGCCCACTGTAGCGTTTTCAAAGATTTCAAAACTCCAAACAACTTCCGCCTACTCGCTCAATTTTCACTCTACGTAGACAAATTATACATCAAAACGTAGGTATTTTTGTCTGGATTCAGGAAATGTAACCCTCATTGGTGTAGCATTTATAGATTTTTCGCAAATCACCTCAGAGCGACACAAACCCGAAATCCTCCCCATTCATTTCCTATGGAGCGGTTTTGAAAAATGACGTCTGAAAATCCAAAACATCACATGTTTTCGCATCGTCGCTACTCCTAAACCGTTTCATGTACAAGCATGAGACTTTCACACATGAATGTCCCGACCCTTCTGGCACTCATAAAAAAGGAATTGTTTGGATAACTGTTACGGTTTTACCGCAGGAACAATTTGTTCGGGAGTAGCGAATGTGCAAATTCCTGAAAACGCTTTTCAGCTGCATTTTCCCACATCATCCACTTTTTTACATCGTCGCTGTGCCTACACCGATTTTTGTACAAACATGAAAATGGGCACCATAGTCCTCAAAAGCCTGCTGATACTCATAGTGAAAGAATTATTTTGATATCTCTTATACTTTTTCACCTACAGCGATTTGTTCGGGACCTTTTTTAGAGGATTTCAAAAAATCCATAAAAATCACCTTTATATCATAATTTTTCACGCCTTTATTAAACTTTTTCCAGCAAAAACCGATAGCCTGTCTTCTTCCCCTATCCGTTACGAAATAAACGCAGAAAAAATTACGTCTCTACCATTTACGGATCAGGAGATATGGAGCGTTGTTCGGGGCAAAGTTCTCCATTATAATCCAATGGGACTTATTGTGAGCAAAGTCTCTGCACTTCGTTAGACTGGCCTGCAGCAGAGGTGTGAGTGAGTTTCCATGACGACGGAACTCTGAGGGCCAGGGGGAGAAGCTCCATTGGGATACAATGGCAACTTTCGACGCCCGCTGCAGCGGCTGTGATTAATGTAGGAATCTGAAATTCGCACAGTCACTTCCTCTTAACATTTTTAAATTTTCAAGTGACTTTCAGCCATGTGTCACTTTTCTGTCCCATTTTGGATTTCACATGCTTTCCTATTGGGCCTTTGCTTCCAACAGGATCTGGCATGATGCCCAGACACGACATAATTGGCCAATACAGCACCACCCACATGTGGGAAATGGCGCTACTGACCATTTTGGTCAAATGTTGAGTTCTGGGCCCAGATGTGGTGAGGCTGAGTTGCTAAAGGAGGCCAATCTGACTCATGACCTTTGGTGGCCTTTGGTGACATTAAGTATTGGCACCCTTTTTGAGCCACTTCCCAGTACAGGATTTGGACCAAACTGACAGCGTACACTCACCTGGTGATACTGAGCACAACCCTGTTAGCGGCTAACTGTTAGCATGTTGCTAACCGGAAGTAGCTCTAGGAAGGTCTCACCAACTTCTGCTTCACAGAGTCTGTTCTTACTCTAGAGAGAAAGCTCCACAAGAAATTTGGGCTACGTCGCATAAAGCATCTCCAAGCTATGAGGTGTCAAACATCCAATGCTTTTCAATGGGGGATCAAAGCCCTTATGGTCCCAATACTGCATGCCCATATATGGCGCTACAGTATAGCTCAGATGGAAAGTGCAGGCTTTGCATGCAAGAGGTCATGGGATCGAATCCCGATGTGGGACACTTAGAGTTTCATATTATAATCCCCACAGTATGTATAACAAAACATGTGTGCTGATCCTATGAAGTATTTTTTTGTACCACCCGCCATTTTGAGTTACCATGGCAACGTTATAAAAAACGTATTTTCTCCCTATTTGAAGCACATCCCAGTACAGGATTTGGACCAAACTGACAGAGTACAATCCCCCGGTGATACTGAACACAACCATTTTAGCGGCTAACGGTTAGCATGTTGCTAACAGGAAGTAGCTCTAGGAAGGTCTCACCAACTTCTGCTTCACAGAGTCTGTTTTTACTTTAGAGAGAAAGCTCCACAACAAATTTTGGCCATGTCGGATAAAGCATCTCCATGTTAGGAGGTGTCAAATATTCAATGCTTTTCATGGGCCAAGACCACCCGCCATTTTGAGTTACCATGGCGACGTAATAAACAACGTATTTTCTCCCTCTTTGAGGCACTTCCCAGCACAGGTTATGGACCAAACTAACAGAGTACCATCACCTGGTCATCCTGAACACAACCTTGTTAGCGGCTAACGGTTAGCATGTTGCTAACAGGAAGTAGCTCTAGGAAGGTCTCACTAACTTCTGCTTCACAGAGTCTGTTCTTACTGTAGAGAGAAAGCTCCACAACAAATTTTGGCCATGTCGGATAAAGCATCTCCATGTTAGGAGGTGTCACATATTCAATGCTTTTCAATGGGCCAAGACCACCCGCCATTTTGAGTTACCATGGCGACGTAATAAACTACGTATTTTCTCCCTCTTTGAGGCACTTCCCAGCACAGGTTATGGACCAAACTAACAGAGTACCATCACCTGGTCATCCTGAACACAACCTTGTTAGCGGCTAACGGTTAGCATGTTGCTAACCAGAAGTAGCTCTAGGAAGCTCGCACCAACTTTTGCTTCACAGAGTCTGTACTTCCTTTAGAGAGAAAGCTCTCCAACAAATTTGGGCCATGTCAGATAAAGCATGTCTATTTTATGAGGTGTCAAACATCCATTTTTGACCCCTCTTTGCCTCTGTTACATGCTGCAGAAATGCTCCAAAGACACTGAAATCACACATTCACCTCAGTACCTCACATGATAAAGGTAATGATAATTAAGACAGAGGGCTACAGCTGTGAGGGAGTCTCCATGACAACGCTGCTAGCCAGAGGCTCCTAGGAGGTCCATTGACTTAACATGGCACCTTTGGACGGCCGTTGCGGGGGCTGTGAAGACCGTAGGAAGCTGAAATTCGCAGTGTTACTTCCCGTTAGTATTTTCAACGGTACGGTACGCACCACGAGGCAGGCGCCTTGCTAAATTTCTTCAGAAATTTTCTAGTTATTATTATTCTTTATTATTCGGACGTTAATGCGGCCCGAACCGTAGCGTGCACCCCCACGATATAGGTACCAGAACGTGCGACTCGGTCGGGAATAGTGTGCTATTACTTTTATTGGGGTTTCGAGTTACCATGGCAACACAATTAGCGAAAAACCACCCCCCAAAAAACCCATATTAATCAATGGAGTCGGGGAGAAAGAAAGCCTCGAAAAAGCCTCAAAATGACCATTTTCAACGCTGTACTGTGTCGCCATGCTTTCACCTACGAACACCGTTTAACTTCCAGTTTGTAGATATATCTGTGAACTACTCAGAAGTGAAAACGGAATGGGGATATCTTTTATTGTCTCCTCACAAGTGCTACTCAAAGCTCATGTCCGAAAATCAGCGAAATCATCGTTTATAATGAAAGTCAATGACGGAATTCTCCAACCGCTAGAGTGGGCCACTCTAGCGTTTTCAAAGATTTCAAAACTCCGAACAACTTCAGCCTACTCGCTCAATTTTCACTCTACGTAGACAAATTATACATCAAAACGTAGGTATTTTTGTCTGGATTCAGGAAATGTAACCCTCATTGGTGTAGCATTTATAGATTTTTCGCAAATCACCTCAGAGCGACACAAACCCGAAATCCTCCCCATTCATTTCCTATGGAGCGGTTTTGAAAAATGACGTCTGAAAATCCAAAACATCACATATTTTCGCATCGTCGCTACTCCTAAACCGTTTCATGTACAAGCATGAGACTTTCACACATGAATGTCCCGACCCTTCTGGCACTCATAAAAAAGGAATTGTTTGGATAACTGTTACGGTTTTACCGCAGGAACAATTTGTTCGGGAGTAGCGAATGTGCAAATTCCTGAAAACGCTTTTCAGCTGCATTTTCCCACATCATCCACTTTTTTACATCGTCGCTGTGCCTACACCGATTTTTGTACAAACATGAAAATGGGCACCATAGTCCTCAAAAGCCTGCTGATACTCATAGTGAAAGAATTATTTTGATATCTCTTATACTTTTTCAGCTACAGCGATTTGTTCGGGAACGTTTTTAGAGGATTTCCAAAATTTGATAAAAATCCTCTTTATATCATAATTTTTCACGCCTTTATTAAACTTTTTCCAGCAAAAACCGATAGCCTGTCTTCTTCCCCTATCCGTCACGAAATAAACGCAGAAAAAATTACGTCTCTACCATTTACGGATCAGGAGATATGGAGCGTTGTTCGGGGCAAAGTTCTCCATTATAATCCAATGGGACTTATTGTGAGCAAAGTCTCTGCACTTCGGTAGACTGGCCCGCTGCAGGTGTGAGTGAGTTTCCATGACGACGGAACTCTGAGGGCCAGGGGGAGAAGCTCCATTGGGATACAATGGCAACTTTCGACGCCCGCTGCAGCGGCTGTGATTAATGTAGGAATCTGAAATTCGCACAGTCACTTCCTCTTAACATTTTTAAATTTTCAAGCCTGCAGCAGAGGTGTGAGTGAGTTTCCATGACGACGGAACTCTGAGGGCCAGAGGGAGAAGCTCCATTGGGATACAATGGCAACTTTCGACGCCCGCTGCAGCGGTTGTGATTAATGTAGGAATCTGAAATTCGCACAGTCACTTCCTCTTAACATTTTTAAATTTTCAAGTGACTTTCAGCCATGTTTCACTTTTCTGTCCCATTTTGGATTTCACATGCTTTCCTATTGGGCCTTTGCTTCTAACAGGATCTGGCATGATGCCCAGACACGACATAATTGGCCAATACAGCACCACCCACATGTGGGAAATGGCGCTACTGACCATTTTGGTCAAATGTTGAGTTCTGGGCCCAGATGTGGTGAGGCTGAGTTGCTAAAGGAGGCCAATCTGACTCATGACCTTTGGTGACCTTTGGTGACATTAAGTATTGGCACCCTATTTGAGGCACTTACCAGTACAGCATTTGCACCAAACTCACAGAGTATCATCACCCAGGGATACTGAACACAACCTTGTTAGCGGAGGCCGATCTGACCCATGACCTTTGCTGACATTAAGTATTGGCACCCTATTTGAGGCACTTTCCAGTACAGGATTTGGACCAAACTCACAGAGTATCATCACCCAGGGATACTGAACACAACCTTGTTAGCGGAGGCCGATATGACCCATGACCTTTGGTGACATTAAGTATTGGCACCCTATATGAGGCACTTTCCAGTACAGTATTTGGACCAAACTCACAGAGTACCATCAACTGGTGATACTGAACACAACCTTGTTAGCAGAGGCCGATCTGACCCATGACCCTTGGTGACATTAAGTATTGGCACCCTATTTGAGGCACTTTCCAGTACAGGATTTGGACCAAACTCACAGAGTACATTCACCTGGTGATACTGAACACAACCTTGTTAACGGAGGCCGATCTGACCCATGACCTTTGGTGACATTAAGTATTGGCACCCTATTTGAGGCACTTTCCAGTAAAGGATTTGGACCAAACTCACAGAGTACCATCAACTGGTGATACTGAACACAACCTTGTTAGCAGAGGCCGATCTGACCCATGACCCTTAGTGACATTAAGTATTGGCACCCTATTTGAGGCACTTTCCAGTACAGAATTTGGACCAAACTCACAGAGTACATTCACCTGGTGATACTGAACACAACCTTGTTAGCGGAGGCCGATCTGACCCATGACCTTTGGTGACATTAAGTATTGGCACCCTATTTGAGGCACTTTCCAGTACAGAATTTGGACCAAACTCACAGAGTACATTCACCTGGTGAGACTGACCACAACCATGCTAGCGGCTAACGGTTAGCATGACGCTAACCGGAAGTAGCTTTAGGAAGGTCCTACCAACTTCTGCTTAGCCAGGGTTGTTCTGCCTTTACAGACAGAGTGGACTGCAGCTGTCAGTGAGTCTCCATGACAACGCAGCTAGCCAGAGGCTCCTAGTAGGTCCATTGACTTAACATGGCACCTTTCAACGGCCGCTGCGGGGGCTGGGAAGACTCTAGGAAGCTGAAATTCGCAGTGTTACTTCCTGTTAGCATTTTTGATGGTACGGTACGCACCACGAGGCAGGCGCCTTGCTAAATTTCTTCAGAAATTTTCTAGTTATTATTATTCTTTATTATTCCACGATTAATGCGGCCCGAACCGCAGCGTGCACCCCCACGATATAGGTACCAGAACGTGCGGCTCGGTCGGGAATAGTGTGCTATTACTTTTATTGGGGTTTCGAGTTACCATGGCAACGCAATAAGCGAAAAACCACCCCCGAAAAAACCCATAGTAATCAATGGAGTCGGGCAGAAAGAAAGCCTCAAAAAAGCCTCCAAATGGCCATTTTCAACGCTGTACTGTATCGTCATGCTTTCACCTACGAACACCGTTTAAATTCCAGTTTGTAGATATATCTGTGAACTACTCAGAAGTGAAAACGGGATGTGGATATCTGTTATCGTCTCCTCACAAGTGCTCCTCAAAGCTCATGTCCGAAAATCAGCGAAATCATCGTTTATAATGAAAGTCAATGACGGAATTCTCCAACCGCTAGAGTGGCCCACTCTAGCGTTTTCAAAGATTTCAAAACTCCGAACAACTTCAGCCTACTCGCTCAATTTTCACTCTACATAGACAAATTATACATCAAAACGTAGGTATTTTTGTCTGGATTCAGCAAATGTAACCCTCATTGGTGTAGCATTTATAGATTGTTCGCAAATCACCTCAGACCGACACAAACCCGAAATCCTCCCCATTCATTTCCTATGGAGCGGTTTTGAAAAATGACGTCTGAAAATCCAAAACATCACATGTTTTCGCATCGTCGCTACTCCTAAACCGTTTCATGTACAAGCATGAGACTTTCACACATGAATGTCCCGACCCTTCTGGCACTCATAAAAAAGGAATTGTTTGGATAACTGTTACGGTTTTACCGCAGGAACAATTTGTTCGGGAGTAGCGAATGTGCAAATTCCTGAAAACGCTTTTCAGCTGCATTTTCCCACATCATCCACTTTTTTACATCGTCGCTGTGCCTACACCGATTTTTGTACAAACATGAAAATGGGCACCATAGTCCTCAAAAGCCTGCTGATACTCATAGTGAAAGAATTATTTTGATATCTCTTATACTTTTTCAGCTACAGCGATTTGTTCGGGACCGTTTTTAGAGGATTTCTAAAAGTCGATAAAAATCACCTTTATATCATAATTTTTCACGCCTTTATTAAACTTTTTCCAGCAAAAACCGATAGCCTGTCTTCTTCCCCTATCCGTTACGAAATAAACGCAGAAAAAATTACGTCTCTACCATTTACGGATCAGGAGATATGGAGCGTTGTTCGGGGCAAAGTTCTCCATTATAATCCAATGGGACTTATTGTGAGCAAAGTCTCTGCACTTCGGTAGACTGGCCTGCAGCAGAGGTGTGAGTGAGTTTCCATGACGACGGAACTCTGAGGGCCAGGGGGAGAAGCTCCATTGGGATACAATGGCAACTTTCGACGCCCGCTGCAGCGGCTGTGATTAATGTAGGAATCTGAAATTCGCACAGTCACTTCCTCTTAACATTTTTAAATTTTCAAGCCTGCAGCAGAGGTGTGAGTGAGTTTCCATGACGACGGAACTCTGCGGGCCAGAGGGAGAAGCTCCATTGGGATACAATGGCAACTTTCGACGCCCGCTGCAGCGGCTGTGATTAATGTAGGAATCTCAAATTCGCACAGTCACTTCCTCTTAACATTTTTAAATTTTCAAGTGACTTTCAGCCATGTGTCACTTTTCTGTCCCATTTTGGATTTCACATGCTTTCCTATTGGGCCTTTGCTTCTAACAGGATCTGGCATGATGCCCAGACACGACATAATTGGCCAATACAGCACCACCCACCTGTGGGAAATGGCGCTACTGACCATTTTGGTCAAATGTTGAGTTCTGGGCCCAGATGTGGTGAGGCTGAGTTGCTAAAGGAGGCCAATCTGACTCATGACCTTTGGTGACCTTTGGTGACCTTTGGTGACATTAAGTATTGGCACCCTTTTTGAGGCACTTCCCAGTACAGGATTTGGACCAAACTGACAGAGTACACTCACCTCGTGATACTGAACACAACCCTGTTAGCGGCTAACTGTTAGCATGTTGCTAACCGGAAGTAGCTCTAGGAAGGTCTCACCAACTTCTGCTTCACAGAGTCCATTCTTACTTTAGAGAGAAAGCTCCACAAGAAATTTGGGCTACGTCGCATAAAGCCTCTCCAAGCTATGAGGTGTCAAACATCCAATGCTTTTCAATGGGGGATCAAACCCCTTATGGTCCCAATACTGCATGCCCATATATGGCGCTACAGTATAGCTCAGATGGAAAGTGCAGGCTTTGCATGCAAGAGGTCATGGGATCGAATCCCGGTGTGGGACACTTAGAGTTTTATATTATAATCCCCACAGTATGTATAACAAAACATGTGTGCTGATCCTATGAAGTATTTTTTTGTACCACCCGCCATTTTGAGTTACCATGGCAACGTTATAAAAAACGTATTTTCTCCCTATTTGAAGCACATCCCAGTACAGGATTTGGACCAAACTGACAGAGTACAATCCCCCGGTGATACTGAACACAACCATGTTAGCGGCTAACGGTTAGCATGTTGCTAACAGGAAGTAGCTCTAGGAAGGTCTCACCAACTTCTGCTTCACAGAGTCTGTTCTTACTGTAGAGTGAAAGCTCCACAACAAATTTTGGCCATGTCGGATAAAGCATCTCCATGTTAGGAGGTGTCAAATATTCAATGCTTTTCAATGGGCCAAGACCACCCGCCATGTTGAGTTACCATGGCGACGTAATAAACAACGCATTTTCTCCCTCTTTTAGCCACTTCCCAGCACAGGTTATGGACCAAACTAAAGGAGAACCATCACCTGGTCATCCTGAACACAACCTTTTTAGCGGCTAACGGTTAGCATGTTGCTAACCGGAAGTAGCTCTAGGAAGCTCGCACAAACTTTTGCTTCACAGAGTCTGTACTTCCTTTAGAGAGAAGGCTCTACAACAAATTTGGGCCATGTCAGATAAAGCATGTCTATTTTATGAGGTGTCAAACATCCATTTTTGACCCCTCTTTGCCTCTGTTACATGCTGCAGAAATGCTCCAAAGACACTGAAATCACACATTCACCTCAGTACCTCACATGATAAAGGTAATGATAATTAAGACAGAGGGCTACAGCTATGAGGGAGTCTCCATGACAATGCTGCTAGCCAGAGGCTCCTAGGAGGTCCATTGACTTAACATGGCAGCTTTGGACGGCCGCTGCGGGGGCTGTGAACACCGTAGCAACCTGAAATTTGCGGTGTTACTTCCTGTTGCTATTTTACACCATACGGTACGCACCACGAGGCAGGCACCTTGCTAAATTTCTTCAGAAATTTTCTAGTTAGGTGCCTGCCAAGCATTTGCAATGAGGAGGCAGTGCTGTGCGAAGCACAGCACTGCCTCCCATGCAAATGCATGGAGGCACCTACTACTATTCACCTCTAAACGGACTATTTATTATTAATATTATTCTTAATTGTTTGACGATTAATGCGGCCCGAACCGTAGCGTGCACCCCCACAACATAGGCATCAAAACGTGCGGTTCGGTCGGGAATGGTGTGCTATTACTTTTATTGGGGTTTCGAGTTACCATGGCGACAAAATTAGCGAAAAACCACACCCAAAAATCCCATAGGAATCAATGGAATCGGGTAGAAAGAAAGCCTCAAAAAAGCCTCCAAATGGCCATTTTCAACGCTGTACTGTGTCGTCATGCTTTCACCTACGAACACCGTTTAACTTCCAGTTTGTAGACATATCTGTGAACTACTCAGAAGTGAAAACGGGATGTGGATATCTTTTATCGTCTCTTCACAGTTACTCCTCAAAGCTCATGTCCGAAAATCAGCGAAATCATCGTTTATAATGAAAGTCAATGACGGAATTCTCAGACTCTTAGAGTGGCCCACTCTAGCGTTTTCAAAGATTTCAAAACTCCAAACAACTTCCGCCTACTCGCTCAATTTTCACTCTACGTAGACAAATTATACATCAAAACGTAGGTATTTTTGTCTGGATTCAGGAAATGTAACCCTCATTGGTGTAGCATTTATAGATTTTTCGCAAATCACCTCAGAGCGACACAAACCCGAAATCCTCCCCATTCATTTCCTATGGAGCGGTTTTGAAAAATGACGTCTGAAAATCCAAAACATCACATGTTTTCGCATCGTCGCTACTCCTAAACCGTTTCATGTACAAGCATGAGACTTTCACACATGAATGTCCCGACCCTTCTGGCACTCATAAAAAAGGAATTGTTTGGATAACTGTTACGGTTTTACCGCAGGAACAATTTGTTCGGGAGTAGCGAATGTGCAAATTCCTGAAAACGCTTTTCAGCTGCATTTTCCCACATCATCCACTTTTTTACATCGTCGCTGTGCCTACACCGATTTTTGTACAAACATGAAAATGGGCACCATAGTCCTCAAAAGCCTGCTGATACTCATAGTGAAAGAATTATTTTGATATCTCTTATACTTTTTCACCTACAGCGATTTGTTCGGGACCTTTTTTAGAGGATTTCAAAAAATCCATAAAAATCACCTTTATATCATAATTTTTCACGCCTTTATTAAACTTTTTCCAGCAAAAACCGATAGCCTGTCTTCTTCCCCTATCCGTTACGAAATAAACGCAGAAAAAATTACGTCTCTACCATTTACGGATCAGGAGATATGGAGCGTTGTTCGGGGCAAAGTTCTCCATTATAATCCAATGGGACTTATTGTGAGCAAAGTCTCTGCACTTCGTTAGACTGGCCTGCAGCAGAGGTGTGAGTGAGTTTCCATGACGACGGAACTCTGAGGGCCAGGGGGAGAAGCTCCATTGGGATACAATGGCAACTTTCGACGCCCGCTGCAGCGGCTGTGATTAATGTAGGAATCTGAAATTCGCACAGTCACTTCCTCTTAACATTTTAAAATTTTCAAGCCTGCAGCACAGGTGTGAGTGAGTTTCCATGACGACGGAACTCTGAGGGCCAGAGGGAGAAGCTCCATTGGGATACAATGGCAACTTTCGACGCCCGCTGCAGCGGCTGTGATTAATGTAGGAATCTGAAATTCGCACAGTCACTTCCTCTTAACATTTTTAAATTTTCAAGTGACTTTCAGCCATGTGTCACTTTTCTGTCCCATTTTGGATTTCACATGCTTTCCTATTGGGCCTTTGCTTCCAACAGGATCTGGCATGATGCCCAGACACGACATAATTGGCCAATACAGCACCACCCACATGTGGGAAATGGCGCTACTGACCATTTTGGTCAAATGTTGAGTTCTGGGCCCAGATGTGGTGAGGCTGAGTTGCTAAAGGAGGCCAATCTGACTCATGACCTTTGGTGGCCTTTGGTGACATTAAGTATTGGCACCCTTTTTGAGCCACTTCCCAGTACAGGATTTGGACCAAACTGACAGCGTACACTCACCTGGTGATACTGAGCACAACCCTGTTAGCGGCTAACTGTTAGCATGTTGCTAACCGGAAGTAGCTCTAGGAAGGTCTCACCAACTTCTGCTTCACAGAGTCTGTTCTTACTCTAGAGAGAAAGCTCCACAAGAAATTTGGGCTACGTCGCATAAAGCATCTCCAAGCTATGAGGTGTCAAACATCCAATGCTTTTCAATGGGGGATCAAAGCCCTTATGGTCCCAATACTGCATGCCCATATATGGCGCTACAGTATAGCTCAGATGGAAAGTGCAGGCTTTGCATGCAAGAGGTCATGGGATCGAATCCCGATGTGGGACACTTAGAGTTTCATATTATAATCCCCACAGTATGTATAACAAAACATGTGTGCTGATCCTATGAAGTATTTTTTTGTACCACCCGCCATTTTGAGTTACCATGGCAACGTTATAAAAAACGTATTTTCTCCCTATTTGAAGCACATCCCAGTACAGGATTTGGACCAAACTGACAGAGTACAATCCCCCGGTGATACTGAACACAACCATTTTAGCGGCTAACGGTTAGCATGTTGCTAACAGGAAGTAGCTCTAGGAAGGTCTCACCAACTTCTGCTTCACAGAGTCTGTTTTTACTTTAGAGAGAAAGCTCCACAACAAATTTTGGCCATGTCGGATAAAGCATCTCCATGTTAGGAGGTGTCAAATATTCAATGCTTTTCATGGGCCAAGACCACCCGCCATTTTGAGTTACCATGGCGACGTAATAAACAACGTATTTTCTCCCTCTTTGAGGCACTTCCCAGCACAGGTTATGGACCAAACTAACAGAGTACCATCACCTGGTCATCCTGAACACAACCTTGTTAGCGGCTAACGGTTAGCATGTTGCTAACAGGAAGTAGCTCTAGGAAGGTCTCACTAACTTCTGCTTCACAGAGTCTGTTCTTACTGTAGAGAGAAAGCTCCACAACAAATTTTGGCCATGTCGGATAAAGCATCTCCATGTTAGGAGGTGTCACATATTCAATGCTTTTCAATGGGCCAAGACCACCCGCCATTTTGAGTTACCATGGCGACGTAATAAACTACGTATTTTCTCCCTCTTTGAGGCACTTCCCAGCACAGGTTATGGACCAAACTAACAGAGTACCATCACCTGGTCATCCTGAACACAACCTTGTTAGCGGCTAACGGTTAGCATGTTGCTAACCAGAAGTAGCTCTAGGAAGCTCGCACCAACTTTTGCTTCACAGAGTCTGTACTTCCTTTAGAGAGAAAGCTCTCCAACAAATTTGGGCCATGTCAGATAAAGCATGTCTATTTTATGAGGTGTCAAACATCCATTTTTGACCCCTCTTTGCCTCTGTTACATGCTGCAGAAATGCTCCAAAGACACTGAAATCACACATTCACCTCAGTACCTCACATGATAAAGGTAATGATAATTAAGACAGAGGGCTACAGCTGTGAGGGAGTCTCCATGACAACGCTGCTAGCCAGAGGCTCCTAGGAGGTCCATTGACTTAACATGGCACCTTTGGACGGCCGTTGCGGGGGCTGTGAAGACCGTAGGAAGCTGAAATTCGCAGTGTTACTTCCCGTTAGTATTTTCAACGGTACGGTACGCACCACGAGGCAGGCGCCTTGCTAAATTTCTTCAGAAATTTTCTAGTTATTATTATTCTTTATTATTCGGACGTTAATGCGGCCCGAACCGTAGCGTGCACCCCCACGATATAGGTACCAGAACGTGCGACTCGGTCGGGAATAGTGTGCTATTACTTTTATTGGGGTTTCGAGTTACCATGGCAACACAATTAGCGAAAAACCACCCCCCAAAAAACCCATATTAATCAATGGAGTCGGGGAGAAAGAAAGCCTCGAAAAAGCCTCAAAATGACCATTTTCAACGCTGTACTGTGTCGCCATGCTTTCACCTACGAACACCGTTTAACTTCCAGTTTGTAGATATATCTGTGAACTACTCAGAAGTGAAAACGGAATGGGGATATCTTTTATTGTCTCCTCACAAGTGCTACTCAAAGCTCATGTCCGAAAATCAGCGAAATCATCGTTTATAATGAAAGTCAATGACGGAATTCTCCAACCGCTAGAGTGGGCCACTCTAGCGTTTTCAAAGATTTCAAAACTCCGAACAACTTCAGCCTACTCGCTCAATTTTCACTCTACGTAGACAAATTATACATCAAAACGTAGGTATTTTTGTCTGGATTCAGGAAATGTAACCCTCATTGGTGTAGCATTTATAGATTTTTCGCAAATCACCTCAGAGCGACACAAACCCGAAATCCTCCCCATTCATTTCCTATGGAGCGGTTTTGAAAAATGACGTCTGAAAATCCAAAACATCACATATTTTCGCATCGTCGCTACTCCTAAACCGTTTCATGTACAAGCATGAGACTTTCACACATGAATGTCCCGACCCTTCTGGCACTCATAAAAAAGGAATTGTTTGGATAACTGTTACGGTTTTACCGCAGGAACAATTTGTTCGGGAGTAGCGAATGTGCAAATTCCTGAAAACGCTTTTCAGCTGCATTTTCCCACATCATCCACTTTTTTACATCGTCGCTGTGCCTACACCGATTTTTGTACAAACATGAAAATGGGCACCATAGTCCTCAAAAGCCTGCTGATACTCATAGTGAAAGAATTATTTTGATATCTCTTATACTTTTTCAGCTACAGCGATTTGTTCGGGAACGTTTTTAGAGGATTTCCAAAATTTGATAAAAATCCTCTTTATATCATAATTTTTCACGCCTTTATTAAACTTTTTCCAGCAAAAACCGATAGCCTGTCTTCTTCCCCTATCCGTCACGAAATAAACGCAGAAAAAATTACGTCTCTACCATTTACGGATCAGGAGATATGGAGCGTTGTTCGGGGCAAAGTTCTCCATTATAATCCAATGGGACTTATTGTGAGCAAAGTCTCTGCACTTCGGTAGACTGGCCCGCTGCAGGTGTGAGTGAGTTTCCATGACGACGGAACTCTGAGGGCCAGGGGGAGAAGCTCCATTGGGATACAATGGCAACTTTCGACGCCCGCTGCAGCGGCTGTGATTAATGTAGGAATCTGAAATTCGCACAGTCACTTCCTCTTAACATTTTTAAATTTTCAAGCCTGCAGCAGAGGTGTGAGTGAGTTTCCATGACGACGGAACTCTGAGGGCCAGAGGGAGAAGCTCCATTGGGATACAATGGCAACTTTCGACGCCCGCTGCAGCGGTTGTGATTAATGTAGGAATCTGAAATTCGCACAGTCACTTCCTCTTAACATTTTTAAATTTTCAAGTGACTTTCAGCCATGTTTCACTTTTCTGTCCCATTTTGGATTTCACATGCTTTCCTATTGGGCCTTTGCTTCTAACAGGATCTGGCATGATGCCCAGACACGACATAATTGGCCAATACAGCACCACCCACATGTGGGAAATGGCGCTACTGACCATTTTGGTCAAATGTTGAGTTCTGGGCCCAGATGTGGTGAGGCTGAGTTGCTAAAGGAGGCCAATCTGACTCATGACCTTTGGTGACCTTTGGTGACATTAAGTATTGGCACCCTATTTGAGGCACTTACCAGTACAGCATTTGCACCAAACTCACAGAGTATCATCACCCAGGGATACTGAACACAACCTTGTTAGCGGAGGCCGATCTGACCCATGACCTTTGCTGACATTAAGTATTGGCACCCTATTTGAGGCACTTTCCAGTACAGGATTTGGACCAAACTCACAGAGTATCATCACCCAGGGATACTGAACACAACCTTGTTAGCGGAGGCCGATATGACCCATGACCTTTGGTGACATTAAGTATTGGCACCCTATATGAGGCACTTTCCAGTACAGTATTTGGACCAAACTCACAGAGTACCATCAACTGGTGATACTGAACACAACCTTGTTAGCAGAGGCCGATCTGACCCATGACCCTTGGTGACATTAAGTATTGGCACCCTATTTGAGGCACTTTCCAGTACAGGATTTGGACCAAACTCACAGAGTACATTCACCTGGTGATACTGAACACAACCTTGTTAACGGAGGCCGATCTGACCCATGACCTTTGGTGACATTAAGTATTGGCACCCTATTTGAGGCACTTTCCAGTAAAGGATTTGGACCAAACTCACAGAGTACCATCAACTGGTGATACTGAACACAACCTTGTTAGCAGAGGCCGATCTGACCCATGACCCTTAGTGACATTAAGTATTGGCACCCTATTTGAGGCACTTTCCAGTACAGAATTTGGACCAAACTCACAGAGTACATTCACCTGGTGATACTGAACACAACCTTGTTAGCGGAGGCCGATCTGACCCATGACCTTTGGTGACATTAAGTATTGGCACCCTATTTGAGGCACTTTCCAGTA
This sequence comes from Fundulus diaphanus, assembly GCA_037039145.1. Lineage (NCBI taxonomy): Eukaryota > Metazoa > Chordata > Actinopteri > Cyprinodontiformes > Fundulidae > Fundulus > Fundulus diaphanus. The sequence continues at coordinate 6,220,879 of CM073132.1, read as the reverse complement.
CAGAATTTGGACCAAACTCACAGAGTACATTCACCTGGTGAGACTGACCACAACCATGCTAGCGGCTAACGGTTAGCATGACGCTAACCGGAAGTAGCTTTAGGAAGGTCCTACCAACTTCTGCTTAGCCAGGGTTGTTCTGCCTTTACAGACAGAGTGGACTGCAGCTGTCAGTGAGTCTCCATGACAACGCAGCTAGCCAGAGGCTCCTAGTAGGTCCATTGACTTAACATGGCACCTTTCAACGGCCGCTGCGGGGGCTGGGAAGACTCTAGGAAGCTGAAATTCGCAGTGTTACTTCCTGTTAGCATTTTTGATGGTACGGTACGCACCACGAGGCAGGCGCCTTGCTAAATTTCTTCAGAAATTTTCTAGTTAGGTGCCTGCCAAGCATTTGCAATGAGGAGGCAGTGCTGTGCGAAGCACAGCACTGCCTCCCATGCAAATGCATGGAGGCACCTACTACTATTCACCTCTAAAGGCGTCTATTTATTATTCTTTATTATTATTCCGTCACGATTAATGCGGCCCGAACCGTAGGTTCGGGCCGCATTATATAGGTACCAAAACGTGCGGCTCGATTCCGAGATGTGTGCTATTACTTTTATTGGGGTTTCGAGTTACCATGGCGACAAAATTAGCGAAAAACCACGCGAAAAAATCCCATAGGAATGAATGGAGTCGGGTAAAAAGACAGCCTCAAAAAAGCCTCAAAATGACCATTTTCAACGCTGTACTGTGTCGTCATGCTTTCACCTACGAACACCGTTTAACTTCCAGTTTGTAGACATATCTGTGAACTACTCAGAAGTGAAAACGGGATGGGGATATCTTTTATCGTCTCTTCACAGTTACTCCTCAAAGCTCATGTCCGAAAATCAGCGAAATCATCGTTTATAATGAAAGTCAATGACGGAATTCTCCAACCGCTAGAGTGGGCCACTCTAGCGTTTTCAAAGATTTCAAAACTCCGAACAACTTCCGCCTACTCGTTCAATTTTCACTCTACGTAGACAAATTATACATCAAAACGTAGGTATTTTTGTCTGGATTCAGGAAATGTAACCCTCATTGGTGTAGCATTTATAGATTTTTCGCAAATCACCTCAGAGCGACACAAACCCGAAATCCTCCCCATTCATTTCCTATGGAGCGGTTTTGAAAAATGACGTCTGAAAATCCAAAACATCACATGTTTTCGCATCGTCGCTACTCCTAAACCGTTTCATGTACAAGCATGACATTTTCACACATGAATGTCCCGACCCTTCTGGCACTCATAAAAAAGAAATTGTTTGGATAACTGTTACGGTTTTGCCGCAGGAACAATTTGTTCGGGAGTAGCGAATGTGCAAATTCCTGAAAACGCTTTTCAGCTGCATTTTCCCACATCATCCACTTTTTTACATCGTCGCTGTGCCCACACCGATTTTTGTACAAACATGAAAATGGGCACCATAGTCCTCAAAAGCCTGCTGATACTCATAGTGAAAGAATTATTTTGATATCTCTTATACTTTTTCAGCTACAGCGATTTGTTCGGGACCGTTTTTAGAGGATTTCTAAAAATCCATAAAAATCACCTTTATATCATAATTTTTCACGCCTTTATTAAACTTTTTCCAGCAAAAACCGATAGCCTGTCTTCTTCCCCTATCCGTTACGAAATAAACGCAGGAAAAATTACGTCTCTACCATTTACGGATCAGGAGATATGGAGCGTTGTTCGGGGCAAAGTTCTCCATTATAATCCAATGGGACTTATTGTGAGCAAAGTCTCTGCACTTCGGTAGACTGGCCCGCTGCAGGTGTGAGTGAGTTTCCATGACGACGGAACTCTGAGGGCCAGAGAGAGAGGCTCCAATGGGATACAATGGCAACTTTCGACGCCCGCTGCAGCGGCTGTGATTAATGTAGGAATCTGAAATTCGCACAGTCACTTCCTCTTAACATTTTTAAATTTTCAAGCCTGCAGCAGAGGTGTGAGTGAGTTTCCATGACGACGGAACTCTGAGGGCCAGAGGGAGAAGCTCCATTGGGATACAATGGCAACTGTCGACGCCCGCTGCAGCGGCTGTGATTAATGTAGGAATCTGAAATTCGCACAGTCACTTCCTCTTAACATTTTTAAATTTTCAAGTGACTTTCAGCCATGTGTCACTTTTCTGTCCCATTTTGGATTTCACATGCTTTCCTACTGGGCCTTTGCTTCCAACAGGATCTGGCATGATGCCCAGACACGACATAATTGGCCAATACAGCACCACCCACATGTGGGAAATGGCGCTACTGACCATTTTGGTCAAATGTTGAGTTCTGGGCCCAGATGTTGTGAGGCTGAGTTGCTAAAGGAGGCCAATCTGACTCATGACCTTTGGTGACCTTTGGTGACATTTAGTATTGGCACCCTTTTTGAGGCACTTCCCAGTACAGGATTTGGACCAAACTGACAGAGTACACTCACCTGGTGATACTGAACACAACCCTGTTAGCGGCTAACTGTTAGCATGTTGCTAACCGGAAGTAGCTCTAGGAAGGTCTCACCAACTTCTGCTTCACAGAGTCTGTTCTTCCTGTAGAGAGAAAGCTCCACAACAAATTTTGGCCATGTCGGATAAAGCATCTCCATGTTAGGAGGTGTCAAATATTCAATGCTTTTCAATGGGCCAAGACCACCCGCCATTTTGAGTTACCATGGCGACGTAATAAACAACGTATTTTCTCCCTATTTGAAGCACATCCCAGCACAGGATTTGGACCAAACTGACAGAGTACAATCCCCCGGTGATACTGAACACAACCATGTTAGCGGCTAACGGTTAGCATGTTGCTAACAGGAAGTAGCTCTAGGAAGGTCTCAACAACTTCTGCTTCACAGAGTCTGTTCTTACTGTAGAGAGAAAGCTCCACAACAAATTTTGGCCATGTCGGATAAAGCATCTCCATGTTAGGACGTGTCAAATATTCAATGCTTTTCAATGGGCCAAGACCACCCGCCATTTTGAGTTACCATGGCGACATAATAAACAACGTATTTTCTCCCTCTTTGAGGCACTTCCCAGCACAGGTTATGGACCAAACTAACAGAGTACCATCACCTGGTCATCCTGAACACAACCTTGTTAGCGGCTAACGGTTAGCATGTTGCTAACAGGAAGTAGCTCTAGGAAGGTCCCACCAACTTCTGCTTCACAGAGTCTGTTCTTACTGTAGAGAGAAAGCTCCACAACAAATTTTGGTCATGTTGGATAAAGCATCTTCATTTTAGGAGGTGTCAAATATTCAATGCTTTTCAATGGGCCAAGACCACCCGCCATTTTGAGTTACCATGGCGACGTAATAAACAACGTATTTTCTCCCTCTTTGAGGCACTTCCCAGCACAGGTTATGGACCAAACTAACAGAGTACCATCACCTGGTCATCCTGAACACAACCATGTTAGCGGCTAACGGTTAGCATGTTGCTAACAGGAAGTAGCTCTAGGAAGGTCTCACCAACTTCTGCTTCACAGAGTCTGTTCTTACTGTAGAGAGAAAGCTCCACAACAAATTTTGGCCATGTTGGATAAAGCATCTTCATTTTAGGAGGTGTCAAATATTCAATGGTTTTCAATGGGCCAAGACCACCCGCCATTTTGAGTTACCATGGCGACGTAATAAACAACGTATTTTCTCCCTCTTTGAGGCACTTCCCAGCACAGGTTATGGACCAAACTAACAGAGTACCATCACCTGGTCATCCTGAACACAACCTTTTTAGCGGCTAACGGTTAGCATGTTGCTAACCGGAAGTAGCTCTAGGAAGCTCGCACAAACTTTTGCTTCACAGAGTCTGTACTTCCTTTACAGAGAAGGCTCTACAACAAATTTGGGCCATGTCAGATAAAGCATGTCTATTTTATGAGGTGTCAAACATCCATTTCTGACCCCTCTTTGCCTCTGTTACATGCTGCAGAAATGCTCCAAAGACACTGAAATCACACATTCACCTCAGTACCTCACATGATAAAGGTAATGGTAATTAAGACAGAGGGCTACAGCTATGAGGGAGTCTCCATGACAATGCTGCTAGCCAGAGGCTCCTAGGAGGTCCATTGACTTAACATGGCAGCTTTGGACGGCCGCTGCGGGGGCTGTGAACACCGTAGCAACCTGAAATTTGCGGTGTTACTTCCTGTTGCTATTTTACACCATACGGTACGCACCACGAGGCAGGCACCTTGCTAAATTTCTTCAGAAATTTTCTAGTTAGGTGCCTGCCAAGCATTTGCAATGAGGAGGCAGTGCTGTGCGAAGCACAGCACTGCCTCCCATGCAAATGCATGGAGGCACCTACTACTATTCACCTCTAAAGGCGTCTCTTTATTATTCTTTATTTTTCATCCGTCACGATTAATGCGGCCCGAACCGTAGCGTGCACCCCCACAATATATACATCAAAACGTGCGGCTCGATCACGAGATGTGTGCTATTACTTTTATTGGGGTTTCGAGTTACCATGGCGACAAAATTAGCGAAAAACCACCCGAAAAAATCCCATAGGAATGAATGGAGTTGGGTAAAAAGAACGCCTCAAAAAAGCCTCCAAATGGCCATTTTCAACGCTGTACTGTATCGTCATGCTTTCACCTACGAACACCGTTTAAATTCCAGTTTGTAGGTATATCTGTGAACTACTCAGAAGTGAAAACGGGATGTGGATATCTATTATCGTCTCCTCACAAGTGCTCCTCAAAGCTCATGTCCGAAAATCAGCGAAATCATCGTTTATAATGAAAGTCAATGACGGAATTCTCCAACCGCTAGAGTGGGCCACTCTAGCGTTTTCAAAGATTTCAAAACTCCGAACAACTTCAGCCTACTCGCTCAATTTTCACTCTACGTAGACAAATTATACATCAAAACGTAGGTATTTTTGTCTGGATTCAGGAAATGTAACCCTCATTGGTGTAGCATTTATAGATTTTTCCCAAATCACCTCAGAGCGACACAAACCCGAAATCCTCCCCATTCATTTCCTATGGAGCCGTTTTGAAAAATGACGTCTGAAAATCCAAAACATCACATGTTTTCGCATCGCCGCTACTCCTAAACCGTTTCATGTACAAGCATGAGACTTTCACACATGAATGTCCCGACCCTTCTGGCACTCATAAAAAAGGAATTGTTTGGATAACTGTTACGGTTTTACCGCAGGAACAATTTGTTCGGGAGTAGCGAATGTGCAAATTCCTGAAAACGCTTTTCAGCTGCATTTTCCCACATCATCCACTTTTTTACATCGTCGCTGTGCCTACACCGATTTTTGTACAAACATGAAAATGGGCACCATAGTCCTCAAAAGCCTGCTGATACTCATAGTGAAAGAATTATTTTGATATCTCTTATACTTTTTCAGCTACAGCGATTTGTTCGGGACCGTTTTTAGAGGATTTCTAAAAGTCGATAAAAATCACCTTTATATCATAATTTTTCACGCCTTTATTAAACTTTTTCCAGCAAAAACCAATAGCCTGTCTTCTTCCCCTATCCGTCACGAAATAAACGCAGAAAAAATTACATCTCTACCATTTACGGATCAGGAGATATGGAGCGTTGTTCGGGGCAAAGTTCTCCATTATAATCCAATGGGACTTATTGTGAGCAAAGTCTCTGCACTTCGGTAGACTGGCCTGCAGCAGAGGTGTGAGTGAGTTTCCATGACGACGGAACTCTGAGGGCCAGAGGGAGAAGCTCCATTGGGATACAATGGCAACTTTCGACGCCCGCTGCAGCGGCTGTGATTAATGTAGGAATCTGAAATTCGCACAGTCACTTCCTCTTAACATTTTTAAATTTTCAAGCCTGCAGCAGAGGTGTGAGTGAGTTTCCATGACGACGGAACTCTGAGGGCCAGAGGGAGAAGCTCCATTGGGATACAATGGCAACTTTCGACGCCCGCTGCAGCGGCTGTGATTAATGTAGGAATCTGAAATTCGCACAGTCACTTCCTCTTAACATTTTTAAATTTTCAAGTGACTTTCAGCCATGTGTCACTTTTCTGTCCCATTTTGGATTTCACATGCTTTCCTATTGGGCCTTTGCTTCCAACAGGACCTGGCTTGATAACCAGACATGACCCAATTGGCCAATACAGCACCACCCACCTGTGGGAAATGGCGCTACTGACCATTTTGGTGAAATGTTGAGTTCTGGGCCCAGATGTGGTGAGGCTGAGTTGCTAAAGGAGGCCAATCTGACTCATGAGCTTTGGTGACCTTTGGTGACATTAAGTATTGGCACCCTTTTTGAGGCACTTCCCAGTACAGGATTTGGACCAAACTGACAGAGTACACTCACCTGGTGATACTGAACACAACCCTGTTAGCAGCTAACTGTTAGCATGTTGCTAACCGGAAGTAGCTCTAGGAAGGTCTCACCAACTTCTGCTTCACAGAGTCTGTTCTTACTCTAGAGAGAAAGGTCCACAAGAAATTTGGGCTACGTCGCATAAAGCATCTCCAAGCTATGAGGTGTCAAACATCCAATGCTTTTCAATGGGGGATCAAACCCCTTATGCTCCCAATATTGCATGCCCATATATGGCGCTACAGTATAGCTCAGATGGAAAGTGCAGGCTTTGCATGCAAGAGGTCATGGGATCGAATCCCGGTGTGGCACACTTAGAGTTTTATATTATAATCCCCACAGTATGTATAACAAAACATGTGTGCTGATCCTATGAAGTATTTTTTTGTACCACCCGCCATTTTGAGTTACCATGGCAACGTTATAAAAAATGTATTTTCTCCCTATTTGAAGCACATCCCAGTACAGGATTTGGACCAAACTGACAGAGTACAATCCCCCGGTGATACTGAACACAACCATGTTAGCGGCTAACGGTTAGCATGTTGCTAACAGGAAGTAGCTCTAGGAAGGTCTCACCAACTTCTGCTTCACAGAGGCTGTTCTTACTGTAGAGAGAAAGCTCCACAACAAATTTTGGCCATGTCGGATAAAGCATCTCCATGTTAGGAGGTGTCAAATATTCAATGCTTTTCAATGGGCCAAGACCACCCGCCATTTTGAGTTACCATGGCGACGTAATAAACTAGGTATTTTCTCCCTCTTTGAGGCACTTCCCAGCACAGGTTATGGACCAAACTAACAGAGTACCATCACCTGGTCATCTTGAACACAACCTTGTTAGCGGCTAACGGTTAGCATGTTGCTAACCGGAAGTAGCTCTAGGAAGGTCTCACCAACTTCTGCTTCACAGAGTCTGTTCTTACTGTAGAGAGAAAGCTCCACAACAAATTTTGGCCATGTCGGATAAAGCATCTCCATGTTAGGAGGTGTCAAATATTCAATGCTTTTCAATGGGCCAAGACCACCCGCCATTTTGAGTTACCATGGCGACGTAATAAACAACGTATTTTCTCCCTCTTTGAGGCACTTCCCAGCACAGGTTATGGACCAAACTAACAGAGTACCATCACCTGGTCATCCTGAACACAACCTTGTTAGCGGCTAACGGTTAGCATGTTGCTAACCGGAAGTAGCTCTAGGAAGCTCGCACAAACTTTTGCTTCACAGAGTCTGTACTTCCTTTAGAGAGGAAGCTCTACAACAAATTTGGGCCATGTCAGATAAAGCATGTCTATTTTATGAGGTGTCAAACATCCATTTTTGACCCCTCTTTGCCTCTGCTACATGCTGCAGAAATGCTCCAAAGACACTGAAATCACACATTCACCTCAGTACCTCACATGATAAAGGTAATGATAATTAAGACAGAGGGCTACAGCTGTGAGGGAGTCTCCATGACAACGCTGCTAGCCAGAGGCTCCTAGGAGGTCCATTGACTTAACATGGCACCTTTGGACGGCCGCTGCGGGGGCTGTGAACACCGTAGGAACCTGAAATTCGCGGTGTTACTTCCTGTTGCTTTGTTACGCGGTACGGTACGCACCACGAGGCAGGCGCCTTGCTAAATTTCTTCAGAAATTTTCTAGTGTTAAATATACTATGCACTTACTTCAACCTTCGCAAATTAATGCGGCCCGAACGGAAGCGTCCACCCCCACAATCTATACATCAAAACATGCGGCTGGGTCTCACGAGGTGTGCTATTACTTCTGTTGTCACTGGGAGTAACCATGGTAACGTAATACCCCAGAAACTGAAGCCACAAACTCCCATAGGAATGAATGGGAAAATGACCTTTGGTGAATTTTAGAATTTTCTCCATTTTTAGGCACTTCTCAGTACAGGATTTCAACCAAACTAACAGAGTAACATCACCAAGTGATACCGAACACAACCATGCTAGCGGCTAACGGTTAGCATGTTGCTAACCGGAAGTAGCTTTAGGAAGGTCCTACCAACTTCTGCTTAGCCAGGGTTGTTCTGCCTTTACAGACAAAGAGAGGGCTACAGCTGTGAGGGAGTCTCCATGACAACGCTGCTAGCCAGAGTCTCCTAGGAGGTCCATTGACTTAACATGGCACCTTTGGACGGCCGTTGCGGGGGCTGTGAACACCGTAGGAAGCTGAAATTCGCAGTGTTACTTCCGGTTAGTATTTTCAACGGTACGGTACGCACCACGAGGCAGGCACCTTGCTAAATTTCTTCAGAAATTTTCTAGTGTTAAATATACTATGCACTTACTTGAACCTTCGCAAATTAATGCGGCCCGAACGGAAGCGTCCACCCCCACAATCTATACATCAAAACGTGCGGCTGGGTCTCACGAGGTGTGCTATTACTTCTGTTGTCACTGGCAGTAACCATGGTAACGTAGTACCCCAGAAACTGAAGCCAAAAACTCCCATAGGAATGAATGGGAAAATGACCTTTGGTGAATTTTAGGATTTTCTCTCTTTTTAGGCACTTCTCAGCATAGGATTTCAACCATACTAACAGAGTACCATCATTCGGTGAGACTGACCACAACCATGTTAGCGGCTAACGGTTAGCATGTCGCTAACCCCAAGTAGCTCTAGGAAGTTCCTACCAACTTCTGCTTAGCCAGGGTTGTTCTGCCTTTACAGACAAAGAGAGGGCTACAGCTGTGAAGGAGTCTCCATGACAAGGCTGCTAGCCAGAGGCTCCTAGGAGGTCCATTGACTTAACATGGCACCTTTCGACGGCCGCTGCGGGGGCTGTGAAGACCGTAGGAAGCTGAAATTTGCGGTGTTACTTCCTGTTGCTATTCTAGACGCTACGGTACGCACCACGAGGCAGGCGCCTTGCTAAATTTCTTCAGAAATTTTCTAGTTAGGTGCCTGCCAAGCATTTGCAATGAGGAGGCAGTGCTGTGCGAAGCACAGCACTGCCTCCCATGCAAATGCATGGAGGCACCTACTACTATTCACCTCTAAAGGCGTCTCTTTATTATTCTTTATTTTTCATCCGTCACGATTAATGCGGCCCGAACCGTAGCGTGCACCCCCACAATATATACATCAAAACGTGCGGCTCGATCACGAGATGTGTGCTATTACTTTTATTGGGGTTTCGAGTTACCATGGCGACAAAATTAGCGAAAAACCACCCCCAAAAATCCCATAGGAATCAATGGAATCGGGTAGAAAGAAAGCCTCAAAAAAGCCTCCAAATGGCCATTTTCAACGCTGTACTGTGTCGTCATGCTTTCACCTACGAACACCGTTTAACTTCCAGTTTGTAGACATATCTGTGAACCACTCAGAAGTGAAAACGGGATGGGGATATCTTTTATCGTCTCTTCACAGTTACTCCTCAAAGCTCATGTCCGAAAATCAGCGAAATCATCGTTTATAATGAAAGTCAATGACGGAATTCTCCAACCGCTAGAGTGGGCCACTCTAGCGTTTTCAAAGATTTCAAAACTCCGAACAACTTCAGCCTACTCGCTCAATTTTCACTCTACGTAGACAAATTATACATCAAAACGTAGGTATTTTTGTCTGGATTCAGGAAATGTAACCCTCATTGGTGTAGCATTTATAGATTTTCCGCAAATCACCTCAGACCGACACAAACCCGAAACCTCCCCCATTCATTTCCTATGGAGCGGTTTTGAAAAATGACGTCTGAAAATCCAAAACATCACGTGTTTTCGCATCGTCGCTACTCCTAAACCGTTTCATGTACAAGCATGAGATTTTCACACATGCATGTCCCGACACTTCTGGCACTCATAAAAAAGAAATTGTTGGGATAACTGTTACGGTTTTGCCGCAGGAACAATTTGTTCGGGAGTAGCGAATGTGCAAATTCCTGAAAACGCTTTTCAGCTGCATTTTCCCATATCATCCACTTTTTTACATCGTCGCTGTGCCTACACCGTTTTTTGTACAAACATGAAAATGAATACCATAGTCCTCAAAAGCCTGCTGATACTCATAGTGAAAGAATTATTTTGATATCTCTTATACTTTTTCAGCTACAGCGATTTGTTCGGGACCGTTTTAAGAGGATTTCTAAAAATCCATAAAAATCACCTTTATATCATAATTTTTCACGCCTTTATTAAACTTTTTCCAGCAACAACCGATAGCCTGTCTTCTTCCCCTATCCGTTACGAAATAAACGCAGAAAAAATTACGTCTCTCCCATTTACGGATCAGGAGATATGGAGCGTTGTTCGGGGCAAAGTTCTCCATTATAATCCAATGGGACTTATTGTGAGCAAAGTCTCTGCACTTCGGTAGACTGGCCCGCTGCAGGTGTGAGTGAGTTTCCATGACGACGGAACTCTGAGGGCCAGAGGGAGAAGCTCCATTGGGATACAATGGCAACTTTCGACGCCCGCTGCAGCGGCTGTGATTAATGTAGGAATCTGAAATTCGCACAGTCACTTCCTCTTAACATTTTTAAATTTTCAAGTGACTTTCAGCCATGTGTCACTTTTCTGTCCCATTTTGGATTTCACATGCTTTCCTATTGGGCCTTTGCTTCTAACAGGATCTGGCATGATGCCCAGACACGACATAATTGGCCAATACAGCACCACCCATATGTGGGAAATGGCGCTACTGACCATTTTGGTCAAATGTTGAGTTCTGGGCCAAGATGTGGTGAGGCTGAGTTGCTAAAGGAGGCCAATCTGACTCATGACCTTTGGTGACCTTTGGTGACATTAAGTATTGGCACCCTTTTTGAGGCACTTCCCAGTACAGGATTTGGACCAAACTGACAGAGTACACTCACCTGGTGATACTGAACACAACCCTGTTAGCGGCTAACTGTTAGCATGTTGCTAACCGGAAGTAGCTCTAGGAAGGTCTCACCAACTTCTGCTTCACAGAGTCTGTTCTTACTCTAGAGAGAAAGCTCCACAAGAAATTTGGGCTATGTCGCATAAAGCATCTCCAAGCTATGAGGTGTCAAACATCCAATGCTTTTCAATGGGGGATCGAACCCCTTATGGTCCCAATGCTGCATGCCCATATATGGTGCTACAGTAAAGCTCAGATGGAAAGTGCAGGCTTTGCATGCAGGAGGTCATGGGATCGAATCCTGGTGTGGGACACCTGGGAGTTTTATATTATAATCCCCACAGTATGTATAACAAAACATGTGTGCTGATCCTATGAAGTATTTTTTTGTACCACCCGCCATTTTGAGTTACCATGGCAACGTTATAAAAAACGTATTTTCTCCCTATTTGAAGCACATCCCAGTACAGGATTTGGACCAAACTGACAGAGTACAATCCCCTGGTGATACTGAACACAACCATGTTAGCGGCTAACGGTTAGCATGTTGCTAACAGGAAGTAGCTCTAGGAAGGTCTCACTAACTTCTGCTTCACAGAGTCTGTTCTTACTGTAGAGAGAAAGCTCCACAACAAATTTTGGCCATGTCGGATAAAGCATCTCCATGTTAGGAGGTGTCAAATATTCAATGCTTTTCAATGGGCCAAGACCACCCGCCATTTTGAGTTACCATGGCGACGTAATAAACTACGTATTTTCTCCCTCTTTGAGGCACTTCCCAGCACAGGTTATGGACCAAACTAACAGAGTACCATCACCTGGTCATCCTGAACACAACCTTGTTAGCGGCTAACGGTTAGCATGTTGCTAACAGGAAGTAGCTCTAGGAAGGTCTCACTAACTTCTGCTTCACAGAGTCTGTTCTTACTGTAGAGAGAAAGCTCCACAACAAAGGTTGGCCATGTCGGATAAAGCATCTCCATGTTAGGAGGTGTCAAATATTCAATGCTTTTCAATGGGCCAACACCACCCGCCATTTTGAGTTACCATGGCGACGTAATAAACTACGTATTTTCTCCCTCTTTGAGGCACTTCCCAGCACAGGTTATGGACCAAACTAACAGAGTACCATCACCTGGTCATCCTGAACACAACCTTGTTAGCGGCTAACGGTTAGCATGTTGTTAACCGGAAGTAGCTCTAGGAAGCTCTAGGAAGCTCGCACAAACCTTTTGCTTCACAGGGTCTGTACTTCCTTTAGAGAGAAGGCTCTACAACAAATTTGGGCCATGTCAGATAAAGCATGTCTATTTTATGAGGTGTCAAACATCCATTTTTGACCCCTCTTTGCCTCTGTTACATGCTGCAGAAATGCTCCAAAGACACTGAAATCACACATTCACCTCAGTACCTCACATGATAAAGGTAATGATAATTAAGACAGAGGGCTACAGCTGTGAGGGAGTCTCCATGACAACGCTGCTAGCCAGAGGCTCCTAGGAGGTCCATTGACTTAACATGGCACCTTTGGACGGCCGTTGCGGGGGCTGTGAAGACCGTAGGAAGCTGAAATTCGCAGTGTTACTTCCCGTTAGTATTTTTGACGGTACGGTACGCACCACGAGGCAGGCGCCTTGCTAAATTTCTTCAGAAATTTTCTAGTTAGGTGCCTGCCAAGCATTTGCAATGAGGAGGCAGTGCTGTGCGAAGCACAGCACTGCCTCCCATGCAAATGCATGGAGGCACCTACTACTATTCACCTCTAAAGGCGTCTCTTTATTATTCTTTATTTTTCATCCGTCACGATTAATGCGGCCCGAACCGTAGCGTGCACCCCCACAATATATACATCAAAACGTGCGGCTCGATCACGAGATGTGTGCTATTACTTTTATTGGGGTTTCGAGTTACCATGGCGACAAAATTAGCGAAAAACCACCCCCAAAAATCCCATAGGAATCAATGGAATCGGGTAGAAAGAAAGCCTCAAAAAAGCCTCCAAATGGCCATTTTCAACGCTGTACTGTGTCGTCATGCTTTCACCTACGAACACCGTTTAACTTCCAGTTTGTAGACATATCTGTGAACCACTCAGAAGTGAAAACGGGATGGGGATATCTTTTATCGTCTCTTCACAGTTACTCCTCAAAGCTCATGTCCGAAAATCAGCGAAATCATCGTTTATAATGAAAGTCAATGACGGAATTCTCCAACCGCTAGAGTGGGCCACTCTAGCGTTTTCAAAGATTTCAAAACTCCGAACAACTTCAGCCTACTCGCTCAATTTTCACTCTACGTAGACAAATTATACATCAAAACGTAGGTATTTTTGTCTGGATTCAGGAAATGTAACCCTCATTGGTGTAGCATTTATAGATTTTCCGCAAATCACCTCAGACCGACACAAACCCGAAACCTCCCCCATTCATTTCCTATGGAGCGGTTTTGAAAAATGACGTCTGAAAATCCAAAACATCACGTGTTTTCGCATCGTCGCTACTCCTAAACCGTTTCATGTACAAGCATGAGATTTTCACACATGCATGTCCCGACACTTCTGGCACTCATAAAAAAGAAATTGTTGGGATAACTGTTACGGTTTTGCCGCAGGAACAATTTGTTCGGGAGTAGCGAATGTGCAAATTCCTGAAAACGCTTTTCAGCTGCATTTTCCCATATCATCCACTTTTTTACATCGTCGCTGTGCCTACACCGTTTTTTGTACAAACATGAAAATGAATACCATAGTCCTCAAAAGCCTGCTGATACTCATAGTGAAAGAATTATTTTGATATCTCTTATACTTTTTCAGCTACAGCGATTTGTTCGGGACCGTTTTAAGAGGATTTCTAAAAATCCATAAAAATCACCTTTATATCATAATTTTTCACGCCTTTATTAAACTTTTTCCAGCAACAACCGATAGCCTGTCTTCTTCCCCTATCCGTTACGAAATAAACGCAGAAAAAATTACGTCTCTCCCATTTACGGATCAGGAGATATGGAGCGTTGTTCGGGGCAAAGTTCTCCATTATAATCCAATGGGACTTATTGTGAGCAAAGTCTCTGCACTTCGGTAGACTGGCCCGCTGCAGGTGTGAGTGAGTTTCCATGACGACGGAACTCTGAGGGCCAGAGGGAGAAGCTCCATTGGGATACAATGGCAACTTTCGACACCCGCTGCAGCGGCTGTGATTAATGTAGGAATCTGAAATTCGCACAGTCACTTCCTCTTAACATTTTTAAATTTTCAAGTGACTTTCAGCCATGTGTCACTTTTCTGTCCCATTTTGGATTTCACATGCTTTCCTATTGGGCCTTTGCTTCTAACAGGATCTGGCATGATGCCCAGACACGACATAATTGGCCAATACAGCACCACCCATATGTGGGAAATGGCGCTACTGACCATTTTGGTCAAATGTTGAGTTCTGGGCCAAGATGTGGTGAGGCTGAGTTGCTAAAGGAGGCCAATCTGACTCATGACCTTTGGTGACCTTTGGTGACATTAAGTATTGGCACCCTTTTTGAGGCACTTCCCAGTACAGGATTTGGACCAAACTGACAGAGTACACTCACCTGGTGATACTGAACACAACCCTGTTAGCGGCTAACTGTTAGCATGTTGCTAACCGGAAGTAGCTCTAGGAAGGTCTCACCAACTTCTGCTTCACAGAGTCTGTTCTTACTCTAGAGAGAAAGCTCCACAAGAAATTTGGGCTATGTCGCATAAAGCATCTCCAAGCTATGAGGTGTCAAACATCCAATGCTTTTCAATGGGGGATCGAACCCCTTATGGTCCCAATGCTGCATGCCCATATATGGTGCTACAGTATAGCTCAGATGGAAAGTGCAGGCTTTGCATGCAGGAGGTCATGGGATCGAATCCTGGTGTGGGACACCTGGGAGTTTTATATTATAATCCCCACAGTATGTATAACAAAACATGTGTGCTGATCCTATGAAGTATTTTTTTGTACCACCCGCCATTTTGAGTTACCATGGCAACGTTATAAAAAACGTATTTTCTCCCTATTTGAAGCACATCCCAGTACAGGATTTGGACCAAACTGACAGAGTACAATCCCCTGGTGATACTGAACACAACCATGTTAGCGGCTAACGGTTAGCATGTTGCTAACAGGAAGTAGCTCTAGGAAGGTCTCACTAACTTCTGCTTCACAGAGTCTGTTCTTACTGTAGAGAGAAAGCTCCACAACAAATTTTGGCCATGTCGGATAAAGCATCTCCATGTTAGGAGGTGTCAAATATTCAATGCTTTTCAATGGGCCAAGACCACCCGCCATTTTGAGTTACCATGGCGACGTAATAAACTACGTATTTTCTCCCTCTTTGAGGCACTTCCCAGCACAGGTTATGGACCAAACTAACAGAGTACCATCACCTGGTCATCCTGAACACAACCTTGTTAGCGGCTAACGGTTAGCATGTTGCTAACAGGAAGTAGCTCTAGGAAGGTCTCACTAACTTCTGCTTCACAGAGTCTGTTCTTACTGTAGAGAGAAAGCTCCACAACAAAGTTTGGCCATGTCGGATAAAGCATCTCCATGTTAGGAGGTGTCAAATATTCAATGCTTTTCAATGGGCCAACACCACCCGCCATTTTGAGTTACCATGGCGACGTAATAAACTACGTATTTTCTCCCTCTTTGAGGCACTTCCCAGCACAGGTTATGGACCAAACTAACAGAGTACCATCACCTGGTCATCCTGAACACAACCTTGTTAGCGGCTAACGGTTAGCATGTTGTTAACCGGAAGTAGCTCTAGGAAGCTCTAGGAAGCTCGCACAAACCTTTTGCTTCACAGGGTCTGTACTTCCTTTAGAGAGAAGGCTCTACAACAAATTTGGGCCATGTCAGATAAAGCATGTCTATTTTATGAGGTGTCAAACATCCATTTTTGACCCCTCTTTGCCTCTGTTACATGCTGCAGAAATGCTCCAAAGACACTGAAATCACACATTCACCTCAGTACCTCACATGATAAAGGTAATGATAATTAAGACAGAGGGCTACAGCTGTGAGGGAGTCTCCATGACAACGCTGCTAGCCAGAGGCTCCTAGGAGGTCCATTGACTTAACATGGCACCTTTGGACGGCCGTTGCGGGGGCTGTGAAGACCGTAGGAAGCTGAAATTCGCAGTGTTACTTCCCGTTAGTATTTTTGACGGTACGGTACGCACCACGAGGCAGGCGCCTTGCTAAATTTCTTCAGAAATTTTCTAGTGTTAAATATACTATGCACTTACTTCAACCTTCGCAAATTAATGCGGCCCGAACGGAAGTGTCCACCCCCACAATCTATACATCAAAACGTGCGGCTGGGTCTCACGATGTGTGCTATTACTTCTGTTGTCACTGAGAGTAACCATGGTAACATAATACCCCAGAAACTGAAGCCTAAAACTCCCATAGGAATGAATGGGGAAATGACCTATGGTGACTTTTAGGATTTTCTCTCTTTTTAGGCACTTCTCAGGACAGGATTTAAACCAAACTAACAGAGTAACATCACCCGGTGATATTGAACACAACCATGCTAGCGGCTAATGGTTAGCATGTTGCTAACCGGAAGTAGCTTTAGGAAGGTCCTACCAACTTCTGCTTAGCCAGGGTTGTTCTGCCTTTACAGACAAAGAGAGGGCTACAGCTGTGAGGGAGTCTCCATGACAACACTGCTAGCCAGAGGCTCCTAGGAGGTCCATTGACTTAACATGGCACCTTTCGACGGCCGCTGCGGGGGCTGTGAACACCGTAGGAACCTGAAATTCGCGGTGTTACTTCCTGTTGCTATTTTACACGGTACGGTACGCACCACGAGGCAGGCGCCTTGCTAAATTTCTTCAGAAATTTTCTAGTATTCTTTACTTCTTCTTCCGTCACGATTAATGCGGCCCGAACCGTAGCGTGCACCCCCACAATATATACATCAAAACGTCCGGCTCGGTCTCGAGATGTGTGCTATTACTTTTATTGGGGTTTCGAGTTACCATGGCAACAAAATTAGCGAAAAACCACCCCCAAAAAACCCCATAGGAATGAATGGAGTCGGGGAGAAAGAAAGCCTTAAAAAAGCCTCAAAATGGCCATTTTCAACGCTGTACTGTGTCGTCATGCTTTCACCTACGAACACGGTTTAACTTCCAGTTTGTAGATATATCTTTGAACTACTCAGAAGTGAAAACGGCATGTGGATATCTGTTATCGTCTCCTCACAAGTGCTCCTCAAAGCTCATGTCCGAAAATCAGCGAAATCATCGTTTATAATGAAAGTCAATGACGGAATTATCCAACCGCTAGAGTGGGCCACTCTAGCATTTTCAAAGATTTCAAAACTCCGAACAACTTCAGCCTACTCGCTCAATTTTCACTCTACGTAGACAAATTATACATCAAAACGTAGGTATTTTTGTCTGGATTCAGGAAATGTAACCCTCATTGGTGTAGCATTTATAGATTTTTCGCAAATCACCTCAGACCGACACAAACCCGAAATCCTCCCCATTCATTTCCTATGGAGCGGTTTTGAAAAATGATGTCTGAAAATCCAAAACATCACATGTTTTCGCATCGTCGCTACTCCTAAACCGTTTCATGTACAAGCATGAGACTTTCACACATGAATGTCCCGACCCTTCTGGCACTCATAAAAAAGGAATTGTTTGGATAACTGTTACGGTTTTACCGCAGGAACAATTTGTTCGGGAGTAGCGAATGTGCAAATTCCTGAAAACGCTTTTCAGCTGCATTTTCCCACATCATCCACTTTTTTACATCGTCGCTGTGCCTACACCGATTTTTGTACAAACATGAAAATGGGCACCATAGTCCTCAAAAGCCTGCTGATACTCATAGTGAAAGAATTATTTTGATATCTCTTATACTTTTTCAGCTACAGCGATTTGTTCGGGACCGTTTTTAGAGGATTTCTAAAAATCCATAAAAATCACCTTTATATCATAATTTTTCACGCCTGTATTAAACTTTTTCCAGCAAAAACCGATAGCCTGTCTTCTTCCCCTATCCGTCACGAAATAAACGCAGAAATAATTACGTCTCTACCATTTACGGATCAGGAGATATGGAGCGTTGTTCGGGGCAAAGTTCTCCATTATAATCCAATGGGACTTATTGTGAGCAAAGTCTCTGCACTTCGGTAGACTGGCCTGCAGCAGAGGTGTGAGTGGGTTTCCATGACGACGGAACTCTGAGGGCCAGAGGGAGAAGCTCCATTGGGGTACAATGGCAACTTTCGACGCCCGCTGCAGCGGCTGTGATTAATGTAGGAATCTGAAATTCGCACAGTCACTTCCTCTTAACATTTTTAAATTTTCAAGTGACTTTCAGCCATGTGTCACTTTTCTGTCCCATTTTGGATTTCACATGCTTTCCTATTGGGCCTTTGCTTCCAACAGGATCTGGCATGATGCCCAGACACGACATAATTGGCCAATACAGCACCACCCACATGTGGGAAATGGCGCTACTGACCATTTTGGTCAAATGTTGAGTTCTGGGCCCAGATGTGGTGAGGCTGAGTTGCTAAAGGAGGCCAATCTGACTCATGACCTTTGGTGACCTTTGGTGACATTAAGTATTGGCACCCTTTTTGAGGCACTTCCCAGTACAGGATTTGGACCAAACTGACAGAGTACACTCACCTGGTGATACTGAACACAACCCTGTTAGCGGCTAACTGTTAGCATGTTGCTAACCGGAAGTAGCTCTAGGAAGGTCTCACCAACTTCTGCTTCACAGAGTCTGTTCTAACTCTAGAGAGAAAGCTCCACAAGAAATTTGGGCTACGTCGCATAAAGCATCTCCAAGCTATGAGGTGTCAAACATCCAATGCTTTTCAATGGGGGATCAAACCCCTTATGGTCCCAATACTGCATGCCCATATATGGCGCTACAGTATAGCTCAGATGGAAAGTGCAGACTTTGCATGCAAGAGGTCATGGGATCGAATCCCGGTGTGGGACACTTAGAGTTCTATATTAGAATCCTTACAGTATGTATAAAAAAACATGTGTGCTGATCCTATGAAGTATTTTTTTGTACCACCCGCCATTTTGAGTTACCATGGCAACGTTATAGAAAACGTATTTTCTCCCTATTTGAAGCACATCCCAGTACAGGATTTGGACCAAACTGACAGAGTACAATCCCCCGGTGATACTGAACACAACCATGTTAGCGGCTAATGGTTAGCATGTTGCTAACAGGAAGTAGCTCTAGGAAGGTCTCACCAACTTCTGCTTCACAGAGTCTGTTCTTACTGTAGAGTGAAAGCTCCACAACAAATTTTGGCCATGTCGGATAAAGCATCTCCATGTTAGGAGGTGTCAAATATTCAATGCTTTTCAATGGGCCAAGACCACCCGCCATTTTGAGTTACCATGGCGACGTAATAAACAACGTATTTTCTCCCTCTTTGAGGCACTTCCCAGCACAGGTTATGGACCAAACTAACAGAGTACCATCACCTGGTCATCCTGAACACAACCTTGTTAGCGGCTAACGGTTAGCATGTTGCTAACCGGAAGTAGCTCTAGCAAGCTCGCACAAACTTTTGCTTCACAGAGTCTGTACTTCCTTTAGAGAGGAAGCTCTACAACAAATTTGGGCCATGTCAGATAAAGCATGTCTATTTTATGAGGTGTCAAACATCCATTTTTGACCCCTATTTGCCTCTGTTACATGCTGCAGAAATGCTCCAAAGACACTGAAATCACACATTCACCTCAGTACCTCACATGATAAAGGTAATGATAATTAAGACAGAGGGCTACAGCTGTGAGGGAGTCTCCATGACAACGCTGCTAGCCAGAGGCTCCTAGGAGGTCCATTGACTTAACATGGCACCTTTGGACGGCCGTTGCGGGGGCTGTGAAGACCGTAGGAAGCTGAAATTCGCAGTGTTACTTCCCGTTAGTATTTTCAACGGTACGGTACGCACCACGAGGCAGGCACCTTGCTAAATTTCTTCAGAAATTTTCTAGTTAGGCGCCTGCCATGGCATTTGCAATGAGGAGGCAGTGCTGTGCGAAGCACAGCACTGCCTCCCATGCAAATGCATGGAGGCACCTATTACTATTCACCTCTAAACGGACTTCTTTATTAATATTATTATTATTAATATTCTTTATTTTTCTTCCTTCACGATTAATGCGGCCCGAACCGTAGCGTGCACCCCCACAATATATACATCAAAACGTCCGGCTCGGTCTCGAGATGTGTGCTATTACTTCTGTTGGGGTTTCGAGTTACCATGGCAACGCAATTAGCGAAAAACCACCCCCAAAAATCCCATAGGAATGAATGGAGTCGGGTAGAAAGAACGCCTCAAAAAAGCCTCCAAATGGCCATTTTCAACGCTGTACTGTGTCGTCATGCTTTCACCTACGAACACCGTTTAACTTCCAGTTTGTAGACATATCTGTGAACTACTCAGAAGTGAAAACGGGATGGGGATATCTTTTATCGTCTCTTCACAGTTACTCCTCAAAGCTCATGTCCGAAAATCAGCGAAATCATCGTTTATAATGAAAGTCAATGACGGAATTCTCCAACCGCTAGAGTGGGCCACTCTAGCGTTTTCAAAGATTTCAAAACTCCGAACAACTTCAGCCTACTCGCTCAATTTTCACTCTACGTAGACAAATTATACATCAAAACGTAGGTATTTTTGTCTGGATTCAGGAAATGTAACCCTCATTGGTGTAGCATTTATACATTTTTCGCAAATCACCTCAGACCGACACAAACCCGAAACCTCCCCCATTCATTTCCTATGGAGCGGTTTTGAAAAATGACGTCTGAAAATCCAAAACATCACATGTTTTCGCATCATCGCTACTCCTAAACCGTTTCATGTACAAGCATGATACTTTCACACATGAATGTCCCGACCCTTCTGGCACTCATAAAAAAGGAATTGTTTGGATACCTGTTACGGTTTTACCGCAGGAACAATTTGTTCGGGAGTAGCGAATGTGCAAATTCCTGAAAACGCTTTTCAGCTGCATTTTCCCACATCATCCACTTTTTTACATCGTCGCTGTGCCTACACCGATTTTTGTACAAACATCAAAATGGGCACCATAGTCCTCAAAAGCCTGCTGATACTCATAGTGAAAGAATTATTTTGATATCTCTTATAGTTTTTCAGCTACAGCGATTTGTTCAGGACCGTTTTTAGAGGATTTCTAAAAATCCATAAAAATCACCTTTATATCATAATTTTTCACGCCTTTATTAAACTTTTTCCAGCAAAAACCGATAGCCTGTCTTCTTCCCCTATCCGTTACGAAATAAACGCAGAAAAAATTACGTCTCTACCATTTACGGATCAGCAGATATGGAGCGTTGTTCGGGGCAAAGTTCTCCATTATAATCCAATGGGACTTATTGTGAGCAAAGTCTCTGCACTTCGGTAGACTGGCCCGCTGCAGGTGTGAGTGAGTTTCCATGACGACGGAACTCTGAGGGCCAGGGGGAGAAGCTCCATTGGGATACAATGGCAACTTTCGACGCCCGCTGCAGCGGCTGTGATTAATGTAGGAATCTGAAATTCGCACAGTCACTTCCTCTTAACATTTTTAAATTTTCAAGCCTGCAGCAGAGGTGTGAGTGAGTTTCCATGACGACGGAACTCTGAGGGCCAGAGGGAGAAGCTCCATTGGGATACAATGGCAACTTTCGACGCCCGCTGCAGCGGCTGTGATTAATGTAGGAATCTGAAATTCGCACAGTCACTTCCTCTTAACATTTTAAAATTTTCAAGTGACTTTCAGCCATGTGTCACTTTTCTGTCCCATTTTGGATTTCACATGCTTTCCTACTGGGCCTTTGCTTCCAACAGGATCTGGCATGATGCCCAGACACGACATAATTGGCCAATACAGCACCACCCACATGTGGGAAATGCCGCTACTGACCATTTTGGTCAAATGTTGAGTTCTGGGCCCAGATGTGGTGAGGCTGAGTTGCTAAAGGAGGCCAATCTGACTCATGACCTTTGGTGACCTTTGGTGACATTAAGTATTGGCACCCTTTTTGAGGCACTTCCCAGTACAAGATTTGGACCAAACTGACAGAGTACCATCACCTGGTCATCCTGAACACAACCTTGTTAGCGGTTAACGGTTAGCATGTTGCTAACCGGAAGTAGCTCTAGCAAGCTCGCACAAACTTTTGCTTCACAGAGTCTGTACTTCCTTTAGAGAGGAAGCTCTACAACAAATTTGGGCCATGTCAGATAAAGCATGTCTATTTTATGAGGTGTCAAACATCCATTTTTGACCCCTATTTGCCTCTGTTACATGCTGCAGAAATGCTCCAAAGACACTGAAATCACACATTCACCTCAGTACCTCACATGATAAAGGTAATGATAATTAAGACAGAGGGCTACAGCTGTGAGGGAGTCTCCATGACAACGCTGCTAGCCAGAGGCTCCTAGGAGGTCCATTGACTTAACATGGCACCTTTGGACGGCCGTTGCGGGGGCTGTGAAGACCGTAGGAAGCTGAAATTCGCAGTGTTACTTCCCGTTAGTATTTTCAACGGTACGGTACGCACCACGAGGCAGGCACCTTGCTAAATTTCTTCAGAAATTTTCTAGTGTTAAATATACTATGCACTTACTTCAACCTTCGCAAATTAATGCGGCCCGAACGGAAGTGTCCACCCCCACAATCTATACATCAAAACGTGCGGCTGGGTCTCACGATGTGTGCTATTACTTCTGTTGTCACTGAGAGTAACCATGGTAACATAATACCCCAGAAACTGAAGCCTAAAACTCCCATAGGAATGAATGGGGAAATGACCTATGGTGACTTTTAGGATTTTCTCTCTTTTTAGGCACTTCTCAGGACAGGATTTAAACCAAACTAACAGAGTAACATCACCCGGTGATATTGAACACAACCATGCTAGCGGCTAATGGTTAGCATGTTGCTAACCGGAAGTAGCTTTAGGAAGGTCCTACCAACTTCTGCTTAGCCAGGGTTGTTCTGCCTTTACAGACAAAGAGAGGGCTACAGCTGTGAGGGAGTCTCCATGACAACACTGCTAGCCAGAGGCTCCTAGGAGGTCCATTGACTTAACATGGCACCTTTCGACGGCCGCTGCGGGGGCTGTGAACACCGTAGGAACCTGAAATTCGCGGTGTTACTTCCTGTTGCTATTTTACACGGTACGGTACGCACCACGAGGCAGGCGCCTTGCTAAATTTCTTCAGAAATTTTCTAGTATTCTTTACTTCTTCTTCCGTCACGATTAATGCGGCCCGAACCGTAGCGTGCACCCCCACAATATATACATCAAAACGTCCGGCTCGGTCTCGAGATGTGTGCTATTACTTTTATTGGGGTTTCGAGTTACCATGGCAACAAAATTAGCGAAAAACCACCCCCAAAAAACCCCATAGGAATGAATGGAGTCGGGGAGAAAGAAAGCCTTAAAAAAGCCTCAAAATGGCCATTTTCAACGCTGTACTGTGTCGTCATGCTTTCACCTACGAACACGGTTTAACTTCCAGTTTGTAGATATATCTTTGAACTACTCAGAAGTGAAAACGGCATGTGGATATCTGTTATCGTCTCCTCACAAGTGCTCCTCAAAGCTCATGTCCGAAAATCAGCGAAATCATCGTTTATAATGAAAGTCAATGACGGAATTATCCAACCGCTAGAGTGGGCCACTCTAGCATTTTCAAAGATTTCAAAACTCCGAACAACTTCAGCCTACTCGCTCAATTTTCACTCTACGTAGACAAATTATACATCAAAACGTAGGTATTTTTGTCTGGATTCAGGAAATGTAACCCTCATTGGTGTAGCATTTATAGATTTTTCGCAAATCACCTCAGACCGACACAAACCCGAAATCCTCCCCATTCATTTCCTATGGAGCGGTTTTGAAAAATGATGTCTGAAAATCCAAAACATCACATGTTTTCGCATCGTCGCTACTCCTAAACCGTTTCATGTACAAGCATGAGACTTTCACACATGAATGTCCCGACCCTTCTGGCACTCATAAAAAAGGAATTGTTTGGATAACTGTTACGGTTTTACCGCAGGAACAATTTGTTCGGGAGTAGCGAATGTGCAAATTCCTGAAAACGCTTTTCAGCTGCATTTTCCCACATCATCCACTTTTTTACATCGTCGCTGTGCCTACACCGATTTTTGTACAAACATGAAAATGGGCACCATAGTCCTCAAAAGCCTGCTGATACTCATAGTGAAAGAATTATTTTGATATCTCTTATACTTTTTCAGCTACAGCGATTTGTTCGGGACCGTTTTTAGAGGATTTCTAAAAATCCATAAAAATCACCTTTATATCATAATTTTTCACGCCTGTATTAAACTTTTTCCAGCAAAAACCGATAGCCTGTCTTCTTCCCCTATCCGTCACGAAATAAACGCAGAAATAATTACGTCTCTACCATTTACGGATCAGGAGATATGGAGCGTTGTTCGGGGCAAAGTTCTCCATTATAATCCAATGGGACTTATTGTGAGCAAAGTCTCTGCACTTCGGTAGACTGGCCTGCAGCAGAGGTGTGAGTGGGTTTCCATGACGACGGAACTCTGAGGGCCAGAGGGAGAAGCTCCATTGGGGTACAATGGCAACTTTCGACGCCCGCTGCAGCGGCTGTGATTAATGTAGGAATCTGAAATTCGCACAGTCACTTCCTCTTAACATTTTTAAATTTTCAAGTGACTTTCAGCCATGTGTCACTTTTCTGTCCCATTTTGGATTTCACATGCTTTCCTATTGGGCCTTTGCTTCCAACAGGATCTGGCATGATGCCCAGACACGACATAATTGGCCAATACAGCACCACCCACATGTGGGAAATGGCGCTACTGACCATTTTGGTCAAATGTTGAGTTCTGGGCCCAGATGTGGTGAGGCTGAGTTGCTAAAGGAGGCCAATCTGACTCATGACCTTTGGTGACCTTTGGTGACATTAAGTATTGGCACCCTTTTTGAGGCACTTCCCAGTACAGGATTTGGACCAAACTGACAGAGTACACTCACCTGGTGATACTGAACACAACCCTGTTAGCGGCTAACTGTTAGCATGTTGCTAACCGGAAGTAGCTCTAGGAAGGTCTCACCAACTTCTGCTTCACAGAGTCTGTTCTAACTCTAGAGAGAAAGCTCCACAAGAAATTTGGGCTACGTCGCATAAAGCATCTCCAAGCTATGAGGTGTCAAACATCCAATGTTTTTCAATGGGGGATCAAACCCCTTATGGTCCCAATACTGCATGCCCATATATGGCGCTACAGTATAGCTCAGATGGAAAGTGCAGACTTTGCATGCAAGAGGTCATGGGATCGAATCCCGGTGTGGGACACTTAGAGTTCTATATTAGAATCCTTACAGTATGTATAAAAAAACATGTGTGCTGATCCTATGAAGTATTTTTTTGTACCACCCGCCATTTTGAGTTACCATGGCAACGTTATAGAAAACGTATTTTCTCCCTATTTGAAGCACATCCCAGTACAGGATTTGGACCAAACTGACAGAGTACAATCCCCCGGTGATACTGAACACAACCATGTTAGCGGCTAATGGTTAGCATGTTGCTAACAGGAAGTAGCTCTAGGAAGGTCTCACCAACTTCTGCTTCACAGAGTCTGTTCTTACTGTAGAGTGAAAGCTCCACAACAAATTTTGGCCATGTCGGATAAAGCATCTCCATGTTAGGAGGTGTCAAATATTCAATGCTTTTCAATGGGCCAAGACCACCCGCCATTTTGAGTTACCATGGCGACGTAATAAACAACGTATTTTCTCCCTCTTTGAGGCACTTCCCAGCACAGGTTATGGACCAAACTAACAGAGTACCATCACCTGGTCATCCTGAACACAACCTTGTTAGCGGCTAACGGTTAGCATGTTGCTAACCGGAAGTAGCTCTAGCAAGCTCGCACAAACTTTTGCTTCACAGAGTCTGTACTTCCTTTAGAGAGGAAGCTCTACAACAAATTTGGGCCATGTCAGATAAAGCATGTCTATTTTATGAGGTGTCAAACATCCATTTTTGACCCCTATTTGCCTCTGTTACATGCTGCAGAAATGCTCCAAAGACACTGAAATCACACATTCACCTCAGTACCTCACATGATAAAGGTAATGATAATTAAGACAGAGGGCTACAGCTGTGAGGGAGTCTCCATGACAACGCTGCTAGCCAGAGGCTCCTAGGAGGTCCATTGACTTAACATGGCACCTTTGGACGGCCGTTGCGGGGGCTGTGAAGACCGTAGGAAGCTGAAATTCGCAGTGTTACTTCCCGTTAGTATTTTCAACGGTACGGTACGCACCACGAGGCAGGCACCTTGCTAAATTTCTTCAGAAATTTTCTAGTTAGGTGCCTGCCAAGCATTTGCAATGAGGAGGCAGTGCTGTGCGAAGCACAGCACTGCCTCCCATGCAAATGCATGGAGGCACCTACTACTATTCACCTCTAAAGGCGTCTATTTATTATTCTTTATTATTATTCCGTCACGATTAATGCGGCCCGAACCGTAGGTTCGGGCCGCATTATATAGGTACCAAAACGTGCGGCTCGATTCCGAGATGTGTGCTATTACTTTTATTGGGGTTACGAGTTACCATGGCGACAAAATTAGCGAAAAACCACGCGAAAAAATCCCATAGGAATGAATGGAGTCGGGTAAAAAGACAGCCTCAAAAAAGCCTCAAAATGACCATTTTCAACGCTGTACTGTGTCGTCATGCTTTCACCTACGAACACCGTTTAACTTCCAGTTTGTAGACATATCTGTGAACTACTCAGAAGTGCAAACGGGATGGAGATATCTTTTATCGTCTCTTCACAGTTACTCCTCAAAGCTCATGTCCGAAAATCAGCGAAATCATCGTTTATAATGAAAGTCAATGACGGAATTCTCCAACCGCTAGAGTGGGCCACTCTAGCGTTTTCAAAGATTTCAAAACTCCGAACAACTTCCGCCTACTCGCTCAATTTTCACTCTACGTAGACAAATTATACATCAAAACGTAGGTATTTTTGTCTGGATTCAGGAAATGTAACCCGCATTGGTGTAGCATTTATAGATTTTTCGCAAATCACCTCAGAGCGACACAAACCCGAAATCCTCCCCATTCATTTCCTATGGAGCGCTTTTGAAAAATGACGTCTGAAAATCCAAAACATCACATGTTTTCGCATCGTCGCTACTCCTAAACCGTTTCATGTACAAGCATGACATTTTCACACATGAATGTCCCGACCCTTCTGGCACTCATAAAAAAGAAATTGTTTGGATAACTGTTACGGTTTTGCCGCAGGAACAATTTGTTCGGGAGTAGCGAATGTGCAAATTCCTGAAAACGCTTTTCAGCTGCATTTTCCCACATCATCCACTTTTTTACATCGTCGCTGTGCCCACACCGATTTTTGTACAAACATGAAAATGGGCACCATAGTCCTCAAAAGCCTGCTGATACTCATAGTGAAAGAATTATTTTGATATCTCTTATACTTTTTCAGCTACAGCGATTTGTTCGGGACCGTTTTTAGAGGATTTCTAAAAATCCATAAAAATCACCTTTATATCATAATTTTTCACGCCTTTATTAAACTTTTTCCAGCAAAGACCGATAGCCTGTCTTCTTCCCCTATCCGTTACGAAATAAACGCAGAAAAAATTACGTCTCTACCATTTACGGATCAGGAGATATGGAGCGTTGTTCGGGGCAAAGTTCTCCATTATAATCCAATGGGACTTATTGTGAGCAAAGTCTCTGCACTTCGGTAGACTGGCCTGCAGCAGAGGTGTGAGTGAGTTTCCATGACGACGCAACTCTGAGGGCCAGAGAGAGAGGCTCCAATGGGATAGAATGGCAACTTTCGACGCTCACTGCAGTGGCTGTGATTAATGTAGGAATCTGAAATTCGCACAGTCACTTCCTCTTAACATTTTTAAATTTTCAAGTGACTTTCAGCCATGTGTCACTTTTCTGTCCCATTTTGGATTTCACATGCTTTCCTATTGGGCCTTTGCTTCCAAGAGGACCTGGCATGAGGCCCAGAGACGACCCAATTGGCCAATACAGCACCACCCACCTGTGGGAAATGGCGCTACACACCACTTTGGTCAAATGTTGAGTTCTGGGCCCAGATAGGGTGAGGCTGAGTTGCTAAAGGAGGCCGATCTGACTCATGACCTTTGGTGACATTAAGTATTGGCACCCTATTTGAGGCACTTTCCAGTACAGGATTTGGACCAAACTCACAGAGTATCATCACCCAGGGATACTGAACACAACCTTGTTAGCAGAGGCCGATCTGACCCATGACCTTTGGTGACATTAAGTATTGGCACCCTATTTGAGGCACTTTCCAGTACAGGATTTGGACCAAACTCACAGAGTATCATCACCCAGGGATACTGAACACAACCTTGTTAGCGGAGGCCGATCTGACCCATGACCTTTGGTGACATTAAGTATTGGCACCCTATTTGAGGCACTTTCCAGTACAGGATTTGGACCAAACTCACAGAGTACCATCAAGTGGTGATACTGAACACAACCTTGTTAGCAGAGGCCGATCTGACCCATGACCCTTGGTGACATTAAGTATTGGCACCCTATTTGAGGCACTTTCCAGTACAGCATTTGGACCAAACTCACAGAGTACCATCAACTGGTGATACTGAACACAACCTTCTTAGCGGAGGCCGATCTGACCCATGACCCTTGGTGAAATTAAGTATTGGCACCCTATTTGACGCACTTTCCAGTACAGGATTTGGACCAAACTCACAGAGTATCATCACCCAGGGATACTGAACACAACCTTGTTAGCGAGGCCGATCTGACCCATGACCCTTTTTGACATTAAGTATTGGCACCCTATTTGACGCACTTTCCAGTACAGGATTTGGACCAAACTCACAGAGTACATTCACCTGGTGATACTGAACACAACCTTGTTAGCGGAGGCCGATCTGACCCATGACCTTTGGTGACATTAAGTATTGGCACCCTATTTGAGGCACTTTCCAGTACAGGATTTGGACCAAACTCACAGAGTACATTCACCTGGTGATACTGAACACATCCTTGTTAGCGGAGGCCGATCTGACCCATGACCTTCGGTGACATTAAGTATTGGCACCCTATTTGAGGCACTTTCCAGTACAGGATTTGGACCAAACTCACAGAGTACCATCAACTGGTGATACTGAACACAACCTTGTTAGCGGAGGCCGATCTGACCCATGACCTTTGGTGACATTAAGTATTGGCACCCTATTTGACGTACTTTCCAGTACAGGATTTGGACCAAACTCACAGAGTACATTCACCTGTTGAGACTGACCACAACCATGTTAGCGGCTAATGGTTAGCATGTTGCTAACCGGAAGTAGCTGTAGGAAGGTCCTACCAACTTCTGCTTAGCCAGGGTTGTTCTGCCTTTACAGACAAATAGATGGCTACAGCTGTGACGGAGTTTCCATGACAACGCTGCTAGCCAGAGGCTCCTAGGAGGTCCATTGATTTAACATGGCACCTTTGGACGGCCGCTGCGGGGGCCGTAGGAAGCTGAAATTCGCAGTGTTACTTCCTGTTGTTATTTGTGACGGCACGGTATGCAGCACGAGGCAGGCGCCTTGCTAAATTTCTTCAGAAATTTTCTAGTTAGGTGCCTGCCAAGCATTTGCAATGAGGAGGCAGTGCTGTGCGAAGCACAGCACTGCCTCCCATGCAAATGCATGGAGGCACCTACTACTATTCACCTCTAAAGGCGTCTATTTATTATTCTTTATTATTATTCCGTCACGATTAATGCGGCCCGAACCGTAGGTTCGGGCCGCATTATATAGGTACCAAAACGTGCGGCTCGATTCCGAGATGTGTGCTATTACTTTTATTGGGGTTTCGAGTTACCATGGCGACAAAATTAGCGAAAAACCACCCGAAAAAATCCCATAGGAATGAATGGAGTCGGGTAAAAAGACAGCCTCAAAAAAGCCTAAAAATGACCATTTTCAACGCTGTACTGTGT
Organism: Fundulus diaphanus; assembly: GCA_037039145.1. NCBI lineage: Eukaryota > Metazoa > Chordata > Actinopteri > Cyprinodontiformes > Fundulidae > Fundulus > Fundulus diaphanus. The sequence continues at coordinate 6,190,595 of CM073132.1, read as the reverse complement.
CGTCATGCTTTCACCTACGAACACCGTTTAACTTCCAGTTTGTAGACATATCTGCGAACTACTGAGAAGTGAAAACGGGATGTGGATATCTGTTATCGTCTCCTCACAAGTACTCCTCAAAGATCATGTCCGAAAATCAGCAAAATCATCGTTTATAATGAAAGTCAATGACGGAATTCTCCAACCGCTAGAGTGGGCCACTCTAGCGTTTTCAAAGATTTCAAAACTCCGAACAACTTCAGCCTACTCGCTCAATTTTCGCTCTACGTAGACAAATTATACATCAAAACGTAGGTATTTTTGTCTGGATTCAGGAAATGTAACCCTCATTGGTGTAGCATTTATAGATTTTTCGCAAATCACCTCAGAGCGACACAAACCCGAAATCCTCCCCATTCATTTCCTATGGAGCGCTTTTGAAAAATGACGTCTGAAAATCCAAAACATCACATGTTTTCGCATCGTCGCTACTCCTAAACCGTTTCATGTACAAGCATGACACTTTCACACATGAATGTCCCGACCCTTCTGGCACTCATAAAAAAGGAATTGTTTGGATAACTGTTACGGTTTTACCGCAGGAACAATTTGTTCGGGAGTAGCGAATGTGCAAATTCCTGAAAACGCTTTTCAGCTGGTTTTTCCCACATCATCCACTTTTTTACATCGTCGCTGTGCCTACACCGATTTTTGTACAAACATGAAAATGGGCACCATAGTCCTCAAAAGCCTGCTGATACTCATAGTGAAAGAATTATTTTGATATCTCTTATACTTTTTCAGCTACAGCGATTTGTTCGGGACCGTTTTTAAAGGATTTCTAAAAGTCGATAAAAATCACCTTTATATCATAATTTTTCTCGCCTTTATTAAACTTTTTCCAGCAAAAACCGATAGCCTGTCTTCTTTCCCTATCCGTTACGAAATAAACGCAGAAAAAATTACGTCTCTACCATTTACGGATCAGGAGATATGGAGCGTTGTTCGGGGCAAAGTTCTCCATTATAATCCAATGGGACTTATTGTGAGCAAAGTCTCTGCACTTCGGTAGACTGGCCCGCTGCAGGTGTGAGTGAGTTTCCATGACGACGGAACTCTGAGGGCCAGAGAGAGAGGCTCCAATGGCATAGAATGGCAACTTTCAACGCTCACTGCAGCGGCTGTGATTAATGTAGGAATCTGAAATTCGCACAGTCACTTCCTCTTGACATTTTAAAATTTTCATGTGACTTTCAGCCATGTGTCACTTTTCTGTCCCATTTTGGATTTCACATGCTCACTTATTGGGCCTGTGCTTCCAACAGGACCTGGCATGAGGCCCAGAGACGACCCAATTGGCCAATACAGCACCACCCACCTGTGGGAAATGGCGCTACACACCACTTTGGTCAAATGTTGAGTTCTGGGCCCAGATAGGGTGAGGCTGAGTTGCTAAAGGAGCCCAATCTGACTCATGACCTTTGGTGACATTAAGTATTGGCACCCTATTTCATGCACTTACCAGTACAGGATTTGCACCAAACTGACAGAGTATCATCACCCAGGGATACTGAACACAACCTTGTTAGCGGAGGCCGATCTGACCCATGACCTTTGGTGACATTAAGTATTGGCACCCTATTTGAGGCACTTTCCAGTACAGGATTTGGACCAAACTCACAGAGTATCATCACCCAGGGATACTGAACACAACCTTGTTAGCGGAGGCCGATCTGACCCATGACCCTTGGTGACATTAAGTATTGGCACCCTATTTGAGCCACTTTCCAGTACAGGATTTGGACCAAACTCACAGAGTACCATCAACTGGTGATACTGAACACAACCTTGTTAGCAGAGGCCGATCTGACCCATGACCCTTGGTGACATTAAGTATTGGCACCCTATTTGAGCCACTTTCCAGTACAGGATTTGGACCAAACTCACAGAGTACCATCAACTGGTGATACTGAACACAACCTTGTTAGCGGAGGCCGATCTGACCCATGACCCTTGGTGACATTAAGTATTGGCACCCTATTTGAGGCACTTTCCAGTACAGGATTTGGACCAAACTCACAGAGTACATTCACCTGGTGATACTGAACACAACCTTGTTAGCGGAGGCCGATCTGACCCATGACCTTTGGTGACATTAAGTATTGGCACCCTATTTGACGCACTTTCCAGTACAGGATTTGGACCAAACTCACAGAGTACCATCAACTGGTGATACTGAACACAACCTTGTTAGCAGAGGCCGATCTGACCCATGACCTTTGGTGACATTAAGTATTGGCACCCTATTTGAGGCACTTTCCAGTAAAGGATTTGGACCAAACTCACAGAGTACCATCAACTGGTGATACTGAACACAACCTTGTTAGCAGAGGCCGATCTGACCCATGACCCTTGGTGACATTAAGTATTGGCACCCTATTTGAGGCACTTTCCAGTACAGGATTTGGACCAAACTCACAGAGTACATTCACCTGGTGATACTGAACACAACCTTGTTAGCGGAGGCCAATCTGACCCATGACCTTTGGTGACATTAAGTATTGGCACCCTATTTGAGGCACTTTCCAGTACAGAATTTGGACCAAACTCACAGATTACATTCACCTGGTGAGACTGACCACAACCATGCTAGCGGCTAACGGTTAGCATGACGCTAACCGGAAGTAGCTTTAGGAAGGTCCTACCAACTTCTGCTTAGCCAGGGTTGTTCTGCCTTTACAGACAGAGTGGACTGCAGCTGTCAGTGAGTCTCCATGACAACGCAGCTAGCCAGAGGCTCCTAGTAGGTCCATTGACTTAACATGGCACCTTTCAACGGCCGCTGCGGGGGCTGTGAAGACTCTAGGAAGCTGAAATTCGCAGTGTTACTTCCTGTTAGCATTTTTGATGGTACGGTACGCACCACGAGGCAGGCGCCTTGCTAAATTTCTTCAGAAATTTTCTAGTTAGGTGCCTGCCAAGCATTTGCAATGAGGAGGCAGTGCTGTGCGAAGCACAGCACTGCCTCCCATGCAAATGCATGGAGGCACCTACTACTATTCACCTCTAAAGGCGTCTCTTTATTAGGTGCCTGCCAAGCATTTGCAATGAGGAGGCAGTGCTGTGCGAAGCACAGCACTGCCTCCCATGCAAATGCATGGAGGCACCTACTACTATTCACCTCTAAACGGTTTATTTATTATTATTAATATTCTTAATTGTTTGACGATTAATGCGGCCCGAACCGTAGCGTGCACCCCCACAATATATACATCAAAACGTCCGGCTCGGTCGGGAATAGTGTGCTATTACTTTTATCGGGGTTTCGAGTTACCATGGCAACGCAATTAGCGAAAAACCACCCCCGAAAAAACCCATAGTAATCAATGGAGTCGGGGAGAAAAAAAGCCCCAAAAAAGCCTCCAAATTGCCATTTTCAACGCTGTACTGTATCGTCATGCTTTCACCTACGAACACCGTTTAACTTCCAGTTTGTAGACATATCTGTGAACTACTCAGAAGTGAAAACGGGATGTGGATATCTTTTATCGTCTCTTCACAGTTACTCCTCAAAGCTCATGTCCGAAAATCAGCAAAATCATCGTTTATAATGAAAGTCAATGACGGAATTCTCCAACCGCTAGAGTGGCCCACTCTAGCGTTTTCAAAGATTTCAAAACTCCGAACAACTTCCGCCTACTCGCTCAATTTTCACTCTACGTAGACAAATTATACATCAAAACGTAGGTATTTTTGTCTGGATTCAGGAAATGTAACCCTCATTGGTGTAGCATTTATAGATTTTTCGCAAATCACCTCAGACCGACACAAACCCGAAACCTCCCCCATTCATTTCCTATGGAGCGGTTTTGAAAAATGACGTCTGAAAATCCAAAACATCACGTGTTTTCGCATCGTCGCTACTCCTAAACCGTTTCATGTACAAGCATGAGATTTTCACACATGCATTTCCCGACACTTCTGGCACTCATAAAAAAGAAATTGTTGGGATAACTGTTACGGTTTTGCCGCAGGAACAATTTGTTCGGGAGTAGCGAATGTGCAAATTCCTGAAAACGCTTTTCAGCTGCATTTTCCCATATCATCCACTTTTTTACATCGTCGCTGTGCCTACACCGTTTTTTGTACAAACATGAAAATGAATACCATAGTCCTCAAAAGCCTGCTGATACTCATAGTGAAAGAATTATTTTGATATCTCTTATACTTTTTCAGCTACAGCGATTTGTTCGGGACCGTTTTTAGAGGATTTCTAAAAATCCATAAAAATCACCTTTATATCATAATTTTTCACGCCTTTATTAAACTTTTTCCAGCAACAACCGATAGCCTGTCTTCTTCCCCTATCCGTTACGAAATAAACGCAGAAGAAATTACGTCTCTACCATTTACGGATCAGGAGATATGGAGCGTTGTTCGGGGCAAAGTTCTCCATTATAACCCAATGGGACTTATTCTGAGCAAAGTCTCTGCACTTCGGGAGACTGGCCTGCAGCAGAGGTGTGAGTGAGTTTCCATGACGACGGAACTCTGAGGGCCAGGGGGAGAAGCTCCATTGGGATACAATGGCAACTTTCGACGCCCGCTGCAGCGGCTGTGATTAATGTAGGAATCTGAAATTCGCACAGTCACTTCCTCTTAACATTTTTAAATTTTCAAGTGACTTTCAGCCATGTGTCACTTTTCTGTCCCATTTTGGATTTCACATGCTTTCCTATTGGGCCTTTGCTTCTAACAGGATCTGGCATGATGCCCAGACACGACATAATTGGCCAATACAGCACCACCCACATGTGGGAAATGGCGCTACTGACCATTTTGGTCAAATGTTGAGTTCTGGGCCCAGATGTGGTGAGGCTGAGTTGCTAAAGGAGGCCAATCTGACTCATGACCTTTGGTGACCTTTGGTGACATTAAGTATTGGCACCCTTTTTGAGGCACTTCCCAGTACAGGATTTGGACCAAACTGACAGAGTACACTCACCTGGTGATACTGAACACAAACCTGTTAGCGGCTAACTGTTAGCATGTTGCTAACCGGAAGTAGCTCTAGGAAGGTCTCACCAACTTCTGCTTCACAGAGTCTGTTCTTACTCTAGAGAGAAAGCTCCACAAGAAATTTGGGCTACGTCGCATAAAGCATCTCCAAGCTATGAGGTGTCAAACATCCAATGCTTTTCAATGGGGGATCAAACCCCTTATAGTCCCAATACTGCATGCCCATATATGGCGCTACAGTATAGCTCAGATGGAAAGTGCAGGCTTTGCATGCAAGAGGTCATGGGATCGAATCCCGGTGTGGGACACTTAGAGTTTTATGTTATAATCCCCACAATATGTATAACAAAACATGTGTGCTGATCCTATGCAGTATTTTTTTGTACCACCCGCCATTTTGAGTTACCATGGCAACGTAATAAGAAACGTATTTTCTCCCTATTTGAAGCACATCCCAGTACAGGATTTGGACCAAACTGACAGAGTACAATCCCCCGGTGATACTGAACACAACCATGTTAGCGGCTAACGGTTAGCATGTTGCTAACAGGAAGTAGCTCTAGGAAGGTCTCACCAACTTCTGCCTCACAGAGTCTGTTCTTACTGTAGAGAGAAAGCTCCACAACAAATTTTGGCCATGTCGGATAAAGCATCTCCATGTTAGAAGGTGTCAAATATTCAATGCTTTTCAATGGGCCAAGACCACCCGCCATTTTGAGTTACCATGGCGACGTAATAAACTACGTATTTTCTCCCTCTTTGAGGCACTTCCCAGCACAGGGTATGGACCAAACTAACAGAGTACCATCACCTGGTCATCCTGAACACAACCTTGTTAGCGGCTAACGGTTAGCATGTTGCTAACAGGAAGTAGCTCTAGGAAGGTCTCACTAACTTCTGCTTCACAGAGTCTGTTCTTACTGTAGAGAGAAAGCGCCACAACAAATTTGGGCCATGTCAGATAAAGCATGTCTATTTTATGAGGTGTCAAACATCCATTTTTGACCCCTCTTTGCCTCTGTTACATGCTGCAGAAATGCTCCAAAGACACTGAAATCACACATTCACCTCAGTACATCACATGATAAAGGTAATGATAATTAAGACAGAGGGCTACAGCTGTGAGGGAGTCTCCATGACAACGCTGCTAGCCAGAGGCTCCTAGGAGGTCCATTGACTTAACATGGCACCTTTTGACGGCCGCTGCGGGGGCTGTGAAGACCGTAGGAAGCTGAAATTCGCGGTGTTACTTCCCGTTAGTATTTTTGACGGTACGGTACGCACCACGAGGCAGGCGCCTTGCTAAATTTCTTCAGAAATTTTCTAGTTATTATTAAACTTCTTATATTATTCTTCCTTCACGATTAATGCGGCCCGAACCATAGCGTGCACCCCCACAAAGTAGGTACCAAAACGTCCGGCTCGATTACCCGATGTGTGCTATTACTTTTATTGGGGTTTCGAGTTACCATGGCGACGAAATTAACGAAAAACCACCCCCAAAAAAACCCATAGGAATGAATGGAGTTGGGTAGAAAGAAAGCCTCAAAAAAGCCTCCAAATGGCCATTTTCAACGCTGTACTGTGTCGTCATGCTTTCACCTACGAACACCGTTTAACTTCCAGTTTGTAGATATATCTGTGAACTACTCAGAAGTGAAAACAGGATGTGGATATCTGTTATCGTCTCCTCACAAGTGCTCCTCAAAGCTCATGTCCGAAAATCAGCGAAATCATCGTTTATAATGAAAGTCAATGACGGAATTCTCCAACCGCTAGAGTGGGCCACTCTAGCGTTTTCAAAGATTTCAAAACTCCGAACAACTTCCGCCTACTCGCACAATTTTCACTCTACATAGACAAATTATACATCAAAACGTAGGTATTTTTGTCTGGATTCAGGAAATGTAACCCTCATTGGTGTAGCATTTATAGATTTTTCGCAAATCACCTCAGAGCGACACAAAACCGAAATCCTCCCCATTCATTTCCTATGGAGCGGTTTTGAAAAATGACGTCTGAAAATCCAAAACATCACATGTTTTCGCATCGTCGCTACTCCTAAACCGTTTCATGTACAAGCATGAGACTTTCACACATGAATGTCCCGACCCTTCTGGCACTCATAAAAAAGGAATTGTTTGGATAACTGTTACGGTTTTACCGCAGGAACAATTTGTTCGGGAGTAGCGAATGTGCAAATTCCTGAAAACGCTTTTCAGCTGCATTTTCCCACATCATCCACTTTTTTACATCGTCGCTGTGCCTACACCGATTTTTGTACAAACATGAAAATGGGCACCATAGTCCTCAAAAGCCTGCTGATACTCATAGTGAAAGAATTATTTTGATATCTCTTATACTTTTTCAGCTACAGCGATTTGTTCGGGACCGTTTTTAGAGGATTTCTAAAAATCCATAAAAATCACCTTTATATCATAATTTTTCACGCCTTTATTAAACTTTTTCCAGCAAAAACCGATAGCCTGTCTTCTTCCCCTATCCGTTACGAAATAAACGCAGAAAAAATTACGTCTCTACCGTTTACGGATCAGGAGATATGGAGCGTTGTTCGGGGCAAAGTTCTCCATTATAATCCAATGGGACTTATTGTGAGCAAAGTCTCTGCACTTCGTTAGACTGGCCTGCAGCAGAGGTGTGAGTGAGTTTCCATGACGACGCAACTCTGAGGGCCAGAGAGAGAGGCTCCAATGGGATAGAATGGCAACTTTCGACGCTCACTGCAGTGGCTGTGATTAATGTAGGAATCTGAAATTCGCACAGTCACTTCCTCTTAACATTTTTAAATTTTCAAGCCTGCAGCAGAGGTGTGAGTGAGTTTCCATGACGACGGAACTCTGAGGGCCAGAGGGTGAAGCTCCATTGGGATACAATGGCAACTTTCGACGCCCGCTGCAGCGGCTGTGATTAATGTAGGAATCTGAAATTCGCACAGTCACTTCCTCTTAGCATTTTAAAATTTTCATGTGACTTTCAGCCATGTGTCACTTTTCTGTCCCATTTTGGATTTCACATGCTTTCTTATTGGGCCTTTGCTTCCAACAGGACCTGGCATGATGCCCAGACACGACCCAATTGGCCAATACAGCACCACCCACCTGTGGGAAATGGCACTACACACCATTTTGGTCAAATGTTGAGTTCTGGGCCCAGATAGGGTGAGGCTGAGTTGCTAAAGGAGGCCGATCTGACCCATGACCTTTGCTGAAATTAAGTATTGGCACCCTATTTGAGGCACTTTCCAGTACAGGATTTGGACCAAACTCACAGAGTATCATCACCCAGGGATACTGAACACAACCTTGTTAGCGGAGGCCGATCTGACCCATGACCTTTGGTGACATTAAGTATTGGCACCCTATTTGAGGCACTTTCCAGTACAGGATTTGGACTAAACTCACAGAGTACATTCACCTGGTGATACTGAACACAACCTTGTTAGCGGAGGCCGATCTGACCCATGACCTTTGGTGACATTAAGTATTGGCACCCTATTTGAGGCACTTTCCAGTACAGGATTTGGACCAAACTCACAGAGTACCATCAACTGGTGATACTGAACACAACCTTGTTAGCGGAGGCCGATCTGACCCATCACCTTTGGTGACATTAAGTATTGGCACCCTATTTGAGGCACTTTCCAGTACAGGATTTGGACCAAACTCACAGAGCACCATCAACTGGTGATACTGAACACAACCTTGTTAGCAGAGGCCGATCTGACCCATGACCCTTGGTGACATTAAGTATTGGCACCCTATTTGAGGCACTTTCCAGTACAGGATTTGGACCAAACTCACAGAGTACATTCACCTGGTCAGACTGACCACAACCATGTTAGCGGCTAATGGTTAGCATGTTGCTAACCGGAAGTAGCTGTAGGAAGGTCCTACCAACTTCTGCTTAGCCAGGGTTGTTCTGCCTTTACAGACAAATAGATGGCTACAGCTGTGACGGAGTCTCCATGACAACGCTGCTAGCCAGAGGCTCCTAGGAGGTCCATTGACTTAACATGGCACCTTTGGACGGCCGTGCGGGGGCTGTGAAGACCGTAGGAAGCTGAAATTTGCAGTGTTACTTCCTGTTGCTATTTTTGACGGTACGGTACGCACCACGAGGCAGGCGCCTTGCTAAATTTCTTCAGAAATTTTCTAGTTAGGTGCCTGCCAAGCATTTGCAATGAGGAGGCAGTGCTGTGCGAAGCACAGCACTGCCTCCCATGCAAATGCATGGAGGCACCTACTACTATTCACCTCTAAAGGCGTCTCTTTATTATTCTTTATTTTTCATCCGTCACGATTAATGCGGCCCGAACCGTAGCGTGCACCCCCACAATATATACATCAAAACGTGCGGCTCGATCACGAGATGTGTGCTATTACTTTTATTGGGGTTTCGAGTTACCATGGCGACAAAATTAGCGAAAAACCACCCCCAAAAATCCCATAGGAATCAATGGAATCGGGTAGAAAGAAAGCCTCAAAAAAGCCTCCAAATGGCCATTTTCAACGCTGTACTGTGTCGTCATGCTTTCACCTACGAACACCGTTTAACTTCCAGTTTGTAGACATATCTGTGAACCACTCAGAAGTGAAAACGGGATGGGGATATCTTTTATCGTCTCTTCACAGTTACTCCTCAAAGCTCATGTCCGAAAATCAGCGAAATCATCGTTTATAATGAAAGTCAATGACGGAATTCTCCAACCGCTAGAGTGGGCCACTCTAGCGTTTTCAAAGATTTCAAAACTCCGAACAACTTCAGCCTACTCGCTCAATTTTCACTCTACGTAGACAAATTATACATCAAAACGTAGGTATTTTTGTCTGGATTCAGGAAATGTAACCCTCATTGGTGTAGCATTTATAGATTTTCCGCAAATCACCTCAGACCGACACAAACCCGAAACCTCCCCCATTCATTTCCTATGGAGCGGTTTTGAAAAATGACGTCTGAAAATCCAAAACATCACGTGTTTTCGCATCGTCGCTACTCCTAAACCGTTTCATGTACAAGCATGAGATTTTCACACATGCATGTCCCGACACTTCTGGCACTCATAAAAAAGAAATTGTTGGGATAACTGTTACGGTTTTGCCGCAGGAACAATTTGTTCGGGAGTAGCGAATGTGCAAATTCCTGAAAACGCTTTTCAGCTGCATTTTCCCATATCATCCACTTTTTTACATCGTCGCTGTGCCTACACCGTTTTTTGTACAAACATGAAAATGAATACCATAGTCCTCAAAAGCCTGCTGATACTCATAGTGAAAGAATTATTTTGATATCTCTTATACTTTTTCAGCTACAGCGATTTGTTCGGGACCGTTTTAAGAGGATTTCTAAAAATCCATAAAAATCACCTTTATATCATAATTTTTCACGCCTTTATTAAACTTTTTCCAGCAACAACCGATAGCCTGTCTTCTTCCCCTATCCGTTACGAAATAAACGCAGAAAAAATTACGTCTCTCCCATTTACGGATCAGGAGATATGGAGCGTTGTTCGGGGCAAAGTTCTCCATTATAATCCAATGGGACTTATTGTGAGCAAAGTCTCTGCACTTCGGTAGACTGGCCCGCTGCAGGTGTGAGTGAGTTTCCATGACGACGGAACTCTGAGGGCCAGAGGGAGAAGCTCCATTGGGATACAATGGCAACTTTCGACGCCCGCTGCAGCGGCTGTGATTAATGTAGGAATCTGAAATTCGCACAGTCACTTCCTCTTAACATTTTTAAATTTTCAAGTGACTTTCAGCCATGTGTCACTTTTCTGTCCCATTTTGGATTTCACATGCTTTCCTATTGGGCCTTTGCTTCTAACAGGATCTGGCATGATGCCCAGACACGACATAATTGGCCAATACAGCACCACCCATATGTGGGAAATGGCGCTACTGACCATTTTGGTCAAATGTTGAGTTCTGGGCCAAGATGTGGTGAGGCTGAGTTGCTAAAGGAGGCCAATCTGACTCATGACCTTTGGTGACCTTTGGTGACATTAAGTATTGGCACCCTTTTTGAGGCACTTCCCAGTACAGGATTTGGACCAAACTGACAGAGTACACTCACCTGGTGATACTGAACACAACCCTGTTAGCGGCTAACTGTTAGCATGTTGCTAACCGGAAGTAGCTCTAGGAAGGTCTCACCAACTTCTGCTTCACAGAGTCTGTTCTTACTCTAGAGAGAAAGCTCCACAAGAAATTTGGGCTATGTCGCATAAAGCATCTCCAAGCTATGAGGTGTCAAACATCCAATGCTTTTCAATGGGGGATCGAACCCCTTATGGTCCCAATGCTGCATGCCCATATATGGTGCTACAGTATAGCTCAGATGGAAAGTGCAGGCTTTGCATGCAGGAGGTCATGGGATCGAATCCTGGTGTGGGACACCTGGGAGTTTTATATTATAATCCCCACAGTATGTATAACAAAACATGTGTGCTGATCCTATGAAGTATTTTTTTGTACCACCCGCCATTTTGAGTTACCATGGCAACGTTATAAAAAACGTATTTTCTCCCTATTTGAAGCACATCCCAGTACAGGATTTGGACCAAACTGACAGAGTACAATCCCCTGGTGATACTGAACACAACCATGTTAGCGGCTAACGGTTAGCATGTTGCTAACAGGAAGTAGCTCTAGGAAGGTCTCACTAACTTCTGCTTCACAGAGTCTGTTCTTACTATAGAGAGAAAGCTCCACAACAAATTTTGGCCATGTCGGATAAAGCATCTCCATGTTAGGAGGTGTCAAATATTCAATGCTTTTCAATGGGCCAAGACCACCCGCCATTTTGAGTTACCATGGCGACGTAATAAACTACGTATTTTCTCCCTCTTTGAGGCACTTCCCAGCACAGGTTATGGACCAAACTAACAGAGTACCATCACCTGGTCATCCTGAACACAACCTTGTTAGCGGCTAACGGTTAGCATGTTGCTAACAGGAAGTAGCTCTAGGAAGGTCTCACTAACTTCTGCTTCACAGAGTCTGTTCTTACTGTAGAGAGAAAGCTCCACAACAAAGTTTGGCCATGTCGGATAAAGCATCTCCATGTTAGGAGGTGTCAAATATTCAATGCTTTTCAATGGGCCAACACCACCCGCCATTTTGAGTTACCATGGCGACGTAATAAACTACGTATTTTCTCCCTCTTTGAGGCACTTCCCAGCACAGGTTATGGACCAAACTAACAGAGTACCATCACCTGGTCATCCTGAACACAACCTTGTTAGCGGCTAACGGTTAGCATGTTGTTAACCGGAAGTAGCTCTAGGAAGCTCTAGGAAGCTCGCACAAACCTTTTGCTTCACAGGGTCTGTACTTCCTTTAGAGAGAAGGCTCTACAACAAATTTGGGCCATGTCAGATAAAGCATGTCTATTTTATGAGGTGTCAAACATCCATTTTTGACCCCTCTTTGCCTCTGTTACATGCTGCAGAAATGCTCCAAAGACACTGAAATCACACATTCACCTCAGTACCTCACATGATAAAGGTAATGATAATTAAGACAGAGGGCTACAGCTGTGAGGGAGTCTCCATGACAACGCTGCTAGCCAGAGGCTCCTAGGAGGTCCATTGACTTAACATGGCACCTTTGGACGGCCGTTGCGGGGGCTGTGAAGACCGTAGGAAGCTGAAATTCGCAGTGTTACTTCCCGTTAGTATTTTTGACGGTACGGTACGCACCACGAGGCAGGCGCCTTGCTAAATTTCTTCAGAAATTTTCTAGTTAGGTGCCTGCCAAGCATTTGCAATGAGGAGGCAGTGCTGTGCGAAGCACAGCACTGCCTCCCATGCAAATGCATGGAGGCACCTACTACTATTCACCTCTAAAGGCGTCTCTTTATTATTATTAAACTTCTTATATTATTCTTCCTTCACGATTAATGCGGCCCGAACCATAGCGTGCACCCCCACAAAGTAGGTACCAAAACGTCCGGCTCGATTACCCGATGTGTGCTATTACTTTTATTGGGGTTTCGAGTTACCATGGCGACGAAATTAACGAAAAACCACCCCCAAAAAAACCCATAGGAATGAATGGAGTCGGGTAGAAAGAAAGCCTCAAAAAAGCCTCCAAATGGCCATTTTCAACGCTGTACTGTATCGTCATGCTTTCACCTACGAACACCGTTTAACTTCCAGTTTGTAGATATATCTGTGAACTACTCAGAAGTGAAAACGGGATGTGGATATCTGTTATCGTCTCCTCACAAGTCCTCCTCAAAGCTCATGTCCGAAAATCAGCGAAATCATCGTTTATAATGAAAGTCAATGACGGAATTCTCCCACCGCTAGAGTGGGCCACTCTAGCGTTTTCAAAGATTTCAAAACTCCGAACAACTTCAGCCTACTCGCTCAATTTTCACTCTACGTAGACAAATTATACATCAAAACGTAGGTATTTTTGTCTGGATTCAGGAAATGTAACCCTCATTGGTGTAGCATTTATAGATTTTTCGCAAATCACCTCAGACCGACACAAACCCGAAATCCTCCCCATTCATTTCCTATGGAGCGGTTTTGAAAAATGACGTCTGAAAATCCAAAACATCACATGTTTTCGCATCGTCGCTACTCCTAAACCGTTTCATGTACAAGCATGAGACTTTCACACATGAATGTCCCGACCCTTCTGGCACTCATAAAAAAGAAATTGTTTGGATAACTGTTACGGTTTTGCCCCAGGAACAATTTGTTCGGGAGTAGCGAATGTGCAAATTCCTGAAAACGCTTTTCAGCTGCATTTTCCCACATCATCCACTTTTTTACATCGTCGCTGTGCCTACACCGATTTTTGTACAAACATGAAAATGGGCACCATAGTCCTCCAAACCCTGCTGATACTCATAGTGAAAGAATTATTTTGATATCTCTTATACTTTTTCAGCTACAGCGATTTGTTCGGGACCTTTTTTAGAGGATTTCAAAAAATCCATAAAAATCACCTTTATATCATAATTTTTCACGCCTTTATTAAACTTTTTCCAGCAAAAACCGATAGCCTGTCTTCTTCCCCTATCTGTTACGAAATAAACGCAGAAAAAATTACGTCTCTACCATTTACGGATCAGGAGATATGGAGCGTTGTTCGGGGCAAAGTTCTCCATTATAATCCAATGGGACTTATTGTGAGCAAAGTCTCTGCACTTCGGTAGACTGGCCCGCTGCAGGTGTGAGTGAGTTTCCATGACGACGGAACTCTGAGGGCCAGAGAGAGAGGCTCCAATGGGATAGAATGGCAACTTTCGACGCCCGCTGCAGCGGCTGTGATTAATGTAGGAATCTGAAATTCGCACAGTCACTTCCTCTTAACATTTTTTAATTTTCAAGCCTGCAGCAGAGGTGTGAGTGAGTTTCCATGACGACGGAACTCTGAGGGCCAGAGGGAGAAGCTCCATTGGGATACAATGGCAACTTTCGACGCCCGCTGCAGCGGCTGTGATTAATGTAGGAATCTGAAATTCGCACAGTCACTTCCTCTTAACATTTTTAAATTTTCAAGTGACTTTCATTCATGTGTCACTTTTCTGTCCCATTTTGGATTTCACATGCTTTCCTATTGGGCCTTTGCTTCCAACAGGATCTGGCATGATGCCCAGACACGACATAATTGGCCAATACAGCACCACCCACATGTGGGAAATGGCGCTACTGACCATTTTGGTCAAATGTTGAGTTCTGGGCCCAGATGTGGTGAGGCTGAGTTGCTAAAGGAGGCCAATCTGACTCATGACCTTTGGTGACCTTTGGTGACATTAAGTATTGGCACCCTTTCTGAGGCACTTCCCAGTACAGGATTTGGACCAAACTGACAGAGTACACTCAACTGGTGATACTGAACACAACCCTGCTAGCGGCTAACTGTTAGCATGTTGCTAACCGGAAGTAGCTCTAGGAAGGTCTCACCAACTTCTGCTTCACAGAGTCTGTTCTTACACTAGAGAGAAAGGTCCACAAGAAATTTGGGCTACGTCGCATAAAGCATCTCCAAGCTATGAGGTGTCAAACATCCAATGCTTTTCAATGGGGGATAAAACCCCTTATGGTCCCAATACTAAATGCCCATATATGGCGCTACAGTATAGCTCAGAAGGAAAGTGCAGGCTTTGCATGCAAGAGGTCATGGGATCGAATCCCGGTGTGGACACTTAGAGTTTTATATTATAATCCCCACAGTATGTATAACACAACATGTGTGCTGATCCTATGAAGTATTTTTTTGTACCACCCGCCATTTTGAGTTACCATGGCAACGTTATAAAAAACGTATTTTCTCCCTATTTGAAGCACATCCCAGTACAGGATTTGGACCAAAGTGACAGAGTACAATCCCCCGGTGATACTGAACACAACCATGTTAGCGGCTAACGGTTAGCATGTTGCTAACAGGAAGTAGCTCTAGGAAGGTCTCACCAACTTCTGCTTCACAGAGTCTGTTCTTACTGTAGAGAGAAAGCTCCACAACAATTGTTGGCCATGTCGGATAAAGCATCTCCATGTTAGGAGGTGTCAAATATTCAATGCTTTTCAATGGGCCAAGACCACCCGCCATTTTGAGTTACCATGGCGACGTAATAAACAACGTATTTTCTCCCTCTTTGAGGCACTTCCCAGCACAGGTTATGGACCGAACTAACAGAGTACCATCACCTGGTCATCCTGAACACAGCCTTGTTAGCGGCTAACGGTTAGCATGTTGCTAACCGGAAGTAGCTCTAGGAAGGTCTCACTAACTTCTGCTTCACAGAGTCTGTTCTTACTGTAGAGAGAAAGCTCCACAACAAATTTTGGCCATGTCGGATAAAGCATCTCCATGTTAGGAGGTGTCAAATATTCAATGCTTTTCAATGGGCCAAGACCACCCTCCATTTTGAGTTACCATGGCGACGTAATAAACAACGTATTTTCTGCCTCTTTGAGGCACTTCCCAGCACAGGATATGGACCAAACTAACAGAGTACCATCACCCGGTCATACTGAACACAACCTTGTTAGCGGCTAACGCTTAGCATGTTGCTAACCGGAAGTAGCTCTAGGAAGCTCGCACAAACTTTTGCTTCACAGAGTCTGTACTACCTTTAGAGAGAAGGCTCTACAACAAATTTGGGCCATGTCAGATAAAGCATGTCTATTTTATGAGGTGTCAAACATCCATTTTTGACCCCTCTTTGCCTCTGTTACATGCTGCAGAAATGCTCCAAAGACACTGAAATCACACATTCACCTCAGTACCTCACATGATAAAGGTAATGATAATTAAGACAGAGGGCTACAGCTGTGAGGGAGTCTCCATGACAACGCTGCTAGCCAGAGGCTCCTAGGAGGTCCATTGACTTAACATGGCACCTTTGGATGGCCGTTGCAGGGGCTGTGAAGACCGTACGAAGCTGAAATTCGCGGTGTTACTTCCTGTTGCTATTTTACACAGTACGCTACGCACCACGAGGCAGGCACCTTGCTAAATTTCTTCAGAAATTTTCTAGTATTATTTACTTCTTCTTCCGTCACGATTAATGCGGCCCGAACCGTAGCGTGCACCCCCACAATATATACATCAAAACGTCCGGCTCGGTCTCGAGATGTGTGCTATTACTTTTATTGGGGTTTCGAGTTACCATGGCGACAAAATTAGCAAAAAACCACCCCCAAAAAACCCCATAGGAATGAATGGAGTCGGGTAAAAAGACAGCCTCAAAAAAGCCTCAAAATGACCATTTTCAACGGTGTACTGTGTCGTCATGCTTTCACCTACGAACACCGTTTAACTTCCAGTTTGTAGATATATCTGTGAACTACTCAGAAGTGAAAACGGGATGTGGATATCTGTTATCGTCTCCTCACAAGTGCTCCTCAAAGCTCATGTCCGAAAATCAGTGAAATCATCGTTTATAATGAAAGTCAATGACGGAATTCTCCAACCGCTAGAGTGGGCCACTCTAGCGTTTTCAAAGATTTCAAAACTCCGAACAACTTCAGCCTACTCGCTCAATTTTCACTCTACGTACACAAATTATACATCAAAACGTAGGTATTTTTGTCTGGATTCAGGAAATGTAACCCTCATTGGTGTAGCATTTATAGATTTTTCGCAAATCACCTCAGAGCGACACAAACCCGAAATCCTCCCCATTCATTTCCTATGGAGCGGTTTTGAAAAATGCCGTCTGAAAATCCAAAACATCACGTGTTTTCGCATCGTCGCTACTCCTAAACCGTTTCATGTACAAGCATGAGACTTTCACACATGAATGTCCCGACCCTTCTGGCACTCATAAAAAAGAAATTGTTTGGATAACTGTTACGGTTTTACCGCAGGAACAATTTGTTCGGGAGTAGCGAATGTGCAAATTCCTGAAAACGCTTTTCAGCTGCATTTTCCCACATCATCCACTTTTTTACATCGTCGCTGTGCCTACACCGATTTTTGTACAAACATGAAAATGGGCACCATAGTCCTCAAAAGCCTGCTGATACTCATAGTGAAAGAATTATTTTGATATCTCTTATACTTTTTCAGCTACAGCGATTTGTTCGGGACCGGTTTTAGAGGATTTCTAAAATTCCATAAAAATCACCTTTATATCATAATTTTTCACGCCTTTATTAAACTTTTTCCAGCAAAAACCGATAGCCTGTCTTCTTCCCCTATCCGTTACGAAATAAACGCAGAAAAAATTACGTCTCTACCATTTACGGATCAGGAGATATGGAGCGTTGTTCGGGGCAAAGTTCTCCATTATAATCCAATGGGACTTATTGTGAGCAAAGTCTCTGCACTTCGGTAGACTGGCCTGCAGCAGAGGTGTGAGTGAGTTTCCATGACGACGGAACTCTGAGGGCCAGAGGGAGAAGCTCCATTGGGATACAATGGCAACTTTCAACGCCCGCTGCAGCGGCTGTGATTAATGTAGGAATCTGAAATTCGGACAGTCACTTCCTCTTAACATTTTTAAATTTTCAAGTGACTTTCATTCATGTGTCACTTTTCTGTCCCATTTTGGATTTCACATGCTTTCCTATTGGGCCTTTGCTTCCAACAGGATCTGGCATGATGCCCAGACACGACATAATTGGCCAATACAGCACCACCCACATGTGGGAAATGGCGCTACTGACCATTTTGGTCAAATGTTGAGTTCTGGGCCCAGATGTGGTGAGGCTGAGTTGCTAAAGGAGGCCAATCTGACTCATGACCTTTGGTGACCTTTGGTGACATTAAGTATTGGCACCCTTTCTGAGGCACTTCCCAGTACAGGATTTGGACCAAACTGACAGAGTACACTCAACTGGTGATACTGAACACAACCCTGCTAGCGGCTAACTGTTAGCATGTTGCTAACCGGAAGTAGCTCTAGGAAGGTCTCACCAACTTCTGCTTCACAGAGTCTGTTCTTACACTAGAGAGAAAGGTCCACAAGAAATTTGGGCTACGTCGCATAAAGCATCTCCAAGCTATGAGGTGTCAAACATCCAATGCTTTTCAATGGGGGATAAAACCCCTTATGGTCCCAATACTAAATGCCCATATATGGCGCTACAGTATAGCTCAGAAGGAAAGTGCAGGCTTTGCATGCAAGAGGTCATGGGATCGAATCCCGGTGTGGACACTTAGAGTTTTATATTATAATCCCCACAGTATGTATAACACAACATGTGTGCTGATCCTATGAAGTATTTTTTTGTACCACCCGCCATTTTGAGTTACCATGGCAACGTTATAAAAAACGTATTTTCTCCCTATTTGAAGCACATCCCAGTACAGGATTTGGACCAAAGTGACAGAGTACAATCCCCCGGTGATACTGAACACAACCATGTTAGCGGCTAACGGTTAGCATGTTGCTAACAGGAAGTAGCTCTAGGAAGGTCTCACCAACTTCTGCTTCACAGAGTCTGTTCTTACTGTAGAGAGAAAGCTCCACAACAATTGTTGGCCATGTCGGATAAAGCATCTCCATGTTAGGAGGTGTCAAATATTCAATGCTTTTCAATGGGCCAAGACCACCCGCCATTTTGAGTTACCATGGCGACGTAATAAACAACGTATTTTCTCCCTCTTTGAGGCACTTCCCAGCACAGGTTATGGACCGAACTAACAGAGTACCATCACCTGGTCATCCTGAACACAGCCTTGTTAGCGGCTAACGGTTAGCATGTTGCTAACCGGAAGTAGCTCTAGGAAGGTCTCACTAACTTCTGCTTCACAGAGTCTGTTCTTACTGTAGAGAGAAAGCTCCACAACAAATTTTGGCCATGTCGGATAAAGCATCTCCATGTTAGGAGGTGTCAAATATTCAATGCTTTTCAATGGGCCAAGACCACCCTCCATTTTGAGTTACCATGGCGACGTAATAAACAACGTATTTTCTGCCTCTTTGAGGCACTTCCCAGCACAGGATATGGACCAAACTAACAGAGTACCATCACCCGGTCATACTGAACACAACCTTGTTAGCGGCTAACGCTTAGCATGTTGCTAACCGGAAGTAGCTCTAGGAAGCTCGCACAAACTTTTGCTTCACAGAGTCTGTACTACCTTTAGAGATAAGGCTCTACAACAAATTTGGGCCATGTCAGATAAAGCATGTCTATTTTATGAGGTGTCAAACATCCATTTTTGACCCCTCTTTGCCTCTGTTACATGCTGCAGAAATGCTCCAAAGACACTGAAATCACACATTCACCTCAGTACCTCACATGATAAAGGTAATGATAATTAAGACAGAGGGCTACAGCTGTGAGGGAGTCTCCATGACAACGCTGCTAGCCAGAGGCTCCTAGGAGGTCCATTGACTTAACATGGCACCTTTGGATGGCCGTTGCAGGGGCTGTGAAGACCGTACGAAGCTGAAATTCGCGGTGTTACTTCCTGTTGCTATTTTACACAGTACGCTACGCACCACGAGGCAGGCACCTTGCTAAATTTCTTCAGAAATTTTCTAGTATTATTTACTTCTTCTTCCGTCACGATTAATGCGGCCCGAACCGTAGCGTGCACCCCCACAATATATACATCAAAACGTCCGGCTCGGTCTCGAGATGTGTGCTATTACTTTTATTGGGGTTTCGAGTTACCATGGCGACAAAATTAGCAAAAAACCACCCCCAAAAAACCCCATAGGAATGAATGGAGTCGGGTAAAAAGACAGCCTCAAAAAAGCCTCAAAATGACCATTTTCAACGGTGTACTGTGTCGTCATGCTTTCACCTACGAACACCGTTTAACTTCCAGTTTGTAGATATATCTGTGAACTACTCAGAAGTGAAAACGGGATGTGGATATCTGTTATCGTCTCCTCACAAGTGCTCCTCAAAGCTCATGTCCGAAAATCAGTGAAATCATCGTTTATAATGAAAGTCAATGACGGAATTCTCCAACCGCTAGAGTGGGCCACTCTAGCGTTTTCAAAGATTTCAAAACTCCGAACAACTTCAGCCTACTCGCTCAATTTTCACTCTACGTACACAAATTATACATCAAAACGTAGGTATTTTTGTCTGGATTCAGGAAATGTAACCCTCATTGGTGTAGCATTTATAGATTTTTCGCAAATCACCTCAGAGCGACACAAACCCGAAATCCTCCCCATTCATTTCCTATGGAGCGGTTTTGAAAAATGCCGTCTGAAAATCCAAAACATCACGTGTTTTCGCATCGTCGCTACTCCTAAACCGTTTCATGTACAAGCATGAGACTTTCACACATGAATGTCCCGACCCTTCTGGCACTCATAAAAAAGAAATTGTTTGGATAACTGTTACGGTTTTACCGCAGGAACAATTTGTTCGGGAGTAGCGAATGTGCAAATTCCTGAAAACGCTTTTCAGCTGCATTTTCCCACATCATCCACTTTTTTACATCGTCGCTGTGCCTACACCGATTTTTGTACAAACATGAAAATGGGCACCATAGTCCTCAAAAGCCTGCTGATACTCATAGTGAAAGAATTATTTTGATATCTCTTATACTTTTTCAGCTACAGCGATTTGTTCGGGACCGGTTTTAGAGGATTTCTAAAATTCCATAAAAATCACCTTTATATCATAATTTTTCACGCCTTTATTAAACTTTTTCCAGCAAAAACCGATAGCCTGTCTTCTTCCCCTATCCGTTACGAAATAAACGCAGAAAAAATTACGTCTCTACCATTTACGGATCAGGAGATATGGAGCGTTGTTCGGGGCAAAGTTCTCCATTATAATCCAATGGGACTTATTGTGAGCAAAGTCTCTGCACTTCGGTAGACTGGCCTGCAGCAGAGGTGTGAGTGAGTTTCCATGACGACGGAACTCTGAGGGCCAGAGGGAGAAGCTCCATTGGGATACAATGGCAAATTTCAACGCCCGCTGCAGCGGCTGTGATTAATGTAGGAATCTGAAATTCGGACAGTCACTTCCTCTTAACATTTTTAAATTTTCAAGTGACTTTCAGCCATGTGTCACTTTTCTGTCCCATTTTGGATTTCACATGCTTTCCTATTGGGCCTTTGCTTCCAACAGGATCTGGCATGATGCCCAGACACGACATAATTGGCTAATACAGCACCACCCACATGTGGGAAATGGCGCTACTGACCATTTTGGTCAAATGTTGAGTTCTGGGCCCAGATGTGGTGAGGCTGAGTTGCTAAAGGAGGCCGATCTGACTCATAACCTTTGGTGACCTTTGGTGACATTAAGTATTGGCACCCTTTTTCAGGCACTTCCCAGTACAGGATTTGGACCAAACTGACAGAGTACACTCACTTGGTGATACTGAACACAACCCTGTTAGCGGCTAACTGTTAGCATGTTGCTAACCAGAAGTAGCTCTAGGAAGGTCTCACCAACGTCTGCTTCACAGAGTCTGTTCTTACTGTAGAGAGAAAGCTCCACAACAAATTTTGGCCATGTCGGATAAAGCATCTCCATGTTAGGAGGTGTCAAATATTCAATGCTTTTCAATGGGCCAAGACCACCCGCCATTTTGAGTTACCATGGCGAAGTAATAAACTACGTATTTTCTCCCTCTTTGAGGCACTTCCCAGCACAGGTTATGGACCAAACTAACAGAGTACTATCACCTGGTCATCCTGAACACAACCTTGTTAGCGGCTAATGGTTAGCATGTTGCTAACAGGAAGTAGCTTTAGGAAGGTCTCACTAACTTCTGCTTCACAGAGTCTGTTCTTACTGTAGAGAGAAAGCTCCACAACAAATTTTGGCCATGTCAGATAAAGCATCGCCATGTTAGGAGGTGTCAAATATTCAATGCTTTTCAATGGGCCAAGACCACCCGCCATTTTGAGTTACCATGGCGACGTAATAAACTACGTATTTTCTCCCTCTTTGAGGCACTTCCCAGCACAGGTTATGGACCAAACTAACAGAGTACCATCACCTGGTCATCCTGAACACAACCTTGTTAGCGGCTAACGGTTAGCATGTTGCTAACCGGAAGTAGCTCTAGGAAGCTCGCACAAACTTTTGCTTCACAGAGTCTGTACTTCCTTTACAGAGAAGGCTCTACAACAAATTTGGGCCATGTCAGATAAAGCATGTCTATTTTATGAGGTGTCAAACATCCATTTTTGACCCCTCTTTGCCTCTGTTACATGCTGCAGAAATGTTCCAAAGACACTGAAATCACACATTCACCTCAGTACCTCACATGATAAAGGTAATGATAATTAAGACAGAGGGCTACAGCTGTGAGGGAGTCTCCATGACAACGCTGCTAGCCAGAGGCTCCTAGGAGGTCCATTGACTTAACATGGCACCTTTGGA
This sequence comes from Fundulus diaphanus, assembly GCA_037039145.1. NCBI lineage: Eukaryota > Metazoa > Chordata > Actinopteri > Cyprinodontiformes > Fundulidae > Fundulus > Fundulus diaphanus. The sequence continues at coordinate 6,167,794 of CM073132.1, read as the reverse complement.
CGGCCGTTGCGGGGGCTGTGAAGATCGTAGGAAGCTGAAATTCACAGTGTTACTTCCCGTTAGTATTTTCAATGGTACGGTACGCACCACGAGGCAGGCGCCTTGCTAAATTTCTTCAGAAATTTTCTAGTTATTATTATTCTTAATTGTTTGACAATTAATGCGGCCCAAACCGTAGCGTGCACCCCCACAATATAGGTATCAAAACGTGCGGCTCGCTCGGGAATAGTGTGCTATTACTTTTATCGGGGTTTCGAGTTACCATGGCGACAAAATTAGCGAAAAACCACCCCCAAAAATCCCATAGGAATCAATGGAATCGGGTAGAAAGAAAGCTTCAAAACAGCCTCCAAATGGCCATTTTCAACGCTGTACTGTGTCGTCATGCTTTCACCTACGAACACCGTTTAACTTCCAGTTTGTAGACATATCTGTGAACTACTCAGAAGTGAAAACGGGATGGGGATATTTTTTATCGTCTCTTCACAGTTACTCCTCAAAGCTCATGTCCAAAAATCAGCGAAATCATCGTTTATAATGAAAGTCAATGACAGAATTCTCAGACTCTTAGAGTGGCCCACTCTAGCGTTTTCAAAGATTTCAAAACTCCAAACAACTTCAGCCTGCTCGCTCAATTTTCACTCTACGTAGACAAATTACACATCAAAACGTAGGTATTTTTGTCTGGATTCAGGAAATGTAACCCTCATTGCTTTAGCATTTATAGATTTTTCGCAAATCACCTCAGAGCGACACAAACCCGAAATCCTCCCCATTCATTTCCTATGGAGCAGTTTTGAAAAATGACGTCTGAAAAACCAAAACATCACATGTTTTCGTATCGTCGCTACTCCTAAACCGTTTCATGTACAAGCATGAGACTTTCACACATGAATGTCCCGACCCTTCTGGCACTCATAAAAAAGGAATTGTTTGGATAACTGTTACGGTTTTACCGCAGGAACAATTTGTTCGGGAGTAGTGAATGTGCAAATTCCTGAAAACGCTTTTCAGCTGCATTTTCCCACATCATCCACTTTTTTACATCGTCGCTGTGCCTACACCGATTTTTGTACAAACATGAAAATGGGCACCATAGTCCTCAAAAGCCTGCTGATACTCATAGTGAAAGAATTATTTTGATATCTCTTATACTTTTTCAGCTACAGCCATTTGTTCGGGACCTTTTTTAGAGGATTTCAAAAAATCCATAAAAATCACCTTTATATCATAATTTTTCACGCCTTTATTAAACTTTTTCCAGCAAAAACCGATAGCCTGTCTTCTTCCCCTATCCGTTACGAAATAAACGCAGAAAAAATTACGTCTCTACCGTTTACGGATCAGGAGATATGGAGCGTTGTTCGGGGCAAAGTTCTCCATTATAATCCAATGGGACTTATTGTGAGCAAAGTCTCTGCACTTCGTTAGACTGGCCTGCAGCAGAGGTGTGAGTGAGTTTCCATGACGACGTAACTCTGAGGGCCAGAGAGAGAAGCTCCAATGGGATAGAATGGCAACTTTCGACGCTCACTGCAGTGGCTGTGATTAATGTAGGAATCTGAAATTCGCACAGTCACTTCCTCTTAACATTTTTAAATTTTCAAGTGACTTTCAGCCATGTGTCACTTTTCTGTCCCATTTTGGATTTCACATGCTTTCCTATTGGGCCTTTGCTTCCAAGAGGACCTGGCATGAGGCCCAGAGACGACCCAATTGGCCAATACAGCACCACCCACCTGTGGGAAATGGCGCTACACACCACTTTGGTCAAATGTTGAGTTCTGGGCCCAGATAGGGTGAGGCTGAGTTGCTAAAGGAGGCCGATCTGACTCATTACCTTTGGTGACATTAAGTATTGGCACCCTATTTGACGCACTTTCCAGTACAGGATTTGGACCAAACTCACAGAGTACCATCAACTGGTGATACTGAACACAACCTTCTTAGCGGAGGCCGATCTGACCCATGACCCTTGGTGAAATTAAGTATTGGCACCCTATTTGACGCACTTTCCAGTACAGGATTTGGACCAAACTCACAGAGTATCATCACCTGGTGATACTGAACACAACCTTGTTAGCGGAGGCCGATCTCACCCATGACCTTTGGTGACATTAAGTATTGGCACCCTATTTGAGGCACTTTCCAGTACAGCATTTGGACCAAACTCACAGAGTACCATCACCCGGTGAGACTGACCACAACCATGTTAGCGGCTAATGGTTAGCATGTTGCTAACAGGAAGTAGCTGTAGGAAGGTCCTACCTACTTCTGCTTCGTCAGGGTTGTTCTGCCTTTACAGACAAAGAGAGGGCTGCAGCTGTGAGGGAGTCTCCATGAAAACGCTGCTAACCAGAGGCTCCTAGGAGGTCCATTGACTTAACATGGCACCTTTGGACGGCCGTTGCGGGGGCTCTGAAGACCGTAGGAAGCTGAAATTCGCAGTGTTACTTCCTGTTAGTATTTTTGACGGTACGGTACGCACCACGAGGCAGGCGCCTTGCTAAATTTCTTCAGAAATTTTCTAGTTAGGCGCCTGCCATGGCATTTGCAATGAGGAGGCAGTGCTGTGCGAAGCACAGCACTGCCTCCCATGCAAATGCATGGAGGCACCTATTACTATTCACCTCTAAACGGACTTCTTTATTAATATTATTATTATTAATATTCTTTATTTTTCTTCCTTCACGATTAATGCGGCCCGAACCGTAGCGTGCACCCCCACAATATATACATCAAAACGTCCGGCTCGGTCTCGAGATGTGTGCTATTACTTCTGTTGGGGTTTCGAGTTACCATGGCAACGCAATTAGCGAAAAACCACCCCCAAAAATCCCATAGGAATGAATGGAGTCGGGTAGAAAGAACGCCTCAAAAAAGCCTCAAAATGGCCATTTTCAACGCTGTACTGTATCGTCATGCTTTCACCTACGAACACCGTTTAACTTCCAGTTTGTAGACATATCTGTGAACTACTCAGAAGTGAAAACGGGATGTGGATATCTTTTATCGTCTCTTCACAGTTACTCCTCAAAGCTCATGTCCCAAAATCAGCGAAATCATCGTTTATAATGAAAGTCAATGACGGAATTCTCCAACCGCTAGAGTGGGCCACTCTAGCGTTTTCAAAGATTTCAAAACTCCGAACAACTTCAGCCTACTCGCTCAATTTTCACTCTACGTAGACAAATTATACATCAAAACGTAGGTATTTTTGTCTGGATTCAGGAAATGTAACCCTCATTGGTGTAGCATTTATAGATTTTTCGCAAATCACCTCAGAGCGACACAAACCCGAAATCCTCCCCATTCATTTCCTATGGAGCGGTTTTGAAAAATGACGTCTGAAAATCCAAAACGTCACATGTTTTCGCATCGTCGCTACTCCTAAACCGTTTTATGTACAAGCATGAGACTTTCACACATGAATGTCCCGACACTTCTGGCACTCATAAAAAAGGAATTGCTTGGATAACTGTTACGGTTTTGCCGCAGGAACAATTTGTTCGGGAGTAGCGAATGTGCAAATTCCTGAAAACGCTTTTCAGCTGCATTTTCCCACATCATCCACTTTTTTACATCGTCGCTGTGCCTACACCGATTTTTGTACAAACATGAAAATGGGCACCATAGTCCTCAAAAGCCTGCTGATACTCATAGTGAAAGAATTATTTTGATATCTCTTATACTTTTTCAGCTACAGCGATTTGTTCGGGACCGGTTTTAGAGGATTTCTAAAATTCCATAAAAATCACCTTTATATCATAATTTTTCACGCCTTTATTAAACTTTTTCCAGCAAAAACCGATAGCCTGTCTTCTTCCCCTATCCGTTACGAAATAAACGCAGAAAAAATTACGTCTCTACCATTTACGGATCAGGAGATATGGAGCGTTGTTCGGGGCAAAGTTCTCCATTATAATCCAATGGGACTTATTGTGAGCAAAGTCTCTGCACTTCGGTAGACTGGCCTGCAGCAGAGGTGTGAGTGAGTTTCCATGACGACGGAACTCTGAGGGCCAGAGGGGGAAGCTCCATTGGGATACAATGGCAACTTTCGACGCCCGCTGCAGCGGCTGTGATTAATGTAGGAATCTGAAATTCGCACAGTCACTTCCTCTTAACATTTTTAAATTTTCAAGCCTGCAGCAGAGGTGTGAGTGAGTTTCCATGACGACGGAACTCTGAGGGCCAGAGGGAGAAGCTCCATTGGGATACAATGGCAACTTTCGACGCCCGCTGCAGCGGCTGTGATTAATGTAGGAATCTGAAATTCGCACAGTCACTTCCTCTTAACATTTTAAAATTTTCATGTGACTTTCAGCCATGTGTCACTTTTCTGTCCCATTTTGGATTTCACATGCTTTCTTATTGGGCCTTTGCTTCCAACAGGACCTGGCATGAGGCCCAGAGACGACCCAATTGGCCAATACAGCACCACCCACCTGTGGGAAATGGCGCTACTGACCATTTTGGTCAAATGTTGAGTTCTGGGCCCAGATGTGGTGAGGCTGAGTTGCTAAAGGAGGCCAATCTGACTCACGACCTTTGGTGACCTTTGGTCACATTAAGTATTGGCACCCTGTTTGAGGCACTTCCCAGTACAGGATTTGGACCAAACTGACAGAGTACACTCACCTGGTGATACTGAGCACAACCCTGTTAGCGGCTAACTGTTAGCATGTTGCTAACCGGAAGTAGCTCTAGGAAGGTCTCACCAACTTCCGCTTCACAGAGTCTGTTCTTACTCTAGAGAGAAAGCTGCACAACAAATTTGGGCTCCGTCGCATAAAGCATCTCCAAGCTATGAGGTGTCAAACATCCAATGCTTTTCAATAGGGGATCAAACCCCTTATGGTCCCAATACTGCATGCCCATATATGGCGCTACAGTATAGCTCAGATGGAAAGTGCAGGCTTTGCATGCAAGAGGTCATAGGATCGAATCCCGATGTGGGACACTTAGAGTTTCATATTATAATCCCCACAGTATGTATAACAAAACATGTGTGCTGATCCTATGAAGTATTTTTTTGTACCACCCGCCATTTTGAGTTACCATGGCAACGTTATAAAAAACGTATTTTCTCCCTATTTGAAGCACACCCCAGTACAGGATTTGGACCAAACTGACAGAGTACCATCACCTGGTCATCGTGAACACAACCTTGTTAGCGGCTAACGGTTAGCATGTTGCTAACAGGAAGTAGCTCTAGGAAGGTCTCACCAACTTCTGCTTCACAGAGTCTGTTCTTACTGTAGAGAGAAAGCTCCACAACAAATTTTGGCCATGTCGGATAAAGCATCTCCATGTTAGGAGGTGTCAAATATTCAATGCTTTTCAATGGGCCAAGACCACCCGCCATTTTGAGTTACCATGGCGACGTAATAAACTACGTATTTTCTCCCTCTTTGAGGCACTTCCCAGAACAGGTTATGGACCAAACTAACAGAGTACCATCACCCGGTCATACTGAACACAACCTTGTTAGCGGCTAACGCTTAGCATGTTGCTAACCGGAAGTAGCTCTAGGAAGCTCGCACAAACTTTTGCTTCACAGAGTCTGTACTTCCTTTAGAGAGAAGGCTCTACAACAAATTTGGGCCATGTCAGATAAAGCATTTCTATTTTATGAGGTGTCAAACATCCATTTTTGACCCCTCTTTGCCTCTGTTACATGCTGCAGAAATGCTCCAAAGACACTGAAATCACACATTCACCTCAGTACCTCACATGATAAAGGTAATGATAATTAAGACAGAGGGCTACAGCTGTGAGGGAGTCTCCATGACAACGCTGCTAGCCAGAGGCTCCTAGGAGGTCCATTGACTTAACATGGCACCTTTGGACGGCCGTTGCGGGGGCTGTGAAGACCGTAGGAAGCTGAAATTCGCAGTGTTACTTCCCGTTAGTATTTTCAACGGTACGGTACGCACCACGAGGCAGGCGCCTTGCTAAATTTCTTCAGAAATTTTCTAGTGTTAAATATACTATGCACTTACTTCAACCTTCGCAAATTAATGCGGCCCGAACGGAAGCGTCCACCCCCACAATCTATACATCAAAACATGCGGCTGGGTCTCACGAGGTGTGCTATTACTTCTGTTGTCACTGGGAGTAACCATGGTAACGTAATACCCCAGAAACTGAAGCCACAAACTCCCATAGGAATGAATGGGAAAATGACCTTTGGTGAATTTTAGAATTTTCTCCATTTTTAGGCACTTCTCAGTACAGGATTTCAACCAAACTAACAGAGTAACATCACCAAGTGATACCGAACACAACCATGCTAGCGGCTAACAGTTAGCATGTTGCTAACCGGAAGTAGCTTTAGGAAGGTCCTACCAACTTCTGCTTAGCCAGGGTTGTTCTGCCTTTACAGACAAAGAGAGGGCTACAGCTGTGAGGGAGTCTCCATGACAACGCTGCTAGCCAGAGTCTCCTAGGAGGTCCATTGACTTAACATGGCACCTTTGGACGGCCGTTGCGGGGGCTGTGAACACCGTAGGAAGCTGAAATTCGCAGTGTTACTTCCGGTTAGTATTTTTAACGGTACGGTACGCACCACGAGGCAGGCACCTTGCTAAATTTCTTCAGAAATTTTCTAGTTAGGTGCCTGCCAAGCATTTGCAATGAGGAGGCAGTGCTGTGCGAAGCACAGCACTGCCTCCCATGCAAATGCATGGAGGCACCTACTACTATTCACCTCTAAACGGTTTATTTATTAGGTGCCTGCCAAGCATTTGCAATGAGGAGGCAGTGCTGTGCGAAGCACAGCACTGCCTCCCATGCAAATGCATGGAGGCACCTATTACTATTCACCTCTAAACGGACTTCTTTATTATTAATATTATTAATATTCTTTATTTTTCTTCCTTCACGATTAATGCGGCCCGAACCGTAGCGTGCACCCCCACAATATATACATCAAAACGTCCGGCTCGGTCTCGAGATGTGTGCTATTACTTCTGTTGGGGTTTCGAGTTACCATGGCAACGCAATTAGCGAAAAACCACCCCCAAAAATCCCATAGGAATGAATGGAGTCGGGTAGAAAGAAAACCTCAAAAAAGCCTCCAAATGGCCATTTTCAACGCTGTACTGTATCGTCATGCTTTCACTTACGAACACCGTTTAACTTCCAGTTTGTAGACATATCTGTGAACTACTCAGAAGTGAAAACGGGATGTGGATATCTTTTATCGTCTCTTCACAGTTACTCCTCAAAGCTCATGTCCGAAAATCAGCGAAATCATCGTTTATAATGAAAGTCAATGACGGAATTCTCAGACTCTTAGAGTGGCCCACTCTAGCGTTTTCAAAGATTTCAAAACTCCGAACAACTTCCGCCTACTCGCTCAATTTTCACTCTACGTAGACAAATTATACATCAAAACGTAGGTATTTTTGTCTGGATTCAGGAAATGTAACCCTCATTGGTGTAGCTTTTATAGATTTTTCGCAAATCACCTCAGACCGACACAAACCCGAAATCCTCCCCATTCATTTCCTATGGAGCGGTTTTGAAAAATGACATCTGAAAATCCAAAACATCACATGTTTTCGCATCGTCGCTACTCCTAAACCGTTTCATGTACAAGCATGAGACTTTCACACATGAATGTCCCGACCCTTCTGGCACTCATAAAAAAGGAATTGTTTGGATAACTGTTACGGTTTTACCGCAGGAACAATTTGTTCGGGAGTAGCGAATGTGCAAATTCCTGAAAACGCTTTTTAGCTGCATTTTCCCACATCATCCACTTTTTTACATCGTCGCTGTGCCTACACCGATTTTTGTACAAACATGAAAATGGGCACCATAGTCCTCAAAAGCCTGCTGATACTCATAGTGAAAGAATTATTTTGATATCTCTTATACTTTTTCAGCTACAGCGATTTGTTCGGGACCTTTTTTAGAGGATTTCAAAAAATCCATAAAAATCACCTTTATATCATAATTTTTCACGCCTTTATTAAACATTTTCCAGCAAAAACCGATAGCCTGTCTTCTTCCCCTATCCGTTACGAAATAAACGCAGAAAAAATTACGTCTCTACCATTTACGGATCAGGAGATATGGAGCGTTGTTCGGGGCAAAGTTCTCCATTATAATCCAATGGGACTTATTGTGAGCAAAGTCTCTGCACTTCGTTAGACTGGCCTGCAGCAGAGGTGTGAGTGAGTTTCCATGACGACGCAACTCTGAGGGCCAGAGAGAGAGGCTCCAATGGGATAGAATGGCAACTTTCGACGCTCACTGCAGTGGCTGTGATTAATGTAGGAATCTGAAATTCGCACAGTCACTTCCTCTTAACATTTTTAAATTTTCAAGTGACTTTCAGCCATGTGTCACTTTTCTGTCCCATTTTGGATTTCACATGCTTTCCTATTGGCCGTTTGCTTCCAACAGGACCTGGCATGAGGCCCAGAGACGACCCAATTGGCCAATACAGCACCACCCACCTGTGGGAAATGGCACTACACACCATTTTGGTCAAATGTTGAGTTCTGGGCCCAGATTTGGTGAGGCTGAGTTGCTAAAGGAGGCCAATCTGACTCATGACCTTTGGTGACCTTTGGTGACATTAAGTATTGGCACCCTTTTTGAGGCACTTCCCAGTACAGGATTTGGACCAAACTGACAGAGTACACTCACCTGGTGATACAGAACACAACCCTGTTAGCGGCTAACTGTTAGCATGTTGCTAACCGGAAGTAGCTCTAGGAAGGTCTCACCAACTTCTGCTTCACAGAGTCTGTTCTTACTCTAGAGAGAAAGCTCCACAAGAAATTTGGGCTATGTCGCATAAAGCATCTCCAAGCTATGAGGTGTCAAACATCCAATGCTTTTCAATGGGGGATCGAACCCCTTATGGTCCCAATGCTGCATGCCCATATATGGTGCTACAGTATAGCTCAGATGTAAAGTGCAGGCTTTGCATGCAGGAGGTCATGGGATCGAATCCTGGTGTGGGACACCTGGGAGTTTTATATTATAATCCCCACAGTATGTATAACAAAACATGTGTGCTGATCCTATGAAGTATTTTTTTGTACCACCCGCCATTTTGAGTTACCATGGCAACGTTATAAAAAACGTATTTTCTCCCTATTTGAAGCACATCCCAGTACAGGATTTGGACCAAACTGACAGAGTACAATCCCCCGGTGATACTGAACACAACCATGTTAGCGGCTAACGGTTAGCATGTTGCTAACAGGAAGTAGCTCTAGGAAGGTCTCACCAACTTCTGCTTCACTGAGTCTGTTCTTACTGTAGAGTGAAAGCTCCACAACAAATTTTGGCCATGTCGGATAAAGCATCTCCATGTTAGGAGGTGTCAAATATTCAATGCTTTTCAATGGGCCAAGACCACCCGCCATTTTGAGTTACCATGGCGACGTAATAAACAACGCATTTTCTCCCTCTTTGAGGCACTTCCCAGCACAGGTTATGGACCAAACTAACAGAGTACCATCACCTGGTCATCCTGAACACAACCTTGTTAGCGGCTAACGGTTAGCATGTTGCTAACCGGAAGTAGCTCTAGGAAGCTCGCACAAACTTTTGCTTCACAGAGTCTGTACTTCCTTTAGAGAGGAAGCTCTACAACAAATTTGGGCCATGTCAGATAAAGCATGTCTATTTTATGAGGTGTCAAACATCCATTTTTGACCCCTCTTTGCCTCTGCTACATGCTGCAGAAATGCTCCAAAGACACTGAAATCACACATTCACCTCAGTACCTCACATGATAAAGGTAATGATAATTAAGACAGAGGGCTACAGCTGTGAGGGAGTCTCCATGACAACGCTGCTAGCCAGAGGCTCCTAGGAGGTCCATTGACTTAACATGGCACCTTTGGACGGCCGTTGCGGGGGCTGTGAAGACCGTAGGAAGCTGAAATTTGCAGTGTTACTTCCCGTTAGTATTTTCAACGGTACGGTACGCACCACGAGGCAGGCACCTTGCTAAATTTCTTCAGAAATTTTCTAGTTAGGTGCCTGCCAAGCATTTGCAATGAGGAGGCAGTGCTGTGCGAAGCACAGCACTGCCTCCCATGCAAATGCATGGAGGCACCTACTACTATTCACCTCTAAAGGCGTCTATTTATTATTCTTTATTATTATTCCGTCACGATTAATGCGGCCCGAACCTACGGTTCGGGCCGCATTATATAGGTACCAAAACGTGCGGCTCGATTCCGAGATGTGTGCTATTACTTTTATTGGGGTTTCGAGTTACCATGGCGACAAAATTAGCGAAAAACCACGCGAAAAAATCCCATAGGAATGAATGGAGTCGGGTAAAAAGACAGCCTAAAAAAAGCCTCAAAATGACCATTTTCAACGCTGTACTGTGTCGTCATGCTTTCACCTACGAACACCGTTTAACTTCCAGTTTGTAGACATATCTGTGAACTACTCAGAAGTGAAAACGGGATGGGGATATCTTTTATCGTCTCTTCACAGTTACTCCTCAAAGCTCATGTCCGAAAATCAGCGAAATCATCGTTTATAATGAAAGTCAATGACGGAATTCTCCAACCGCTAGAGTGGGCCACTCTAGCGTTTTCAAAGATTTCAAAACTCCGAACAACTTCCGCCTACTCGCTCAATTTTCACTCTACGTAGACAAATTATACATCAAAACGTAGGTATTTTTGTCTGGATTCAGGAAATGTAACCCTCATTGGTGTAGCATTTATAGATTTTTCGCAAATCACCTCAGAGCGACACAAACCCGAAATCCTCCCCATTCATTTCCTATGGAGCGGTTTTGAAAAATGACGTCTGAAAATCCAAAACATCACATGTTTTCGCATCGTCGCTACTCCTAAACCGTTTCATGTACAAGCATGACATTTTCACACATGAATGTCCCGACCCTTCTGGCACTCATAAAAAAGAAATTGTTTGGATAACTGTTACGGTTTTGCCGCAGGAACAATTTGTTCGGGAGTAGCGAATGTGCAAATTCCTGAAAACGCTTTTCAGCTGCATTTTCCCACATCATCCACTTTTTTACATCGTCGCTGTGCCCACACCGATTTTTGTACAAACATGAAAATGGGCACCATAGTCCTCAAAAGCCTGCTGATACTCATAGTGAAAGAATTATTTTGATATCTCTTATACTTTTTCAGCTACAGCGATTTGTTCGGGACCGTTTTTAGAGGATTTCTAAAAATCCATAAAAATCACCTTTATATCATAATTTTTCACGCCTTTATTAAACTTTTTCCAGCAAAAACCGATAGCCTGTCTTCTTCCCCTATCCGTTACGAAATAAACGCAGAAAAAATTACGTCTCTACCATTTACGGATCAGGAGATATGGAGCGTTGTTCGGGGCAAAGTTCTCCATTATAATCCAATGGGACTTATTGTGAGCAAAGTCTCTGCACCTCGGTAGACTGGCCCGCTGCAGGTGTGAGTGAGTTTCCATGACGACGGAACTCTGAGGGCCAGAGAGAGAGGCTCCAATGGGATACAATGGCAACTTTCGACGCCCGCTGCAGCGGCTGTGATTAATGTAGGAATCTGAAATTCGCACAGTCACTTCCTCTTAACATTTTTAAATTTTCAAGCCTGCAGCAGAGGTGTGAGTGAGTTTCCATGACGACGGAACTCTGAGGGCCAGAGGGAGAAGCTCCATTGGGATACAATGGCAACTTTCGACGCCCGCTGCAGCGGCTGTGATTAATGTAGGAATCTGAAATTCGCACAGTCACTTCCTCTTAACATTTTTAAATTTTCAAGTGACTTTCAGCCATGTGTCACTTTTCTGTCCCATTTTGGATTTCACATGCTTTCCTACTGGGCCTTTGCTTCCAACAGGATCTGGCATGATGCCCAGACACGACATAATTGGCCAATACAGCACCACCCACATGTGGGAAATGGCGCTACTGACCATTTTGGTCAAATGTTGAGTTCTGGGCCCAGATGTTGTGAGGCTGAGTTGCTAAAGGAGGCCAATCTGACTCATGACCTTTGGTGACCTTTGGTGACATTTAGTATTGGCACCCTTTTTGAGGCACTTCCCAGTACAGGATTTGGACCAAACTGACAGAGTACACTCACCTGGTGATACTGAGCACAACCCTGTTAGCGGCTAACTGTTAGCATGTTGCTAACCGGAAGTAGCTCTAGGAAGGACTCACCAACTTCCGCTTCACAGAGTCTGTTCTTACTCTAGAGAGAAAGCTCCACAAGAAATTTGGGCTACGTCGCATAAAGCATCTCCAAGCTATGAGGTGTCAAACATCCAATGCTTTTCAATGGGGGATCAAACCCCTTATGGTCCCAATACTGCATGCCCATATATGGCGCTACAGTATAGCTCAGATGGAAAGTGCAGGCTTTGCATGCAAGAGGTCATAGGATCGAATCCCGATGTGGGACACTTAGAGTTTCATATTATAATCCCCACAGTATGTATAACAAAACATGTGTGCTGATCCTATGAAGTATTTTTTTGTACCACCCGCCATTTTGAGTTACCATGGCAACGTTATAAAAAACGTATTTTCTCCCTATTTGAAGCACACCCCAGTACAGGATTTGGACCAAACTGACAGAGTACCATCACCTGGTCATCCTGAACACAACCTTGTTAGCGGCTAACGGTTAGCATGTTGCTAACAGGAAGTAGCTCTAGGAAGGTCTGACAAACTTCTGCTTCACAGAGTCTGTTCTTACTGTAGAGAGAAAGCTCCACAACAAATTTTGGCCATGTCGGATAAAGCATCTCCATGTTAGGAGGTGTCAAATATTCAATGCTTTTCAATGGGCCAAGACCACCCGCCATTTTGAGTTACCATGGCGACGTAATAAACAACGTATTTTCTCCCTCTTTGAGGCACTTCCCAGCACAGGTTATGGACCAAACTAACAGAGTACCATCACCTGGTCATCCTGAACACAACCTTGTTAGCGGCTAACGGTTAGCATGTTGCTAACAGGAAGTAGCTCTAGGAAGGTCTCACCAACTTCTGCTTCACAGAGTCTGTTCTTACTGTAGAGAGAAAGCTCCACAACAAATTTTGGCCATGTCGGATAAAGCATCTCCATGTTAGGAGGTGTCAAATATTCAATGCTTTTCAATGGGCCAAGACCACCCGCCATTTTGAGTTACCATGGCGACGTAATAAACTACGTATTTTCACCCTCTTTGAGGCACTTCCCAGCACAGGTTATGGACCAAACTAACAGAGTACCATCACCTGGTCATCCTGAACACAACCTTGTTAGCGGCTAACGGTTAGCATGTTGCTAACCGGAAGTAGCTCTAGGAAGCTCGCACAAACTTTTGCTTCACAGAGTCTGTACTTCCTTTACAGAGAAGGCTCTACAACAAATTTGGGCCATGTCAGATAAAGCATGTCTATTTTATGAGGTGTCAAACATCCATTTTTGACCCCTCTTTGCCTCTGTTACATGCTGCAGAAATGCTCCAAAGACACTGAAATCACACATTCACCTCAGTACCTCACATGATAAAGGTAATGATAATTAAGACAGAGGGCTACAGCTGTGAGGGAGTCTCCATGACAACGCTGCTAGCCAGAGGCTCCTAGGAGGTCCATTGACTTAACATGGCACCTTTGGACGGCCGTTGCGGGGGCTGTGAAGACCGTAGGAAGCTGAAATTCGCAGTGTTACTTCCCGTTACTATTTTCAACGGTACGGTACGCACCACGAGGCAGGCGCCTTGCTAAATTTCTTCAGAAATTTTCTAGTGTTAAATATACTATGCACTTACTTCAACCTTCGCAAATTAATGCGGCCCGAACGGAAGTGTCCACCCCCACAATCTATACATCAAAACGTGCGGCTGGGTCTCACGATGTGTGCTATTACTTCTGTTGTCACTGAGAGTAACCATGGTAACATAATACCCCAGAAACTGAAGCCTAAAACTCCCATAGGAATGAATGGGGAAATGACCTATGGTGACTTTTAGGATTTTCTCTCTTTTTAGGCACTTCTCAGGACAGGATTTAAACCAAACTAACAGAGTAACATCACCCGGTGATATTGAACACAACCATGCTAGCGGCTAATGGTTAGCATGTTGCTAACCGGAAGTAGCTTTAGGAAGGTCCTACCAACTTCTGCTTAGCCAGGGTTGTTCTGCCTTTACAGACAAAGAGAGGGCTACAGCTGTGAGGGAGTCTCCATGACAACACTGCTAGCCAGAGGCTCCTAGGAGGTCCATTGACTTAACATGGCACCTTTCGACGGCCGCTGCGGGGGCTGTGAACACCGTAGGAACCTGAAATTCGCGGTGTTACTTCCTGTTGCTATTTTACACGGTACGGTACGCACCACGAGGCAGGCGCCTTGCTAAATTTCTTCAGAAATTTTCTAGTATTCTTTACTTCTTCTTCCGTCACGATTAATGCGGCCCGAACCGTAGCGTGCACCCCCACAATATATACATCAAAACGTCCGGCTCGGTCTCGAGATGTGTGCTATTACTTTTATTGGGGTTTCGAGTTACCATGGCAACAAAATTAGCGAAAAACCACCCCCAAAAAACCCCATAGGAATGAATGGAGTCGGGGAGAAAGAAAGCCTTAAAAAAGCCTCAAAATGGCCATTTTCAACGCTGTACTGTGTCGTCATGCTTTCACCTACGAACACGGTTTAACTTCCAGTTTGTAGATATATCTTTGAACTACTCAGAAATGAAAACGGCATGTGGATATCTGTTATCGTCTCCTCACAAGTGCTCCTCAAAGCTCATGTCCGAAAATCAGCGAAATCATCGTTTATAATGAAAGTCAATGACGGAATTATCCAACCGCTAGAGTGGGCCACTCTAGCATTTTCAAAGATTTCAAAACTCCGAACAACTTCAGCCTACTCGCTCAATTTTCACTCTACGTAGACAAATTATACATCAAAACGTAGGTATTTTTGTCTGGATTCAGGAAATGTAACCCTCATTGGTGTAGCATTTATAGATTTTTCGCAAATCACCTCAGACCGACACAAACCCGAAATCCTCCCCATTCATTTCCTATGGAGCGGTTTTGAAAAATGATGTCTGAAAATCCAAAACATCACATGTTTTCGCATCGTCGCTACTCCTAAACCGTTTCATGTACAAGCATGAGACTTTCACACATGAATGTCCCGACCCTTCTGGCACTCATAAAAAAGGAATTGTTTGGATAACTGTTACGGTTTTACCGCAGGAACAATTTGTTCGGGAGTAGCGAATGTGCAAATTCCTGAAAACGCTTTTCAGCTGCATTTTCCCACATCATCCACTTTTTTACATCGTCGCTGTGCCTACACCGATTTTTGTACAAACATGAAAATGGGCACCATAGTCCTCAAAAGCCTGCTGATACTCATAGTGAAAGAATTATTTTGATATCTCTTATACTTTTTCAGCTACAGCGATTTGTTCGGGACCGTTTTTAGAGGATTTCTAAAAATCCATAAAAATCACCTTTATATCATAATTTTTCACGCCTGTATTAAACTTTTTCCAGCAAAAACCGATAGCCTGTCTTCTTCCCCTATCCGTCACGAAATAAACGCAGAAATAATTACGTCTCTACCATTTACGGATCAGGAGATATGGAGCGTTGTTCGGGGCAAAGTTCTCCATTATAATCCAATGGGACTTATTGTGAGCAAAGTCTCTGCACTTCGGTAAACTGGCCTGCAGCAGAGGTGTGAGTGGGTTTCCATGACGACGGAACTCTGAGGGCCAGAGGGAGAAGCTCCATTGGGGTACAATGGCAACTTTCGACGCCCGCTGCAGCGGCTGTGATTAATGTAGGAATCTGAAATTCGCACAGTCACTTCCTCTTAACATTTTTAAATTTTCAAGTGACTTTCAGCCATGTGTCACTTTTCTGTCCCATTTTGGATTTCACATGCTTTCCTATTGGGCCTTTGCTTCCAACAGGATCTGGCATGATGCCCAGACACGACATAATTGGCCAATACAGCACCACCCACATGTGGGAAATGGCGCTACTGACCATTTTGGTCAAATGTTGAGTTCTGGGCCCAGATGTGGTGAGGCTGAGTTGCTAAAGGAGGCCAATCTGACTCATGACCTTTGGTGACCTTTGGTGACATTAAGTATTGGCACCCTTTTTGAGGCACTTCCCAGTACAGGATTTGGACCAAACTGACAGAGTACACTCACCTGGTGATACTGAACACAACCCTGTTAGCGGCTAACTGTTAGCATGTTGCTAACCGGAAGTAGCTCTAGGAAGGTCTCACCAACTTCTGCTTCACAGAGTCTGTTCTAACTCTAGAGAGAAAGCTCCACAAGAAATTTGGGCTACGTCGCATAAAGCATCTCCAAGCTATGAGGTGTCAAACATCCAATGCTTTTCAATGGGGGATCAAACCCCTTATGGTCCCAATACTGCATGCCCATATATGGCGCTACAGTATAGCTCAGATGGAAAGTGCAGACTTTGCATGCAAGAGGTCATGGGATCGAATCCCGGTGTGGGACACTTAGAGTTCTATATTAGAATCCTTACAGTATGTATAAAAAAACATGTGTGCTGATCCTATGAAGTATTTTTTTGTACCACCCGCCATTTTGAGTTACCATGGCAACGTTATAGAAAACGTATTTTCTCCCTATTTGAAGCACATCCCAGTACAGGATTTGGACCAAACTGACAGAGTACAATCCCCCGGTGATACTGAACACAACCATGTTAGCGGCTAATGGTTAGCATGTTGCTAACAGGAAGTAGCTCTAGGAAGGTCTCACCAACTTCTGCTTCACAGAGTCTGTTCTTACTGTAGAGTGAAAGCTCCACAACAAATTTTGGCCATGTCGGATAAAGCATCTCCATGTTAGGAGGTGTCAAATATTCAATGCTTTTCAATGGGCCAAGACCACCCGCCATTTTGAGTTACCATGGCGACGTAATAAACAACGTATTTTCTCCCTCTTTGAGGCACTTCCCAGCACAGGTTATGGACCAAACTAACAGAGTACCATCACCTGGTCATCCTGAACACAACCTTGTTAGCGGCTAACGGTTAGCATGTTGCTAACCGGAAGTAGCTCTAGCAAGCTCGCACAAACTTTTGCTTCACAGAGTCTGTACTTCCTTTAGAGAGGAAGCTCTACAACAAATTTGGGCCATGTCAGATAAAGCATGTCTATTTTATGAGGTGTCAAACATCCATTTTTGACCCCTATTTGCCTCTGTTACATGCTGCAGAAATGCTCCAAAGACACTGAAATCACACATTCACCTCAGTACCTCACATGATAAAGGTAATGATAATTAAGACAGAGGGCTACAGCTGTGAGGGAGTCTCCATGACAACGCTGCTAGCCAGAGGCTCCTAGGAGGTCCATTGACTTAACATGGCACCTTTGGACGGCCGTTGCGGGGGCTGTGAAGACCGTAGGAAGCTGAAATTCGCAGTGTTACTTCCCGTTAGTATTTTCAACGGTACAGTACGCACCACGAGGCAGGCACCTTGCTAAATTTCTTCAGAAATTTTCTAGTTAGGTGCCTGCCAAGCATTTGCAATGAGGAGGCAGTGCTGTGCGAAGCACAGCACTGCCTCCCATGCAAATGCATGGAGGCACCTACTACTATTCACCTCTAAAGGCGTCTATTTATTATTCTTTATTATTATTCCGTCACGATTAATGCGGCCCGAACCGTAGGTACCAAAACGTCCGGCTCGGTCTCGAGATGTGTGCTATTACTTTTATTGGGGTTTCGAGTTACCATGGCAACAAAATTAGCGAAAAACCACCCCCAAAAAACCCCATAGGAATGAATGGAGTCGGGGAGAAAGAAAGCCTTAAAAAAGCCTCAAAATGGCCATTTTCAACGCTGTACTGTGTCGTCATGCTTTCACCTACGAACACCGTTTAACTTCCAGTTTGTAGACATATCTGTGAACTACTCAGAAGTGCAAACGGGATGGAGATATCTTTTATCGTCTCTTCACAGTTACTCCTCAAAGCTCATGTCCGAAAATCAGCGAAATCATCGTTTATAATGAAAGTCAATGACGGAATTCTCCAACCGCTAGAGTGGGCCACTCTAGCATTTTCAAAGATTTCAAAACTCCGAACAACTTCAGCCTACTCGCTCAATTTTCACTCTACGTAGACAAATTATACATCAAAACGTAGGTATTTTTGTCTGGATTCAGGAAATGTAACCCTCATTGGTGTAGCATTTATAGATTTTTCGCAAATCACCTCAGAGCGACACAAACCCGAAATCCTCCCCATTCATTTCCTATGGAGCGGTTTTGAAAAATGATGTCTGAAAATCCAAAACATCACATGTTTTCGCATCGTCGCTACTCCTAAACCGTTTCATGTACAAGCATGAGACTTTCACACATGAATGTCCCGACCCTTCTGGCACTCATAAAAAAGGAATTGTTTGGATAACTGTTACGGTTTTACCGCAGGAACAATTTGTTCGGGAGTAGCGAATGTGCAAATTCCTGAAAACGCTTTTCAGCTGCATTTTCCCACATCATCCACTTTTTTACATCGTCGCTGTGCCTACACCGATTTTTGTACAAACATGAAAATGGGCACCATAGTCCTCAAAAGCCTGCTGATACTCATAGTGAAAGAATTATTTTGATATCTCTTATACTTTTTCAGCTACAGCGATTTGTTCGGGACCGTTTTTAGAGGATTTCTAAAAATCCATAAAAATCACCTTTATATCATAATTTTTCACGCCTTTATTAAACTTTTTCCAGCAAAGACCGATAGCCTGTCTTCTTCCCCTATCCGTTACGAAATAAACGCAGAAAAAATTACGTCTCTACCATTTACGGATCAGGAGATATGGAGCGTTGTTCGGGGCAAAGTTCTCCATTATAATCCAATGGGACTTATTGTGAGCAAAGTCTCTGCACTTCGGTAGACTGGCCTGCAGCAGAGGTGTGAGTGAGTTTCCATGACGACGCAACTCTGAGGGCCAGAGAGAGAGGCTCCAATGGGATAGAATGGCAACTTTCGACGCTCACTGCAGTGGCTGTGATTAATGTAGGAATCTGAAATTCGCACAGTCACTTCCTCTTAACATTTTTAAATTTTCAAGTGACTTTCAGCCATGTGTCACTTTTCTGTCCCATTTTGGATTTCACATGCTTTCCTATTGGGCCTTTGCTTCCAACAGGATCTGGCATGATGCCCAGACACGACATAATTGGCCAATACAGCACCACCCACATGTGGGAAATGGCGCTACTGACCATTTTGGTCAAATGTTGAGTTCTGGGCCCAGATGTGGTGAGGCTGAGTTGCTAAAGGAGGCCAATCTGACTCATGACCTTTGGTGACCTTTGGTGACATTAAGTATTGGCACCCTTTTTGAGGCACTTCCCAGTACAGGATTTGGACCAAACTGACAGAGTACACTCACCTGGTGATACTGAACACAACCCTGTTAGCGGCTAACTGTTAGCATGTTGCTAACCGGAAGTAGCTCTAGGAAGGTCTCACCAACTTCTGCTTCACAGAGTCTGTTCTAACTCTAGAGAGAAAGCTCCACAAGAAATTTGGGCTACGTCGCATAAAGCATCTCCAAGCTATGAGGTGTCAAACATCCAATGCTTTTCAATGGGGGATCAAACCCCTTATGGTCCCAATACTGCATGCCCATATATGGCGCTACAGTATAGCTCAGATGGAAAGTGCAGACTTTGCATGCAAGAGGTCATGGGATCGAATCCCGGTGTGGGACACTTAGAGTTCTATATTAGAATCCTTACAGTATGTATAAAAAAACATGTGTGCTGATCCTATGAAGTATTTTTTTGTACCACCCGCCATTTTGAGTTACCATGGCAACGTTATAGAAAACGTATTTTCTCCCTATTTGAAGCACATCCCAGTACAGGATTTGGACCAAACTGACAGAGTACAATCCCCCGGTGATACTGAACACAACCATGTTAGCGGCTAATGGTTAGCATGTTGCTAACAGGAAGTAGCTCTAGGAAGGTCTCACCAACTTCTGCTTCACAGAGTCTGTTCTTACTGTAGAGTGAAAGCTCCACAACAAATTTTGGCCATGTCGGATAAAGCATCTCCATGTTAGGAGGTGTCAAATATTCAATGCTTTTCAATGGGCCAAGACCACCCGCCATTTTGAGTTACCATGGCGACGTAATAAACAACGTATTTTCTCCCTCTTTGAGGCACTTCCCAGCACAGGTTATGGACCAAACTAACAGAGTACCATCACCTGGTCATCCTGAACACAACCTTGTTAGCGGCTAACGGTTAGCATGTTGCTAACCGGAAGTAGCTCTAGCAAGCTCGCACAAACTTTTGCTTCACAGAGTCTGTACTTCCTTTAGAGAGGAAGCTCTACAACAAATTTGGGCCATGTCAGATAAAGCATGTCTATTTTATGAGGTGTCAAACATCCATTTTTGACCCCTATTTGCCTCTGTTACATGCTGCAGAAATGCTCCAAAGACACTGAAATCACACATTCACCTCAGTACCTCACATGATAAAGGTAATGATAATTAAGACAGAGGGCTACAGCTGTGAGGGAGTCTCCATGACAACGCTGCTAGCCAGAGGCTCCTAGGAGGTCCATTGACTTAACATGGCACCTTTGGACGGCCGTTGCGGGGGCTGTGAAGACCGTAGGAAGCTGAAATTCGCAGTGTTACTTCCCGTTAGTATTTTCAACGGTACGGTACGCACCACGAGGCAGGCACCTTGCTAAATTTCTTCAGAAATTTTCTAGTTAGGTGCCTGCCAAGCATTTGCAATGAGGAGGCAGTGCTGTGCGAAGCACAGCACTGCCTCCCATGCAAATGCATGGAGGCACCTACTACTATTCACCTCTAAAGGCGTCTATTTATTATTCTTTATTATTATTCCGTCACGATTAATGCGGCCCGAACCGTAGGTTCGGGCCGCATTATATAGGTACCAAAACGTGCGGCTCGATTCCGAGATGTGTGCTATTACTTTTATTGGGGTTACGAGTTACCATGGCGACAAAATTAGCGAAAAACCACGCGAAAAAATCCCATAGGAATGAATGGAGTCGGGTAAAAAGACAGCCTCAAAAAAGCCTCAAAATGACCATTTTCAACGCTGTACTGTGTCGTCATGCTTTCACCTACGAACACCGTTTAACTTCCAGTTTGTAGACATATCTGTGAACTACTCAGAAGTGCAAACGGGATGGAGATATCTTTTATCGTCTCTTCACAGTTACTCCTCAAAGCTCATGTCCGAAAATCAGCGAAATCATCGTTTATAATGAAAGTCAATGACGGAATTCTCCAACCGCTAGAGTGGGCCACTCTAGCGTTTTCAAAGATTTCAAAACTCCGAACAACTTCCGCCTACTCGCTCAATTTTCACTCTACGTAGACAAATTATACATCAAAACGTAGGTATTTTTGTCTGGATTCAGGAAATGTAACCCGCATTGGTGTAGCATTTATAGATTTTTCGCAAATCACCTCAGAGCGACACAAACCCGAAATCCTCCCCATTCATTTCCTATGGAGCGCTTTTGAAAAATGACGTCTGAAAATCCAAAACATCACATGTTTTCGCATCGTCGCTACTCCTAAACCGTTTCATGTACAAGCATGACATTTTCACACATGAATGTCCCGACCCTTCTGGCACTCATAAAAAAGAAATTGTTTGGATAACTGTTACGGTTTTGCCGCAGGAACAATTTGTTCGGGAGTAGCGAATGTGCAAATTCCTGAAAACGCTTTTCAGCTGCATTTTCCCACATCATCCACTTTTTTACATCGTCGCTGTGCCCACACCGATTTTTGTACAAACATGAAAATGGGCACCATAGTCCTCAAAAGCCTGCTGATACTCATAGTGAAAGAATTATTTTGATATCTCTTATACTTTTTCAGCTACAGCGATTTGTTCGGGACCGTTTTTAGAGGATTTCTAAAAATCCATAAAAATCACCTTTATATCATAATTTTTCACGCCTTTATTAAACTTTTTCCAGCAAAGACCGATAGCCTGTCTTCTTCCCCTATCCGTTACGAAATAAACGCAGAAAAAATTACGTCTCTACCATTTACGGATCAGGAGATATGGAGCGTTGTTCGGGGCAAAGTTCTCCATTATAATCCAATGGGACTTATTGTGAGCAAAGTCTCTGCACTTCGGTAGACTGGCCTGCAGCAGAGGTGTGAGTGAGTTTCCATGACGACGCAACTCTGAGGGCCAGAGAGAGAGGCTCCAATGGGATAGAATGGCAACTTTCGACGCTCACTGCAGTGGCTGTGATTAATGTAGGAATCTGAAATTCGCACAGTCACTTCCTCTTAACATTTTTAAATTTTCAAGTGACTTTCAGCCATGTGTCACTTTTCTGTCCCATTTTGGATTTCACATGCTTTCCTATTGGGCCTTTGCTTCCAAGAGGACCTGGCATGAGGCCCAGAGACGACCCAATTGGCCAATACAGCACCACCCACCTGTGGGAAATGGCGCTACACACCACTTTGGTCAAATGTTGAGTTCTGGGCCCAGATAGGGTGAGGCTGAGTTGCTAAAGGAGGCCGATCTGACTCATGACCTTTGGTGACATTAAGTATTGGCACCCTATTTGAGGCACTTTCCAGTACAGGATTTGGACCAAACTCACAGAGTATCATCACCCAGGGATACTGAACACAACCTTGTTAGCAGAGGCCGATCTGACCCATGACCTTTGGTGACATTAAGTATTGGCACCCTATTTGAGGCACTTTCCAGTACAGGATTTGGACCAAACTCACAGAGTATCATCACCCAGGGATACTGAACACAACCTTGTTAGCGGAGGCCGATCTGACCCATGACCTTTGGTGACATTAAGTATTGGCACCCTATTTGAGGCACTTTCCAGTACAGCATTTGGACCAAACTCACAGAGTACCATCAACTGGTGATACTGAACACAACCTTCTTAGCGGAGGCCGATCTGACCCATGACCCTTGGTGAAATTAAGTATTGGCACCCTATTTGAGGCACTTTCCAGTACAGCATTTGGACCAAACTCACAGAGTACCATCAACTGGTGATACTGAACACAACCTTCTTAGCGGAGGCCGATCTGACCCATGACCCTTGGTGAAATTAAGTATTGGCACCCTATTTGACGCACTTTCCAGTACAGGATTTGGACCAAACTCACAGAGTATCATCACCCAGGGATACTGAACACAACCTTGTTAGCGAGGCCGATCTGACCCATGACCCTTTTTGACATTAAGTATTGGCACCCTATTTGACGCACTTTCCAGTACAGGATTTGGACCAAACTCACAGAGTACATTCACCTGGTGATACTGAACACAACCTTGTTAGCGGAGGCCGATCTGACCCATGACCTTTGGTGACATTAAGTATTGGCACCCTATTTGAGGCACTTTCCAGTACAGGATTTGGACCAAACTCACAGAGTACATTCACCTGGTGATACTGAACACATCCTTGTTAGCGGAGGCCGATCTGACCCATGACCTTCGGTGACATTAAGTATTGGCACCCTATTTGAGGCACTTTCCAGTACAGGATTTGGACCAAACTCACAGAGTACCATCAACTGGTGATACTGAACACAACCTTGTTAGCGGAGGCCGATCTGACCCATGACCTTTGGTGACATTAAGTATTGGCACCCTATTTGACGTACTTTCCAGTACAGGATTTGGACCAAACTCACAGAGTACATTCACCTGTTGAGACTGACCACAACCATGTTAGCGGCTAATGGTTAGCATGTTGCTAACCGGAAGTAGCTGTAGGAAGGTCCTACCAACTTCTGCTTAGCCAGGGTTGTTCTGCCTTTACAGACAAATAGATGGCTACAGCTGTGACGGAGTTTCCATGACAACGCTGCTAGCCAGAGGCTCCTAGGAGGTCCATTGATTTAACATGGCACCTTTGGACGGCCGCTGCGGGGGCCGTAGGAAGCTGAAATTCGCAGTGTTACTTCCTGTTGTTATTTGTGACGGCACGGTATGCAGCACGAGGCAGGCGCCTTGCTAAATTTCTTCAGAAATTTTCTAGTTAGGTGCCTGCCAAGCATTTGCAAATGCATGGAGGCACCTACTACTATTCACCTCTAAAGGCGTCTATTTATTATTCTTTATTATTATTCCGTCACGATTAATGCGGCCCGAACCGTAGGTTCGGGCCGCATTATATAGGTACCAAAACGTGCGGCTCGATTCCGAGATGTGTGCTATTACTTTTATTGGGGTTTCGAGTTACCATGGCGACAAAATTAGCGAAAAACCACCCGAAAAAATCCCATAGGAATGAATGGAGTCGGGTAAAAAGACAGCCTCAAAAAAGCCTAAAAATGACCATTTTCAACGCTGTACTGTGTCGTCATGCTTTCACCTACGAACACCGTTTAACTTCCAGTTTGTAGACATATCTGCGAACTACTGAGAAGTGAAAACGGGATGTGGATATCTGTTATCGTCTCCTCACAAGTACTCCTCAAAGATCATGTCCGAAAATCAGCAAAATCATCGTTTATAATGAAAGTCAATGACGGAATTCTCCAACCGCTAGAGTGGGCCACTCTAGCGTTTTCAAAGATTTCAAAACTCCGAACAACTTCAGCCTACTCGCTCAATTTTCGCTCTACGTAGACAAATTATACATCAAAACGTAGGTATTTTTGTCTGGATTCAGGAAATGTAACCCTCATTGGTGTAGCATTTATAGATTTTTCGCAAATCACCTCAGAGCGACACAAACCCGAAATCCTCCCCATTCATTTCCTATGGAGCGCTTTTGAAAAATGACGTCTGAAAATCCAAAACATCACATGTTTTCGCATCGTCGCTACTCCTAAACCGTTTCATGTACAAGCATGACACTTTCACACATGAATGTCCCGACCCTTCTGGCACTCATAAAAAAGGAATTGTTTGGATAACTGTTACGGTTTTACCGCAGGAACAATTTGTTCGGGAGTAGCGAATGTGCAAATTCCTGAAAACGCTTTTCAGCTGGTTTTTCCCACATCATCCACTTTTTTACATCGTCGCTGTGCCTACACCGATTTTTGTACAAACATGAAAATGGGCACCATAGTCCTCAAAAGCCTGCTGATACTCATAGTGAAAGAATTATTTTGATATCTCTTATACTTTTTCAGCTACAGCGATTTGTTCGGGACCGTTTTTAAAGGATTTCTAAAAGTCGATAAAAATCACCTTTATATCATAATTTTTCACGCCTTTATTAAACTTTTTCCAGCAAAAACCGATAGCCTGTCTTCTTCCCCTATCCGTTACGAAATAAACGCAGAAAAAATTACGTCTCTACCATTTACGGATCAGGAGATATGGAGCGTTGTTCGGGGCAAAGTTCTCCATTATAATCCAATGGGACTTATTGTGAGCAAAGTCTCTGCACTTCGGTAGACTGGCCCGCTGCAGGTGTGAGTGAGTTTCCATGACGACGGAACTCTGAGGGCCAGAGAGAGAGGCTCCAATGGCATAGAATGGCAACTTTCAACGCTCACTGCAGCGGCTGTGATTAATGTAGGAATCTGAAATTCGCACAGTCACTTCCTCTTGACATTTTAAAATTTTCATGTGACTTTCAGCCATGTGTCACTTTTCTGTCCCATTTTGGATTTCACATGCTCACTTATTGGGCCTGTGCTTCCAACAGGACCTGGCATGAGGCCCAGAGACGACCCAATTGGCCAATACAGCACCACCCACCTGTGGGAAATGGCGCTACACACCACTTTGGTCAAATGTTGAGTTCTGGGCCCAGATAGGGTGAGGCTGAGTTGCTAAAGGAGCCCAATCTGACTCATGACCTTTGGTGACATTAAGTATTGGCACCCTATTTCATGCACTTACCAGTACAGGATTTGCACCAAACTGACAGAGTATCATCACCCAGGGATACTGAACACAACCTTGTTAGCGGAGGCCGATCTGACCCATGACCTTTGGTGACATTAAGTATTGGCACCCTATTTGAGGCACTTTCCAGTACAGGATTTGGACCAAACTCACAGAGTATCATCACCCAGGGATACTGAACACAACCTTGTTAGCGGAGGCCGATCTGACCCATGACCCTTGGTGACATTAAGTATTGGCACCCTATTTGAGCCACTTTCCAGTACAGGATTTGGACCAAACTCACAGAGTACCATCAACTGGTGATACTGAACACAACCTTGTTAGCAGAGGCCGATCTGACCCATGACCCTTGGTGACATTAAGTATTGGCACCCTATTTGAGCCACTTTCCAGTACAGGATTTGGACCAAACTCACAGAGTACCATCAACTGGTGATACTGAACACAACCTTCTTAGCGGAGGCCGATCTGACCCATGACCCTTGGTGACATTAAGTATTGGCACCCTATTTGAGGCACTTTCCAGTACAGGATTTGGACCAAACTCACAGAGTACATTCACCTGGTGATACTGAACACAACCTTGTTAGCGGAGGCCGATCTGACCCATGACCTTTGGTGACATTAAGTATTGGCACCCTATTTGACGCACTTTCCAGTACAGGATTTGGACCAAACTCACAGAGTACCATCAACTGGTGATACTGAACACAACCTTGTTAGCAGAGGCCGATCTGACCCATGACCTTTGGTGACATTAAGTATTGGCACCCTATTTGAGGCACTTTCCAGTAAAGGATTTGGACCAAACTCACAGAGTACCATCAACTGGTGATACTGAACACAACCTTGTTAGCAGAGGCCGATCTGACCCATGACCCTTGGTGACATTAAGTATTGGCACCCTATTTGAGGCACTTTCCAGTACAGGATTTGGACCAAACTCACAGAGTACATTCACCTGGTGATACTGAACACAACCTTGTTAGCGGAGGCCAATCTGACCCATGACCTTTGGTGACATTAAGTATTGGCACCCTATTTGAGGCACTTTCCAGTACAGAATTTGGACCAAACTCACAGATTACATTCACCTGGTGAGACTGACCACAACCATGCTAGCGGCTAACGGTTAGCATGACGCTAACCGGAAGTAGCTTTAGGAAGGTCCTATCAACTTCTGCTTAGCCAGGGTTGTTCTGCCTTTACAGACAGAGTGGACTGCAGCTGTCAGTGAGTCTCCATGACAACGCAGCTAGCCAGAGGCTCCTAGTAGGTCCATTGACTTAACATGGCACCTTTCAACGGCCGCTGCGGGGGCTGTGAAGACTCTAGGAAGCTGAAATTCGCAGTGTTACTTCCTGTTAGCATTTTTGATGGTACGGTACGCACCACGAGGCAGGCGCCTTGCTAAATTTCTTCAGAAATTTTCTAGTTAGGTGCCTGCCAAGCATTTGCAATGAGGAGGCAGTGCTGTGCGAAGCACAGCACTGCCTCCCATGCAAATGCATGGAGGCACCTACTACTATTCACCTCTAAACGGACTCTTTATTATTAGGCACCTGCCATGGCATTTGCAATGAGGAGGCAGTGCTGTGCGAAGCACAGCACTGCCTCCCATGCAAATGCATGGAGGCACCTATTACTATTCACCTCTAAACGGACTTCTTTATTATTAATTAGGTGCCTGCCAAGCATTTGCAATGAGGAGGCAGTGCTGTGCGAAGCACAGCACTGCCTCCCATGCAAATGCATGGAGGCACCTACTACTATTCACCTCTAAACGGTTTATTTATTATTATTAATATTCTTAATTGTTTGACGATTAATGCGGCCCGAACCGTAGCGTGCACCCCCACAATATATACATCAAAACGTCCGGCTCGGTCGGGAATAGTGTGCTATTACTTTTATCGGGGTTTCGAGTTACCATGGCAACGCAATTAGCGAAAAACCACCCCCGAAAAAACCCATAGTAATCAATGGAGTCGGGGAGAAAAAAAGCCCCAAAAAAGCCTCCAAATTGCCATTTTCAACGCTGTACTGTGTCGTCATGCTTTCACCTATGAACACCGTTTAACTTCCAGTTTGTAGATATATCTGTGAACTACTCAGAAGTGAAAACGGGATGGGGATATCTTTTATCGTCTCTTCACAGTTACTCCTCAAAGCTCATGTCCGAAAATCAGCGAAATCATCGTTTATAATGAAAGTCAATGACGGAATTCTCAGACTCTTAGAGTGGCCCACTCTAGCGTTTTCAAAGATTTCAAAACTCCAAACAACTTCCGCCTACTCGCTCAATTTTCACTCTACGTAGACAAATTATACATCAAAACGTAGGTATTTTTGTCTGGATTCAGGAAATGTAACCCTCATTGGTGTAGCATTTATAGATTTTTCGCAAATCACCTCAGAGCGACACAAACCCGAAATCCTCCCCATTCATTTCCTATGGAGCGGTTTTGAAAAATGACGTCTGAAAATCCAAAACATCACATGTTTTCGCATCGTCGCTACTCCTAAACCGTTTCATGTACAAGCATGAGACTTTCACACATGAATGTCCCGACCCTTCTGGCACTCATAAAAAAGGAATTGTTTGGATAACTGTTACGGTTTTACCGCAGGAACAATTTGTTCGGGAGTAGCGAATGTGCAAATTCCTGAAAACGCTTTTCAGCTGCATTTTCCCACATCATCCACTTTTTTACATCGTCGCTGTGCCTACACCGATTTTTGTACAAACATGAAAATGGGCACCATAGTCCTCAAAAGCCTGCTGATACTCATAGTGAAAGAATTATTTTGATATCTCTTATACTTTTTCAGCTACAGCGATTTGTTCGGGACCTTTTTTAGAGGATTTCAAAAAATCCATAAAAATCACCTTTATATCATAATTTTTCACGCCTTTATTAAACTTTTTCCAGCAAAAACCGATAGCCTGTCTTCTTCCCCTATCCGTTACGAAATAAACGCAGAAAAAATTACGTCTCTACCATTTACGGATCAGGAGATATGGAGCGTTGTTCGGGGCAAAGTTCTCCATTATAATCCAATGGGACTTATTGTGAGCAAAGTCTCTGCACTTCGTTAGACTGGCCTGCAGCAGAGGTGTGAGTGAGTTTCCATGACGACGGAACTCTGAGGGCCAGGGGGAGAAGCTCCATTGGGATACAATGGCAACTTTCGACGCCCGCTGCAGCGGCTGTGATTAATGTAGGAATCTGAAATTCGCACAGTCACTTCCTCTTAACATTTTAAAATTTTCAAGTGACTTTCAGCCATGTGTCACTTTTCTGTCCCATTTTGGATTTCACATGCTTTCCTACTGGGCCTTTGCTTCCAACAGGATCTGGCATGATGCCCAGACACGACATAATTGGCCAATACAGCACCACCCACATGTGGGAAATGCCGCTACTGACCATTTTGGTCAAATGTTGAGTTCTGGGCCCAGATGTGGTGAGGCTGAGTTGCTAAAGGAGGCCAATCTGACTCACGACCTTTGGTGACCTTTGGTCACATTAAGTATTGGCACCCTGTTTGAGGCACTTCCCAGTACAGGATTTGGACCAAACTGACAGAGTACACTCACCTGGTGATACTGAGCACAACCCTGTTAGCGGCTAACTGTTAGCATGTTGCTAACCGGAAGTAGCTCTAGGAAGGTCTCACCAACTTCCGCTTCACAGAGTCTGTTCTTACTCTAGAGAGAAAGCTCCACAAGAAATTTGGGCTACGTCGCATAAAGCATCTCCAAGCTATGAGGTGTCAAACATCCAATGCTTTTCAATGGGGGATAAAACCCCTTATGGTCCCAATACTACATGCCCATATATGGCGCTACAGTATAGCTCAGATGGAAAGTGCAGGCTTTGCATGCAAGAGGTCATGGGATCGAATCCCAGTGTGGACACTTAGAGTTTTATATTATAATCCCCACACTATGTATAACAAAACATGTGTGCTGATCCTATGAAGTATTTTTTTGTACCACCCGCCATTTTGAGTTACCATGGCAACGTTATAAAAAACGTATTTTCTCCCTATTTGAAGCACATCCCAGTACAGGATTTGGACCAAACTGACAGACTACAATCCCCCGGTGATACTGAACACAACCATGTTAGCGGCTAACGGTTAGCATGTTGCTAACAGGAAGTAGCTTTAGGAAGGTCTCACTAACTTCTGCTTCACAGAGTCTGTTCTTACTGTAGAGAGAAAGCTCCACAACAAATTTTGGCCATGTCGGATAAAGCATCTTCATGTTAGGAGGTGTCAAATATTCAATGCTTTTCAATGGGCCAAGACCACCCGCCATTTTGAGTTACCATGGCGACGTAATAAACAACGTATTTTCTCCCTCTTTGAGGCACTTCCCAGCACAGGTTCTGGACCAAACTAACAGAGTACCATCACCTGGTCATCCTGAACACAACCTTGTTAGCGGCTAACGGTTAGCATGTTGCTAACAGGAAGTAGCTCTAGGAAAGTCTCACCAACTTCTGCTTCACAGAGTCTGTTCTTACTTTAGAGAGAAAGCTCCACAACAAATTTTGGCCATGTCGGATAAAGCATCTCCATGTTAGGAGGTGTCAAATATTCAATGCTTTTCAATGGGCCAAGACCACCCGCCATTTTGAGTTACCATGGCGACGTAATAAACAACTAATTTTCTCCCTATTTCAGGCACTTCCCAGCACAGGTTATGGACCAAACTAACAGAGTACCATCACCTGGTCATCCTGAACACAACCTTGTTAGCGGCTAACGGTTAGCATGTTGCTAACCGGAAGTAGCTCTAGGAAGCTCGCACAAACTTTTGCTTTACAGGGTCTGTACTTCCTTTAGAGAGAAGGCTCTACAACAAATTTGGGCCATGTCAGATAAAGCATGTCTATTTTATGAGGTGTCAAACATCCATTTTTGACCCCTCTTTGCCTCTGTTACATGCTGCAGAAATGCTCCAAAGACACTGAAATCACACATTCACCTCAGTACCTCACATGATAAAGGTAATGATAATTAAGACAGAGGGCTACAGCTGTGAGGGAGTGTCCATGACAACGCTGCTAGCCAGAGGCTCCTAGGAGGTCCATTGACTTAACATGGCACCTTTGGACAGCCGTTGCGGGGGCTGTGAAGACCGTAGGAAGCTGAAATTCGCAGTGTTACTTCCTGTTAGTATTCCTGACGGTACGGTACGCACCACGAGGCAGGCGCCTTGCTAAATTTCTTCAGAAATTTTCTAGTATTATTAATATTCTTTATTTTTCTTCCTTCACGATTAATGCGGCCCGAACCGTAGCGTGCACCCCCACAATATATACATCAAAACGTCCGGCTCGGTCTCGAGATGTGTGCTATTACTTCTGTTGGGGTTTCGAGTTACCATGGCAACGCAATTAGCGAAAAACCACCGCCAAAAATCCCATAGGAATGAATGGAGTCGGGTAGAAAGAACGCCTCAAAAAAGCCTCCAAATGGCCATTTTCAACGCTGTACTGTATCGTCATGCTTTCACCTACAAACACCGTTTAAATTCCAGTTTGTAGATATATCTGTGAACTACTCAGAAGTGAAAACGGGATGTGGATATCTGTTATCGTCTCCTCACAATTGCTCCTCAAAGCTCATGTCCGAAAATCAGCGAAATCATCGTTTATAATGAAAGTCAATGACGGAATTCTCCAACCGCTAGAGTGGGCCACTCTAGCGTTTTCAAAGATTTCAAAACTCCGAACAACTTCAGCCTACTCGCTCAATTTTCACTCTACGTAGACAAATTATACATCAAAACGTAGGTATTTTTGTCTGGATTCAGGAAATGTAACCCTCATTGGTGTAGCATTTATAGATTTTTCTCAAATCACCTCAGAGCGACACAAACCCGAAACCTCCCCCATTCATTTCCTATGGAGCGGTTTTGAAAAATGACGTCTGAAAATCCAAAACATCACATGTTTTCGCATCGTCGCTACTCCTAAACCGTTTCATGTACAAGCATGACATTTTCACACATGAATGTCCCGACCCTTCTGGCACTCATAAAAAAGGAATTGCTTGGATAACTGTTACGGTTTTGCCGCAGGAACAATTTGTTCGGGAGTAGCGAATGTGCAAATTCCTGAAAACGCTTTTCAGCTGCATTTTCCCACATCATCCACTTTTTTACATCGTCGCTGTGCCTACACCGATTTTTGTACAAACATGAAAATGGGCACCATAGTCCTCAAAAGCCTGCTGATACTCATAGTGAAA
This sequence comes from Fundulus diaphanus, assembly GCA_037039145.1. Classification (NCBI taxonomy): domain Eukaryota; kingdom Metazoa; phylum Chordata; class Actinopteri; order Cyprinodontiformes; family Fundulidae; genus Fundulus; species Fundulus diaphanus. The sequence continues at coordinate 6,135,619 of CM073132.1, read as the reverse complement.
GAATTATTTTGATATCTCTTATACTTTTTCAGCTACAGCGATTTGTTCGGGACCGGTTTTAGAGGATTTCTGAATATCCATAAAAATCACCTTTATATCATAATTTTTCACGCCTTTATTAAACTTTTTCCAGCAAAAACCGATAGCCTGTCTTCTTCCCCTATCCGTTACGAAATAAACGCAGAAAAAATTACGTCTCTACCATTTACGGATCAGGAGATATGGAGCGTTGTTCAGGGCAAAGTTCTCCATTATAATCCAATGGGACTTATTGTGAGCAAAGTCTCTGCACTTCGGTAGACTGGCCTGCAGCAGAGGTGTGAGTGAGTTTCCATGACGACGGAACTCTGAGGGCCAGAGGGGGAAGCTCCATTGGGATACAATGGCAACTTTCGACGCCCGCTGCAGCGGCTGTGATTAATGTAGGAATCTGAAATTCGCACAGTCACTTCCTCTTAACATTTTTAAATTTTCAAGCCTGCAGCAGAGGTGTGAGTGAGTTTCCATGACGACGGAACTCTGAGGGCCAGAGGGAGAAGCTCCATTGGGATACAATGGCAACTTTCGACGCCCGCTGCAGCGGCTGTGATTAATGTAGGAATCTGAAATTCGCACAGTCACTTCCTCTTAACATTTTTAAATTTTCAAGCCTGCAGCAGAGGTGTGAGTGAGTTTCCATGACGACGGAACTCTGAGGGCCAGAGGGAGAAGCTCCATTGGGATACAATGGCAACTTTCGACGCCCGCTGCAGCGGCTGTGATTAATGTAGGAATCTGAAATTCGCACAGTCACTTCCTCTTAACATTTTAAAATTTTCATGTGACTTTCAGCCATGTGTCACTTTTCTGTCCCATTTTGGATTTCACATGCTTTCTTATTGGGCCTTTGCTTCCAACAGGACCTGGCATGAGGCCCAGAGACGACCCAATTGGCCAATACAGCACCACCCACCTGTGGGAAATGGCGCTACTGACCATTTTGGTCAAATGTTGAGTTCTGGGCCCAGATGTGGTGAGGCTGAGTTGCTAAAGGAGGCCAATCTGACTCACGACCTTTGGTGACCTTTGGTCACATTAAGTATTGGCACCCTGTTTGAGGCACTTCCCAGTACAGGATTTGGACCAAACTGACAGAGTACACTCACCTGGTGATACTGAGCACAACCCTGTTAGCGGCTAACTGTTAGCATGTTGCTAACCGGAAGTAGCTCTAGGAAGGTCTCACCAACTTCCGCTTCACAGAGTCTGTTCTTACTCTAGAGAGAAAGCTCCACAAGAAATTTGGGCTACGTCGCATAAAGCATCTCCAAGCTATGAGGTGTCAAACATCCAATGCTTTTCAATGGGGGATCAAACCCCTTATGGTCCCAATACTGCATGCCCATATATGGCGCTACAGTATAGCTCAGATGGAAAGTGCAGGCTTTGCATGCAAGAGGTCATAGGATCGAATCCCGATGTGGGACACTTAGAGTTTCATATTATAATCCCCACAGTATGTATAACAAAACATGTGTGCTGATCCTATGAAGTATTTTTTTGTACCACCCGCCATTTTTAGTTACCATGGCAACGTTATAAAAAACGTATTTTCTCCCTATTTGAAGCACACCCCAGTACAGGATTTGGACCAAACTGACAGAGTACCATCACCTGGTCATCCTGAACACAACCTTGTTAGCGGCTAACGGTTAGCATGTTGCTAACAGGAAGTAGCTCTAGGAAGGTCTCACCAACTTCTGCTTCACAGAGTCTGTTCTTACTGTAGAGAGAAAGCTCCACAACAAATTTTGGCCATGTCGGATAAAGCATCTCCATGTTAGGAGGTGTCAAATATTCAATGCTTTTCAATGGGCCAGGACCACCCGCCATTTTGAATTACCATGGCGACGTAATAAACTACGTATTTTCTCCCTCTTTGAGGCACTTCCCAGCACAGGTTATGGACCAAACTAACAGAGTACCATCACCTGGTCATCCTGAACACAACCTTGTTAGCGGCTAACGGTTAGCATGTTGCTAACAGGAAGTAGCTCTAGGAAGGTCTCACTAACTTCTGCTTCACAGAGTCTGTTCTTACTGTAGAGAGAAAGCTCCACAACAAATTTTGGCCATGTCGGATAAAGCATCTCCATGTTAGGAGGTGTCACATATTCAATGCTTTTCAATGGGCCAAGACCACCCGCCATTTTGAGTTACCATGGCGACGTAATAAACAACATATTTTCTCCCTCTTTGAGGCACTTCCCAGCACAGGTTATGGACCAAACTAACAGAGTACCATCACCCGGTCATACTGAACACAACCTTGTTAGCGGCTAACGCTTAGCATGTTGCTAACCGGAAGTAGCTCTAGGAAGCTCGCACAAACTTTTGCTTCACAGAGTCTGTACTTCCTTTAGAGAGAAGGCTCTACAACAAATTTGGGCCATGTCAGATAAAGCATGTCTATTTTATGAGGTGTCAAACATCCATTTTTGACCCCTCTTTGCCTCTGTTACATGCTGCAGAAATGCTCCAAAGACACTGAAATCACACATTCACCTCAGTACCTCACATGATAAAGGTAATGATAATTAAGACAGAGGGCTACAGCTGTGAGGGAGTCTCCATGACAACGCTGCTAGCCAGAGGCTCCTAGGAGGTCCATTGACTTAACATGGCACCTTTGGACGGCCGTTGCGGGGGCTGTGAAGACCGTAGGAAGCTGAAATTCGCAGTGTTACTTCCCGTTAGTATTTTCAACGGTACGGTACGCACCACGAGGCAGGCGCCTTGCTAAATTTCTTCAGAAATTTTCTAGTTATTATTAATATTCTTTATTTTTCTTCCTTCACGATTAATGCGGCCCGAACCGTAGCGTGCACCCCCACAATATATACATCAAAACGTCCGGCTCGGTCTCGAGATGTGTGCTATTACTTCTGTTGGGGTTTCGAGTTACCATGGCAACGCAATTAGCGAAAAACCACCCCCAAAAATCCCATAGGAATGAATGGAGTCGGGTAGAAAGAACGCCTCAAAAAAGCCTCAAAATGGCCATTTTCAACGCTGTACTGTATCGTCATGCTTTAACCTACGAACACCGTTTAACTTCCAGTTTGTAGACATATCTGTGAACTACTCAGAAGTGAAAACGGGATGTGGATATCTTTTATCGTCTCTTCACAGTTACTCCTCAAAGCTCATGTCCCAAAATCAGCGAAATCATCGTTTATAATGAAAGTCAATGACGGAATTCTCCAACCGCTAGAGTGGGCCACTCTAGCGTTTTCAAAGATTTCAAAACTCCGAACAACTTCAGCCTACTCGCTCAATTTTCACTCTACGTAGACAAATTATACATCAAAACGTAGGTATTTTTGTCTGGATTCAGGAAATGTAACCCTCATTGGTGTAGCATTTATAGATTTTTCGCAAATCACCTCAGACCGACACAAACCCGAAATCCTCCCCATTCATTTCCTATGGAGCGGTTTTGAAAAATGACGTCTGAAAATCCAAAACGTCACATGTTTTCGCATCGTCGCTACTCCTAAACCGTTTTATGTACAATCATGAGACTTTCACACATGAATGTCCCGGCCCTTCTGGCACTCATAAAAAAGGAATTGCTTGGATAACTGTTACGGTTTTGCCGCAGGAACAATTTGTTCGGGAGTAGCGAATGTGCAAATTCCTGAAAACGCTTTTCAGCTGCATTTTCCCACATCATCCACTTTTTTACATCGTCGCTGTGCCTACACCGATTTTTGTACAAACATGAAAATGGGCACCATAGTCCTCAAAAGCCTGCTGATACTCATAGTGAAAGAATTATTTTGATATCTCTTATACTTTTTCAGCTACAGCGATTTGTTCGGGACCGGTTTTAGAGGATTTCTAAAAATCCATAAAAATCACCTTTATATCATAATTTTTCACGCCTTTATTAAACTTTTTCCAGCAAAAACCGATAGCCTGTCTTCTTCCCCTATCCGTTACGAAATAAACGCAGAAAAAATTACGTCTCTACCATTTACGGATCAGGAGATATGGAGCGTTGTTCGGGGCAAAGTTCTCCATTATAATCCAATGGGACTTATTGTGAGCAAAGTCTCTGCACTTCGGTAGACTGGCCTGCAGCAGAGGTGTGAGTGAGTTTCCATGACGACGGAACTCTGAGGGCCAGAGGGGGAAGCTCCATTGGGATACAATGGCAACTTTCGACGCCCGCTGCAGCGGCTGTGATTAATGTAGGAATCTGAAATTCGCACAGTCACTTCCTCTTAACATTTTTAAATTTTCAAGCCTGCAGCAGAGGTGTGAGTGAGTTTCCATGACGACGGAACTCTGAGGGCCAGAGGGAGAAGCTCCATTCGGATACAATGGCAACTTTCGACGCCCGCTGCAGCGGCTGTGATTAATGTAGGAATCTGAAATTCGCACAGTCACTTCCTCTTAACATTTTAAAATTTTAATGTGACTTTCAGCCATGTGTCACTTTTCTGTCCCATTTTGGATTTCACATGCTTTCTTATTGGGCCTTTGCTTCCAACAGGACCTGGCATGAGGCCCAGAGACGACCCAATTGGCCAATACAGCACCACCCACCTGTGGGAAATGGCGCTACTGACCATTTTGGTCAAATGTTGAGTTCTGGGCCCAGATGTGGTGAGGCTGAGTTGCTAAAGGAGGCCAATCTGACTCACGACCTTTGGTCACATTAAGTATTGGCACCCTGTTTGAGGCACTTCCCAGTACAGGATTTGGACCAAACTGACAGAGTACACTCACCTGGTGATACTGAGCACAACCCTGTTAGCGGCTAACTGTTAGCATGTTGCTAACCGGAAGTAGCTCTAGGAAGGTCTCACCAACTTCCGCTTCACAGAGTCTGTTCTTACTCTAGAGAGAAAGCTCCACAAGAAATTTGGGCTACGTCGCATAAAGCATCTCCAAGCTATGAGGTGTCAAACATCCAATGCTTTTCAATGGGGGATCAAACCCCTTATGGTCCCAATACTGCATGCCCATATATGGAGCTACAGTATAGCTCAGATGGAAAGTGCAGGCTTTGCATGCAAGAGGTCATAGGATCGAATCCCGATGTGGGACACTTAGAGTTTCATATTATAATCCCCACAGTATGTATAACAAAACATGTGTGCTGATCCTATGAAGTATTTTTTTGTACCACCCGCCATTTTGAGTTACCATGGCAACGTTATAAAAAACGTATTTTCTCCCTATTTGAAGCACACCCCAGTACAGGATTTGGACCAAACTGACAGAGTACCATCACCTGGTCATCCTGAACACAACCTTGTTAGTGGCTAACGGTTAGCATGTTGCTAACAGGAAGTAGCTCTAGGAAGGTCTCACCAACTTCTGCTTCACAGAGTCTGTTCTTACTGTAGAGAGAAAGCTCCACAACATATTTTGGCCATGTCGGATAAAGCATCTCCATGTTAGGAGGTGTCAAATATTCAATGCTTTTCAATGGGCCAAGACCACCCGCCATTTTGAGTTACCATGGCGACGTAATAAACTACGTATTTTCTCCCTCTTTGAGGCACTTCCCAGCACAGGTTATGGACCAAACTAACAGAGTACCATCACCTGGTCATCCTGAACACAACCTTGTTAGCGGCTAACGGTTAGCATGTTGCTAACAGGAAGTAGCTCTAGGAAGGTCTCACTAACTTCTCCTTCACAGAGTCTGTTCTTACTGTAGAGAGAAAGCTCCACAACAAATTTTGGCCATGTCGGATAAAGCATCTCCATGTTAGGAGGTGTCACATATTCAATGCTTTTCAATGGGCCAAGACCACCCGCCATTTTGAGTTACCATGGCGACGTAATAAACAACATATTTTCTCCCTCTTTGAGGCACTTCCCAGCACAGGATATGGACCAAACTAACAGAGTACCATCACCCGGTCATACTGAACACAACCTTGTTAGCGGCTAACGCTTAGCATGTTGCTAACCGGAAGTAGCTCTAGGAAGCTCGCACAAACTTTTGCTTCACAGAGTCTGTACTTCCTTTAGAGAGAAGGCTCTACAACAAATTTGGGCCATGTCAGATAAAGCATGTCTATTTTATGAGGTGTCAAACATCCATTTTTGACCCCTCTTTGCCTCTGTTACATGCTGCAGAAATGCTCCAAAGACACTGAAATCACACATTCACCTCAGTACCTCACATGATAAAGGTAATGATAATTAAGACAGAGGGCTACAGCTGTGAGGGAGTCTCCATGACAACGCTGCTAGCCAGAGGCTCCTAGGAGGTCCATTGACTTAACATGGCACCTTTGGACGGCCGTTGCGGGGGCTGTGAAGACCGTAGGAAGCTGAAATTCGCAGTGTTACTTCCCGTTAGTATTTTCAACGGTACGGTACGCACCACGAGGCAGGCGCCTTGCTAAATTTCTTCAGAAATTTTCTAGTTATTATTATTCTTTATTATTCCACGATTAATGCGGCCCGAACCGCAGCGTGCACCCCCACGATATAGGTACCAGAACGTGCGGCTCGGTCGGGAATAGTGTGCTATTACTTTTATTGGGGTTTCGAGTTACCATGGCAACGCAATAAGCGAAAAACCACCCCCGAAAAAACCCATAGTAATCAATGGAGTCGGGCAGAAAGAAAGCCTCAAAAAAGCCTCCAAATGGCCATTTTCAACGCTGTACTGTATCGTCATGCTTTCACCTACGAACACCGTTTAACTTCCAGTTTGTAGATATATCTGTGAACTACTCAGAAGTGAAAACGGGATGTGGATATCTGTTATCGTCTCCTCACAAGTGCTCCTCAAAGCTCATGTCTGAAAATCAGCGAAATCATCGTTTATAATGAAAGTCAATGACGGAATTCTCCAACCGCTAGAGTGGGCCACTCTAGCATTTTCAAAGATTTCAAAACTCCGAACAACTTCAGCCTACTCGCTCAATTTTCACTCTACGTAGACAAATTATACATCAAAACGTAGGTATTTTTGTCTGGATTCAGGAAATGTAACCCTCATTGGTGTAGCATTTATAGATTTTTCGCAAATCACCTCAGAGCGACACAAACCCGAAATCCTCCCCATTCATTTCCTATGGAGCGGTTTTGAAAAATGACGTCTGAAAATCCAAAACATCACATGTTTTCGCATCGTCGCTACTCCTAAACCGTTTCATGTACAAGCATGAGACTTTCACACATGAATGTCCCGACCCTTCTGGCACTCATAAAAAAGGAATTGTTTGGATAACTGTTACGGTTTTACCGCAGGAACAATTTGTTCGGGAGTAGCGAATGTGCAAATTCCTGAAAACGCTTTTCAGCTGCATTTTCCCACATCATCCACTTTTTTACATCGTCGCTGTGCCTACACCGATTTTTGTACAAACATGAAAATGGGCACCATAGTCCTCAAAAGCCTGCTGATACTCATAGTGAAAGAATTATTTTGATATCTCTTATACTTTTTCACCTACAGCGATTTGTTCGGGACCTTTTTTAGAGGATTTCAAAAAATCCATTAAAATCACCTTTATATCATAATTTTTCACGCCTTTATTAAACTTTTTCCAGCAAAAACCGATAGCCTGTCTTCTTCCCCTATCCGTTACGAAATAAACGCAGAAAAAATGACGTCTCTACCATTTACGGATCAGGAGATATGGAGCGTTGTTCGGGGCAAAGTTCTCCATTATAATCCAATGGGACTTATTGTGAGCAAAGTCTCTGCACTTCGGTAGACTGGCCCGCTGCAGGTGTGAGTGAGTTTCCATGACGACGGAACTCTGAGGGCCAGGGGGAGAAGCTCCATTGGGATACAATGGCAACTTTCGACGCCCGCTGCAGCGGCTGTGATTAATGTAGGAATCTGAAATTCGCACAGTCACTTCCTCTTAACATTTTTAAATTTTCAAGCCTGCAGCAGAGGTGTGAGTGAGTTTCCATGACGACGGAACTCTGAGGGCCAGAGGGAGAAGCTCCATTGGGATACAATGGCAACTTTCGACGCCCGCTGCAGCGGCTGTGATTAATGTAGGAATCTGAAATTCGCACAGTCACTTCCTCTTAACATTTTTAAATTTTCAAGTGACTTTCAGCCATGTGTCACTTTTCTGTCCCATTTTGGATTTCACATGCTTTCCTATTGGGCCTTTGCTTCTAACAGGATCTGGCATGATGCCCAGACACGACATAATTGGCCAATACAGCACCACCCACATGTGGGAAATGGCGCTACTGACCATTTTGGTCAAATGTTGAGTTCTGGGCCCAGATGTGGTGAGGCTGAGTTGCTAAAGGAGGCCAATCTGACTCATGACCTTTGGTGACCTTTGGTGACATTAAGTATTGGCACCCTTTTTGAGGCACTTCCCAGTACAGGATTTGGACCAAACTGACAGAGTACACTCACCTGGTGATACTGAACACAACCCTGTTAGCGGCTAACTGTTAGCATGTTGCTAACCGGAAGTAGCTCTAGGAAGGTCTCACCAACTTCTGCTTCACAGAGTCTGTTCTTACTGTAGAGAGAAAGCTCCACAACAAATTTTGGCCATGTCGGATAAAGCATCTCCATGTTAGGAGGTGTCAAATATTCAATGCTTTTCAATGGGCCAAGACCACCCGCCATTTTGAGTTACCATGGCGACGTAATAAACAACGTATTTTCTCCCTTTTTGAGGGACTTCCCAGCACAGGTTATGGACCAAACTAACAGAGTACTATCACCTGGTCATCCTGAACACAACCTTGTTAGCTGCTAACTGTTAGCATGTTGCTAACCGGAAGTAGCTCTAGGAAGGTCTCACCAACTTCTACTTCACAGAGTCTGTTCTTACTCTAGAGAGAAAGCTCCACAAGAAATTTGGCCTACGTCGCATAAAGCATCTCCAAGCTATGAGGTGTCAAACATCCAATGCTTTTCAATGGGGGATCAAACCCCTTATGGTCCCAATACTGCGTGCCCATATATGGCGCTACAGTATAGCTCGGATGGAAAGTGCAGGCTTTGCATGCAAGAGGTCATGGGATCGAATCCCGGTGTGGGACACTTAGAGTTTTATATTATAATCCCCACAGTATGTATAAGAAAACATGTGTGCTGATCCTATGAAGTATTTTTTTGTACCACCCGCCATTTTGAGTTACCATGGCAACGTTATAAAAAATGTATTTTCTCCCTATTTGAAGCACATCCCAGTACAGGATTTGGACCAAACTGACAGAGTACAATCCCCCGGTGATACTGAACACAACCATGTTAGCGGCTAACGGTTAGCATGTTGCTAACAGGAAGTAGCTCTAGGAAGGTCTCACCAACTTCTGCTTCACAGAGTCTGTTCTTACTGTAGAGTGAAAGCTCCACAACAAATTTTGGCCATGTCGGATAAAGCATCTCCATGTTAGGAGGTGTCAAATATTCAATGCTTTTCAATGGGCCAAGACCACCCGCCATTTTGAGTTACCATGGCGACGTAATAAACAACGTATTTTCTCCCTCTTTGAGGCACTTCCCAGCACAGGTTATGGACCAAACTAACAGAGTACCATCACCTGGTCATCCTGAACACAACCTTGTTAGCGGTTAACGGTTAGCATGTTGCTAACCGGAAGTAGCTCTAGGAAGCTCGCACAAACTTTTGCTTCACAGAGTCTGTACTTCCTTTAGAGAGGAAGCTCTACAACAAATTTGGGCCATGTCAGCTAAAGCATGTCTATTTTATGAGGTGTCAAACATCCATTTTTGACGCCTCTTTGCCTCTGTTACATGCTGCAGAAATGCTCCAAAGACACTGAAATCACACATTCACCTCAGTACCTCACATGATAAAGGTAATGATAATTAAGACAGAGGGCTACAGCTGTGAGGGAGTCTCCATGACAACGCTGCTAGCCAGAGGCTCCTAGGAGGTCCATTGACTTAACATGGCACCTTTGGACGGCCGTTGCGGGGGCTGTGAAGACCGTAGGAAGCTGAAATTCGCAGTGTTACTTCCCGTTAGTATTTTCAACGGTACGGTACGCACCACGAGGCAGGCACCTTGCTAAATTTCTTCAGAAATTTTCTAGTTAGGTGCCTGCCAAGCATTTGCAATGAGGAGGCAGTGCTGTGCGAAGCACAGCACTGCCTCCCATGCAAATGCATGGAGGCACCTACTACTATTCACCTCTAAACGGACTTCTTTATTATTAATATTATTAATATTCTTTATTTTTCTTCCTTCACGATTAATGCGGCCCGAACCGTAGCGTGCACCCCCACAATATATACATCAAAACGTGCGGCTCGATCACGAGATGTGTGCTATTACTTTTATTGGGGTTTCGAGTTACCATGGCGACAAAATTAGCGAAAAACCACCCCCAAAAATCCCATAGGAATCAATGGAATCGGGTAGAAAGAAAGCCTCAAAAAAGCCTCCAAATGGCCATTTTCAACGCTGTACTGTGTCGTCATGCTTTCACCTACGAACACCGTTTAACTTCCAGTTTGTAGACATATCTGTGAACTACTCAGAAGTGAAAACGGGATGGGGATATCTTTTATCGTCTCTTCACAGTTACTCCTCAAAGCTCATGTCCAAAAATAAGCGAAATCATCGTTTATAATGAAAGTCAATGACAGAATTCTCCAACCGCTAGAGTGGGCCACTCTAGCGTTTTCAAAGATTTCAAAACTCCGAACAACTTCAGCCTACTCGCTCAATTTTCACTCTACGTAGACAAATTATACATCAAAACGTAGGTATTTTTGTCTGGATTCAGGAAATGTAACCCTCATTGGTGTAGCATTTATAGATTTTTTGCAAATCACCTCAGAGCGACACAAACCCGAAATCCTCCCCATTCATTTCCTAAGGAGCGGTTTTGAAAAATGACGTCTGAAAATCCAAAACATCACATGTTTTCGCATCGTCGCTACTCCTAAACCGTTTCATGTACAAGCATGAGACTTTCACACATGAATGTCCCGACCCTTCTGGCACTCATAAAAAAGGAATTGTTTGGATAACTGTTACGGTTTTACCGCAGGAACAATTTGTTCGGGAGTAGCGAATGTGCAAATTCCTGAAAACGCTTTTCAGCTATATTTTCCCACATCATCCACTTTTTTACATCGTCGCTGTGCCTACACCGATTTTTGTACAAACATGAAAATGGGCACCATAGTCCTCAAAAGCCTGCTGATACTCATAGTGAAAGAATTATTTTGATATCTCTTATACTTTTTCAGCTACAGCGATTTGTTCGGGACCGTTTTTAGAGGATTTCTAAAAATCCATAAAAATCACCTTTATATCATAATTTTTCACGCCTTTATTAAACTTTTTCCAGCAAAAACCGATAGCCTGTCTTCTTCCCCTATCCGTTACGAAATAAACGCAGAAAAAATTACGTCTCTACCATTTACGGATAAGGAGATATGGAGCGTTGTTCGGGGCAAAGTTCTCCATTATAATCCAATGGGACTTATTGTGAGCAAAGTCTCTGCACTTCGGTAGACTGGCCTGCAGCAGAGGTGTGAGTGAGTTTCCATGACGACGCAACTCTGAGGGCCAGAGAGAGAGGCTCCAATGGGATACAATGGCAACTTTCGACGCTCACTTCAGCGGCTGTGATTAATGTAGGAATCTGAAATTCGCACAGTCACTTCCTCTTAACATTTTTAAATTTTCAAGCCTGCAGCAGAGGTGTGAGTGAGTTTCCATGACGACGGAACTCTGAGGGCCAGAGGGAGAAGCTCCATTGGGATACAATGGCAACTTTCGACGCCCGCTGCAGCGGCTGTGATTAATGTAGGAATCTGAAATTCGCACAGTCACTTCCTCTTAACATTTTTAAATTTTCAAGTGACTTTCAGCCATGTGTCACTTTTCTGTCCCATTTTGGATTTCACATGCTTTCCTATTGGGCCTTTGCTTCCAACAGGATCTGGCATGATGCCCAGACACGACATAATTGGCCAATACAGCACCACCCACATGTGGGAAATGGCGCTACTGACCATTTTGGTCAAATGTTGAGTTCTGGGCCCAGATGTGGTGAGGCTGAGTTGCTAAAGGAGGCCAATCTGACTCATGACCTTTGGTGACCTTTGGTGACATTAAGTATTGGCACCCTTTTTCAGGCACTTCCCAGTACAGGATTTGGAACAAACTGACAGAGTACAATCCCCCGGTGATACTGAACACAACCATGTTAGCGGCTAATGGTTAGCATGTTGCTAACAGGAAGTAGCTCTAGGAAGGTCTCACTAACTTCTGCTTCACAGAGTCTGTTCTTACTGTAGAGAGAAAGCTCCACAACAAATTTTGGCCATGTCGGATAAAGCATCTCCATGTTAGGAGGTGTCAAATATTCAATGCTTTTCAATGGGCCAAGACCACCCGCCATTTTGAGTTACCATGGCGACGTAATAAACTACGTATTTTCTCCCTCTTTGAGGCACTTCCCAGCACAGGTTATGGACCAAACTAACAGAGTACCATCACATGGTCATCCTGAACACAACCTTGTTAGCGGCTAACGGTTAGCATGTTGCTAACAGGAAGTAGCTCTAGGAAGGTCTCACTAACTTCTGCTTCACAGAGTCTGTTCTTACTGTAGAGAGAAAGCTCCACAACAAATCTTGGCCATGTCGGATAAAGCATCTCCATGTTAGGAGGTGTCAAATATTCAATGCTTTTCAATGGGCCAAGACTACCCACCATTTTGAGTTACCATGGCAACGTAATAAACAACGTATTTTCTCCCTCTTTGAGGCACTTCCCAGCACAGGATATGGACCAAACTAACAGAGTACCATCACCCGGTCATACTGAACACAACCTTGTTAGCGGCTAACGCTTAGCATGTTGCTAACCGGAAGTAGCTCTAGGAAGCTCGCACAAACTTTTGCTTCACAGAGTCTGTACTTCCTTTAGAGAGAAGGCTCTATAACCAATTTGGGCCATGTCAGATAAAGCATGTCTATTTTATGAGGTGTCAAACATCCATTTTTGACCCCTATTTGCCTCTGTTACATGCTGCAGAAATGCTCCAAAGACACTGAAATCACACATTCACCTCAGTACCTCACATGATAAAGGTAATGATAATTAAGACAGAGGGCTACAGCTGTGAGGGAGTCTCCATGACAACACTGCTAGCCAGAGGCTCCTAGGAGGTCCATTGACTTAACATGGCATCTTTCAACGGCCGCTGCGGGGGCTGTGAAGACGGTAGGAAGCTGAAATTCGCAGTGTTACTTCCTGTTGCTATTTGATACGGTACGATACGCACCACGAGGCAGGCGCCTTGCTAAATTTCTTCAGAAATTTTCTAGTATTATTATTAATATTCTTTATTTTTCTTCCTTCACGATTAATGCGGCCCGAACCGTAGCGTGCACCCCCACAATATATACATCAAAACGTCCGGCTCGGTCTCGAGATGTGTGCTATTACTTCTGTTGGGATTTCGAGTTACCATGGCAACGCAATTAGCGAAAAACCACCCGAAAAAATCCCATAGGAATCAATGGAATCGGGTAGAAAGAAAACCTCAAAAAAGCCTCCAAATGGCCATTTTCAACGCTGTACTGTGTCGTCATGCTTTCACCTACGAACACCGTTTAACTTCCAGTTTGTAGACATATCTGTGAACTACTCAGAAGTGAAAACGGGATGTGGATATCTTTTATCGTCTCTTCACAGTTACTCCTCAAAGCTCATGTCCGAAAATCAGCGAAATCATCGTTTATAATGAAAGTCAATGACGGAATTCTCCAACCGCTAGAGTGGGCCACTCTAGCGTTTTCAAAGATTTCAAAACTCCGAACAACTTCCGCCTACTCGCTCAATTTTCACTCTACGTAGACAAATTATACATCAAAACGTAGGTATTTTTGTCTGGATTCAGGAAATGTAACCCTCATTGGTGTAGCATTTATAGATTTTTCGCAAATCACCTCAGACCGACACAAACCCGAAATCCTCCCCATTCATTTCCTATGGAGCGGTTTTGAAAAATGACGTCTGAAAATCCAAAACATCACATGTATTCGCATCGTCGCTACTCCTAAACCGTTTCATGTACAAGCATGAGACTTTCACACATGAATGTCCCGACCCTTCTGGCACTCATAAAAAAGGAATTGTTTGGATAACTGTTACGGTTTTACCGCAGGAACAATTTGTTCGGGAGTAGCGAATGTGCAAATTCCTGAAAACGCTTTTCAGCTGCATTTTCCCATATCATCCACTTTTTTACATCGTCGCTGTGCCTACACCGTTTTTTGTACAAACATGAAAATGAATACCATAGTCCTCAAAAGCCTGCTGATACTCATAGTGAAAGAATTATTTTGATATCTCTTATACTTTTTCAGCTACAGCGATTTGTTCGGGACCGTTTTTAGAGGATTTCTAAAAATCCATAAAAATCACCTTTATATCATAATTTTTCACGCCTTTATTAAACTTTTTCCAGCAACAACCGATAGCCTGTCTTCTTCCCCTATCCGTTACGAAATAAACGCAGAAAAAATTACGTCTCTACCATTTACGGATCAGGAGATATGGAGCGTTGTTCGGGGCAAAGTTCTCCATTATAATCCAATGGGACTTATTGTGAGCAAAGTCTCTGCACTTCGGTAGACTGGCCTGCAGCAGAGGTGTGAGTGAGTTTCCATGACTACGGAACTCTGAGGGCCAGGGGGAGAAGCTCCATTGGGATACAATGGCAACTTTCGACGCCCGCTGCAGCGGCTGTGATTAATGTAGGAATCTGAAATTCGCACAGTCACTTCCTCTTAACATTTTTAAATTTTCAAGTGACTTTCAGCCATGTGTCACTTTTCTGTCCCATTTTGGATTTCACATGCTTTCCTATTGGGCCTTTGCTTCTAACAGGATCTGGCATGATGCCCAGACACGACATAATTGGCCAATACAGCACCACCCACATGTGGGAAATGGCGCTACTGACCATTTTGGTCAAATGTTGAGTTCTGGGCCCAGATGTGGTGAGGCTGAGTTGCTAAAGGAGGCCAATCTGACTCATGACTCATGGTGACCTTTGGTGACATTAAGTATTGGCACCCTGTTTGAGGCACTTCCCAGTACAGGATTTGGACCAAACTGACAGAGTACACTCACCTGGTGATACTGAACACAAACCTGTTAGCCGCTAACTGTTAGCATGTTGCTAACCGGAAGTAGCTCTAGGAAGGTCTCACCAACTTCTGCTTCACAGAGTCTGTTCTTACTCTAGAGAGAAAGCTCCACAAGAAATTTGGGCTACGTCGCATAAAGCATCTCCAAGCTATGAGGTGTCAAACATCCAATGCTTTTCAATGGGGGATCAAACCCCTTATGGTCCCAATACTGCATGCCCATATATGGCGCTACAGTATAGCTCAGATGGAAAGTGCAGGCTTTGCATGCAAGAGGTCATGGGATCGAATCCCGGTGTGGGACACTTAGAGTTTTATGTTATAATCCCCACAATATGTATAACAAAACATGTGTGCTGATCCTATGCAGTATTTTTTTGTACCACCCGCCATTTTGAGTTACCATGGCAACGTAATAAAAAACGTATTTTCTCCCTATTTGAAGCACATCCCAGTACAGGATTTGGACCAAACTGACAGAGTACAATCCCCCGGTGATACTGAACACAACCATGTTAGCGGCTAACGGTTAGCATGTTGCTAACAGGAAGTAGCTCTAGGAAGGTCTCACCAACTTCTGCCTCACAGAGTCTGTTCTTACTGTAGAGAGAAAGCTCCACAACAAATTTTGGCCATGTCGGATAAAGCATCTCCATGTTAGGAGGTGTCAAATATTCAATGCTTTTCAATGGGCCAAGACCACCCGCCATTTTGAGTTACCATGGCGACGTAATAAACAACGTATTTTCTCCCTCTTTGAGGCACTTCCCAGCACAGGTTATGGACCAAACTAACAGAGTACCATCACCTGGTCATCCTGAACACAACCTTGTTAGTGGCTAACGGTTAGCATGTTGCTAACCGGAAGTAGCTCTAGGAAGGTCCTACCAACCTTTGCAACCTTCTACAACAAATTTGGTCCATGTCAGATAAAGCATGTGTATTTTATGAGGTGTCAAACAGTGTCAAACATCCATTTTTGACCCCTCTTTGCCTCTGCTACATGCTGCAGAAATGCTCCAAAGACACTGAAATCACACATTCACCTGAGTATCTCACATGATAAAGGTAATGATAATTAAGACAGAGGGCTACAGCTGTGAGGGAGTCTCCATGACAACGCTGCTAGCCAGAGGCTCCTAGGAGGTCCATTGACTTAACATGGCACCTTTGGACGGCCGTTGCGGGGGCTGTGAAGACCGTAGGAAGCTGAAATTCGCAGTTTTACTTACTGTTAGTATTTTTGACGGTACGGTACGCACCACGAGGCAGGCGCCTTGCTAAATTTCTTCAGAAATTTTCTAGTGTTAAATATACTATGCACTTACTTCAACCTTCGCAAATTAATGCGGCCCGAACGGAAGCGTCCACCCCCACAATCTATACATCAAAACATGCGGCTGGGTCTCACGAGGTGTGCTATTACTTCTGTTGTCACTGGGAGTAACCATGGTAACGTAATACCCCAGAAACTGAAGCCACAAACTCCCATAGGAATGAATGGGAAAATGACCTTTGGTGAATTTTAGAATTTTCTCCATTTTTAGGCACTTCTCAGTACAGGATTTCAACCAAACTAACAGAGTAACATCACCAAGTGATACCGAACACAACCATGCTAGCGGCTAACGGTTAGCATGTTGCTAACCGGAAGTAGCTTTAGGAAGGTCCTACCAACTTCTGCTTAGCCAGGGTTGTTCTGCCTTTACAGACAAAGAGAGGGCTACAGCTGTGAGGGAGTCTCCATGACGACGCTGCTAGCCAGAGTCTCCTAGGAGGTCCATTGACTTAACATGGCACCTTTGGACGGCCGTTGCGGGGGCTGTGAACACCGTAGGAAGCTGAAATTCGCAGTGTTACTTCCCGTTAGTATTTTCAACGGTACGGTACGCACCACGAGGCAGGCACCTTGCTAAATTTCTTCAGAAAT
Source organism: Fundulus diaphanus (assembly GCA_037039145.1). NCBI lineage: Eukaryota > Metazoa > Chordata > Actinopteri > Cyprinodontiformes > Fundulidae > Fundulus > Fundulus diaphanus. The sequence continues at coordinate 6,118,538 of CM073132.1, read as the reverse complement.
TTTCTAGTTAGGTGCCTGCCAAGCATTTGCAATGAGGAGGCAGTGCTGTGCGAAGCACAGCACTGCCTCCCATGCAAATGCATGGAGGCACCTACTACTATTCACCTCTAAACTGACTTCTTTATTAGGTGCCTGCCAAGCATTTGCAATGAGGAGGCAGTGCTGTGCGAAGCACAGCACTGCCTCCCATGCAAATGCATGGAGGCACCTACTACTATTCACCTCTAAACGGACTTCTTTATTAATATTATTATTAATATTCTTTATTTTTCTTCCTTCACGATTAATGCGGCCCGAACCGTAGCGTGCACCCCCACAATATATACATCAAAACGTCCGGCTCGGTCTCGAGATGTGTGCTATTACTTCTGTTGGGGTTTCGAGTTACCATGGCAACGCAATTAGCGAAAAACCACCCCCAAAAATCCCATAGGAATGAATGGAGTCGGGTAGAAAGAAAACCTCAAAAAAGCCTCCAAATGGCCATTTTCAACGCTGTACTGTATCGTCATGCTTTCACCTACGAACACAGTTTAACTTCCAGTTTGTAGATATATCTGTGAACTACTCAGAAGTGAAAACGGGATGTGGATATCTGTTATCGTCTCCTCACAAGTGCTCCTCAAAGCTCATGTCTGAAAATCAGCGAAATCATCGTTTATAATGAAAGTCAATGACGGAATTCTCCAACCGCTAGAGTGGGCCACTCTAGCATTTTCAAAGATTTCAAAACTCCGAACAACTTCAGCCTACTCGCTCAATTTTCACTCTACGTAGACAAATTATACATCAAAACGTAGGTATTTTTGTCTGGATTCAGGAAATGTAACCCTCATTGGTGTAGCATTTATAGATTTTTCGCAAATCACCTCAGAGCGACACAAACCCGAAATCCTCCCCATTCATTTCCTATGGAGCGGTTTTGAAAAATGACGTCTGAAAATCCAAAACATCACATGTTTTCGCATCGTCGCTACTCCTAAACCGTTTCATGTACAAGCATGAGACTTTCACACATGAATGTCCCGACCCTTCTGGCACTCATAAAAAAGGAATTGTTTGGATAACTGTTACGGTTTTACCGCAGGAACAATTTGTTCGGGAGTAGCGAATGTGCAAATTCCTGAAAACGCTTTTCAGCTGCATTTTCCCACATCATCCACTTTTTTACATCGTCGCTGTGCCTACACCGATTTTTGTACAAACATGAAAATGGGCACCATAGTCCTCAAAAGCCTGGTGATACTCATAGTGAAAGAATTATTTTGATATCTCTTATACTTTTTCAGCTACAGCGATTTGTTCGGGACCGTTTTAAGAGGATTTCTAAAAATCCATAAAAATCACCTTTATATCATAATTTTTCACGCCTTTATTAAACTTTTTCCAGCAAAAACCGATAGCCTGTCTTCTTCCCCTATCCGTTACGAAATAAACGCAGAAAAAATTACGTCTCTACCATTTACGGATCAGGAGATATGGAGCGTTGTTCGGGGCAAAGTTCTCCATTATAATCCAATGGGACTTATTGTGAGCAAAGTCTCTGCACTTCGGTAGACTGGCCTGCAGCAGAGGTGTGAGTGAGTTTCCATGACGACGGAACTCTGAGGGCCAGGGGGAGAAGCTCCATTGGGATACAATGGCAACTTTCGACGCCCGCTGCAGCGGCTGTGATTAATGTAGGAATCTGAAATTCGCACAGTCACTTCCTCTTAACATTTTTAAATTTTCAAGCCTGCAGCAGAGGTGTGAGTGAGTTTCCATGACGACGGAACTCTGAGGGCCAGAGGGAGAAGCTCCATTGGGATACAATGGCAACTTTCGACGCCCGCTGCAGCGGCTGTGATTAATGTAGGAATCTGAAATTCGCACAGTCACTTCCTCTTAACATTTTTAAATTTTCAAGCCTGCAGCAGAGGTGTGAGTGAGTTTCCATGACGACGGAACTCTGAGGGCCAGAGGGAGAAGCTCCATTGGGATACAATGGCAACTTTCGACGCCCGCTGCAGCGGCTGTGATTAATGTAGGAATCTGAAATTCGCACAGTCACTTCCTCTTAACATTTTCAAATTTTCATGTGACTTTCAGCCATGTGTCACTTTTCTGTCCCATTTTGGATTTCACATGCTTTCTTATTGGGCCTTTGCTTCCAACAGGACCTGGCATGAGGCCCAGAGACGACCCAATTGGCCAATACAGCACCACCCACCTGTGGGAAATGGCGCTACTGACCATTTTGGTCAAATGTTGAGTTCTGGGCCCAGATGTGGTGAGGCTGAGTTGCTAAAGGAGGCCAATCTGACTCACGACCTTTGGTGACCTTTGGTCACATTAAGTATTGGCACCCTGTTTGAGGCACTTCCCAGTACAGGATTTGGACCAAACTGACAGAGTACACTCACCTGGTGATACTGAGCACAACCCTGTTAGCGGCTAACTGTTAGCATGTTGCTAACCGGAAGTAGCTCTAGGAAGGTCTCACCAACTTCCGCTTCACAGAGTCTGTTCTTACTCTAGAGAGAAAGCTCCACAACAAATTTGGGCTACGTCGCATAAAGCATCTCCAAGCTATGAGGTGTCAAACATCCAATGCTTTTCAATGGGGGATCAAACCCCTTATGGTCCCAAAACTGCATGCCCATATATGGCGCTACAGTATAGCTCAGATGGAAAGTGCAGGCTTTGCATGCAAGAGGTCATAGGATCGAATCCCGATGTGGGACACTTACAGTTTCATATTATAATCCCCACAGTATGTATAACAAAACATGTGTGCTGATCCTATGAAGTATTTTTTTGTACCACCCGCCATTTTGAGTTACCATGGCAATGTTATAAAAAACGTATTTTCTCCCTATTTGAAGCACACCCCAGTACAGGATTTGGACCAAACTGACAGAGTACCATCACCTGGTCATCCTGAACACAACCTTGTTAGCGGCTAACGGTTAGCATGTTGCTAACAGGAAGTAGCTCTAGGAAGGTCTCACCAACTTCTGCTTCACAGAGTCTGTTCTTCCTGTAGAGAGTAAGCTCCACAACAAATTTTGGCCATGTCGGATAAAGCATCTCCATGTTAGGAGGTGTCAAATATTCAATGCTTTTCAATGGGCCAAGACCACCCGCCATTTTGAGTTACCATGGCGACGTAATAAACAACGTATTTTCTCCCTCTTTGAGGCACTTCCCAGCACAGGTTATGGACCAAACTAACAGAGTACCATCACCTGGTCATCCTGAACACAACCTTGTTAGCGGCTAACGGTTAGCATGTTGCTAACCGGAAGTAGCTCTAGGAAGCTCGCACAAACTTTTGCTTCACAGAGTCTGTACTTCCTTTAGAGAGAAGGCTCTACAACAAATTTGGGCCATGTCAGATAAAGCATGTCTATTTTATGAGGTGTCAAACATCCATTTTTGACCCCTCTTTGCCTCTGTTACATGCTGCAGAAATGCTCCAAAGACACTGAAATCACACATTCACCTCAGTACCTCACATGATAAAGGTAATGATAATTAAGACAGAGGGCTACAGCTATGAGGGAGTCTCCATGACAACGCTGCTAGCCAGAGGCTCCTAGGAGGTCCATTGACTTAACATGGCAGCTTTGGACGGCTGCTGCGGGGGCTGTGAACACCGTAGCAACCTGAAATTTGCAGTGTTACTTCCTGTTGCTATTTTACACCATACGGTACGCACCACGAGGCAGGCGCCTTGCTAAATTTCTTCAGAAATTTTCTAGTGTTAAATATACTATGCACTTACTTCAACCTTCGCAAATTAATGCGGCCCGAACGGAAGCGTCCACCCCCACAATCTATACATCAAAACGTGCGGCTGGGTCTCACGATGTGTGCTATTACTTCTGGTGTCACTCACAGTAACCATGGTAACATCGTACCCCAGAAACTGAAGCCATAAACTCCCATAGGAATGAATGGGAAAATGACCTTTGGTGAATTTTAGGATTTTTTCCCTATTAGAGGCATTTCCAGTTACAGGATTTGGACCAAACTAACAGAGTACCATCAGCCAGTGATACTGAACACAACCATGTTAGTTGCTAACGGTTAGCATGTTGCTAACCGGAAGTAGCTCTAGGAAGGTCCTACCAACTTCTGCTTAGCCAGGGTTGTTCTGCCTTTACAGACAAAGAGAGGGCTACAGCTGTGAGGGAGTCTCCATGACAATGCTTATAGCCAGAGGCTCCTAGGAGGTCCATTGACTTAACATGGCACCTTTCGACGGCCGCTGCGGGGGCTGTGAGCACCGTAGGAACCTGAAATTCGCGGTGTTACTTCCTGTTGCTATTTTACATGGTACGGTACGCACCACGAGGCAGGCGCCTTGCTAAATTTCTTCAGAAATTTTCTAGTGTTAAATATACTATGCACTTACTTCAACCTTCGCAAATTAATGCGGCCCGAACAGAAGCGTCCACCCTCACAATCTATATGTCAAAACGTGCGGCTGGGTCTCACGAGGTGTGCTATTACTTCTGTTGTCACTGGCAGTAACCATGGTAACGTAGTACCCCAGAAACTGAAGCCATAAACTCCCATAGGAATGAATGGGAAAATGACCTTTGGTGAATTTTAGAATTTTCTCCCTTTTTAGGCACTTATCAGTACAGGATTTCAACCAAACTAACAGAGTAACATCACACGGTGATACCGAACACAACCATGCTAGCGGCTAATGGTTAGCATGTTGCTAACCGGAAATAGCTTTAGGAAGGTCCTACCAACTTCTGCTTAGCCAGGGTTCTTCTGCCTTTACAGAAAGGGAGGACTGCACATGTAAGTGAGTCTCCATAACAACGCTGCTAGCCAGACGCTCCTAGTAGGTCCATTGACTTAATATGGCACCTTTCAACGGCCGCTGCGGGGGCTGTGAAGACTCTAGGAAGCTGAAATTCGCAGTGTTACTTCCTTTTGCTATTCTTGACAGTACGGTACGCACCACGAGGCAGGCACCTTGCTAAATTTCTTCAGAAATTTTCTAGTTAGGTGCCTGCCAAGCATTTGCAATGAGGAGGCAGTGCTGTGCGAAGCACAGCACTGCCTCCCATGCAAATGCATGGAGGCACCTACTACTATTCACCTCTAAACGGTTTATTTATTATTATTAATATTCTTAATTGTTTGACGATTAATGCGGCCCGAACCGTAGCGTGCACCCCCACAATATATACATCAAAACGTCCGGCTCGGTCGGGAATAGTGTGCTATTACTTTTATCGGGGTTTCGAGTTACCATGGCAACGCAATTAGCGAAAAACCACCCCCGAAAAAACCCATAGTAATCAATGGAGTCGGGGAGAAAAAAAGCCCCAAAAAAGCCTCCAAATTGCCATTTTCAACGCTGTACTGTGTCGTCATGCTTTCACCTATGAACACCGTTTAACTTCCAGTTTGTAGATATATCTGTGAACTACTCAGAAGTGAAAACGGGATGGGGATATCTTTTATCGTCTCTTCACAGTTACTCCTCAAAGCTCATGTCCGAAAATCAGCGAAATCATCGTTTATAATGAAAGTCAATGACGGAATTCTCAGACTCTTAGAGTGGCCCACTCTAGCGTTTTCAAAGATTTCAAAACTCCAAACAACTTCCGCCTACTCGCTCAATTTTCACTCTACGTAGACAAATTATACATCAAAACGTAGGTATTTTTGTCTGGATTCAGGAAATGTAACCCTCATTGGTGTAGCATTTATAGATTTTTCGCAAATCACCTCAGAGCGACACAAACCCGAAATCCTCCCCATTCATTTCCTATGGAGCGGTTTTGAAAAATGACGTCTGAAAATCCAAAACATCACATGTTTTCGCATCGTCGCTACTCCTAAACCGTTTCATGTACAAGCATGAGACTTTCACACATGAATGTCCCGACCCTTCTGGCACTCAAAAAAGGAATTGTTTGGATAACTGTTACGGTTTTACCGCAGGAACAATTTGTTCGGGAGTAGCGAATGTGCAAATTCCTGAAAACGCTTTTCAGCTGCATTTTCCCACATCATCCACTTTTTTACATCGTCGCTGTGCCTACACCGATTTTTGTACAAACATGAAAATGGGCACCATAGTCCTCAAAAGCCTGCTGATACTCATAGTGAAAGAATTATTTTGATATCTCTTATACTTTTTCAGCTACAGCGATTTGTTCGGGACCTTTTTTAGAGGATTTCAAAAAATCCATAAAAATCACCTTTATATCATAATTTTTCACGCCTTTATTAAACTTTTTCCAGCAAAAACCGATAGCCTGTCTTCTTCCCCTATCCGTTACGAAATAAACGCAGAAAAAATTACGTCTCTACCATTTACGGATCAGGAGATATGGAGCGTTGTTCGGGGCAAAGTTCTCCATTATAATCCAATGGGACTTATTGTGAGCAAAGTCTCTGCACTTCGTTAGACTGGCCTGCAGCAGAGGTGTGAGTGAGTTTCCATGACGACGGAACTCTGAGGGCCAGGGGGAGAAGCTCCATTGGGATACAATGGCAACTTTCGACGCCCGCTGCAGCGGCTGTGATTAATGTAGGAATCTGAAATTCGCACAGTCACTTCCTCTTAACATTTTAAAATTTTCAAGTGACTTTCAGCCATGTGTCACTTTTCTGTCCCATTTTGGATTTCACATGCTTTCCTACTGGGCCTTTGCTTCCAACAGGATCTGGCATGATGCCCAGACACGACATAATTGGCCAATACAGCACCACCCACATGTGGGAAATGCCGCTACTGACCATTTTGGTCAAATGTTGAGTTCTGGGCCCAGATGTGGTGAGGCTGAGTTGCTAAAGGAGGCCAATCTGACTCACGACCTTTGGTGACCTTTGGTCACATTAAGTATTGGCACCCTGTTTGAGGCACTTCCCAGTACAGGATTTGGACCAAACTGACAGAGTACACTCACCTGGTGATACTGAGCACAACCCTGTTAGCGGCTAACTGTTAGCATGTTGCTAACCGGAAGTAGCTCTAGGAAGGTCTCACCAACTTCCGCTTCACAGAGTCTGTTCTTACTCTAGAGAGAAAGCTCCACAAGAAATTTGGGCTACGTCGCATAAAGCATCTCCAAGCTATGAGGTGTCAAACATCCAATGCTTTTCAATGGGGGATAAAACCCCTTATGGTCCCAATACTACATGCCCATATATGGCGCTACAGTATAGCTCAGATGGAAAGTGCAGGCTTTGCATGCAAGAGGTCATGGGATCGAATCCCAGTGTGGACACTTAGAGTTTTATATTATAATCCCCACACTATGTATAACAAAACATGTGTGCTGATCCTATGAAGTATTTTTTTGTACCACCCGCCATTTTGAGTTACCATGGCAACGTTATAAAAAACGTATTTTCTCCCTATTTGAAGCACATCCCAGTACAGGATTTGGACCAAACTGACAGACTACAATCCCCCGGTGATACTGAACACAACCATGTTAGCGGCTAACGGTTAGCATGTTGCTAACAGGAAGTAGCTTTAGGAAGGTCTCACTAACTTCTGCTTCACAGAGTCTGTTCTTACTGTAGAGAGAAAGCTCCACAACAAATTTTGGCCATGTCGGATAAAGCATCTTCATGTTAGGAGGTGTCAAATATTCAATGCTTTTCAATGGGCCAAGACCACCCGCCATTTTGAGTTACCATGGCGACGTAATAAACAACGTATTTTCTCCCTCTTTGAGGCACTTCCCAGCACAGGTTCTGGACCAAACTAACAGAGTACCATCACCTGGTCATCCTGAACACAACCTTGTTAGCGGCTAACGGTTAGCATGTTGCTAACAGGAAGTAGCTCTAGGAAAGTCTCACCAACTTCTGCTTCACAGAGTCTGTTCTTACTTTAGAGAGAAAGCTCCACAACAAATTTTGGCCATGTCGGATAAAGCATCTCCATGTTAGGAGGTGTCAAATATTCAATGCTTTTCAATGGGCCAAGACCACCCGCCATTTTGAGTTACCATGGCGACGTAATAAACAACTAATTTTCTCCCTATTTCAGGCACTTCCCAGCACAGGTTATGGACCAAACTAACAGAGTACCATCACCTGGTCATCCTGAACACAACCTTGTTAGCGGCTAACGGTTAGCATGTTGCTAACCGGAAGTAGCTCTAGGAAGCTCGCACAAACTTTTGCTTTACAGGGTCTGTACTTCCTTTAGAGAGAAGGCTCTACAACAAATTTGGGCCATGTCAGATAAAGCATGTCTATTTTATGAGGTGTCAAACATCCATTTTTGACCCCTCTTTGCCTCTGTTACATGCTGCAGAAATGCTCCAAAGACACTGAAATCACACATTCACCTCAGTACCTCACATGATAAAGGTAATGATAATTAAGACAGAGGGCTACAGCTGTGAGGGAGTGTCCATGACAACGCTGCTAGCCAGAGGCTCCTAGGAGGTCCATTGACTTAACATGGCACCTTTGGACAGCCGTTGCGGGGGCTGTGAAGACCGTAGGAAGCTGAAATTCGCAGTGTTACTTCCTGTTAGTATTCCTGACGGTACGGTACGCACCACGAGGCAGGCGCCTTGCTAAATTTCTTCAGAAATTTTCTAGTTAATATTAATATTCTTTATTTTTCTTCCTTCACGATTAATGCGGCCCGAACCGTAGCGTGCACCCCCACAATATATACATCAAAACGTCCGGCTCGGTCTCGAGATGTGTGCTATTACTTCTGTTGGGGTTTCGAGTTACCATGGCAACGCAATTAGCGAAAAACCACCCCCAAAAATCCCATAGGAATGAATGGAGTCGGGTAGAAAGAAAACCTCAAAAAAGCCTCCAAATGGCCATTTTCAACGCTGTACTGTATCGTCATGCTTTCACCTACGAACACCGTTTAACTTCCAGTTTGTAGACATATCTGTGAACTACTCAGAAGTGAAAACGGGATGGGGATATCTTTTATCGTCTCTTCACAGTTACTCTTCAAAGCTCATGTCCAAAAATCAGCGAAATCATCGTTTATAATGAAAGTCAATGACGGAATTCTCCAACCGCTAGAGTGGCCCACTCTAGCGTTTTCAAAGATTTCAAAACTCCGAACAACTTCCGCCTACTCGCTCAATTTTCACTCTACGTAGACAAATTATACATCAAAACGTAGGTATTTTTGTCTGGATTCAGGAAATGTAACCCTCATTGGTGTAGCATTTATAGATTTTTCGCAAATCACCTCAGAGCGACACAAACCCCAAATCCTCCCCATTCATTTCCTATGGAGCGGTTTTGAAAAATGACGTCTGAAAATCCAAAACATCACATGTTTTCGCATCGTCGCTACTCCTAAACCGTTTCATGTACAAGCATGAGATTTTCACACATGAATGTCCCGACCCTTCTGGCACTCACAAAACAGGAATTGTTTGGATAACTGTTACGGTTTTGCCGCAGGAACAATTTGTTCGGGAGTAGCGAATGTGCAAATTCCTGAAAACGCTTTTCAGCTGCATTTTCCCACATCATCCACTTTTTTACATCGTCGCTGTGCCTACACCGATTTTTGTACAAACATGAAAATGGGCACCATAGTCCTCAAAAGCCTGCTGATACTCATAGTGAAAGAATTATTTTGATATCTCTTATACTTTTTCAGCTACAGCGATTTGTTCGGGAACGTTTTTAGAGGATTTCTAAAAATCCATAAAAATCACCTTTATATCATAATTTTTCACGCCTTTATTAAACTTTTTCCAGCAAAAACCGATAGCCTGTCTTCTTCCCCTATCCGTTACGAAATAAACGCAGAAAAAATTACGTCTCTACCATTTACGGATCAGGAGATATGGAGCGTTGTTCGGGGCAAAGTTCTCCATTATAATCCAATGGGACTTATTGTGAGCAAAGTCTCTGCACTTCGGTAGACTGGCCTGCAGCAGAGGTGTGAGTGAGTTTCCATGACGACGGAACTCTGAGGGCCAGAGGGAGAAGCTCCATTGGGATACAATGGCAACTTTCGACGCCCGCTGCAGCGGCTGTGATTAATGTAGGAATCTGAAATTCGCACAGTCACTTCCTCTTAACATTTTTAAATTTTCAAGCCTGCAGCAGAGGTGTGAGTGAGTTTCCATGACGACGGAACTCTGAGGGCCAGAGGGAGAAGCTCCATTGGGATACAATGGCAACTTTCGACGCCCGCTGCAGCGGCTGTGATTAATGTAGGAATCTGAAATTCGCACAGTCACTTCCTCTTAACATTTTAAAATTTTCAAGTGACTTTCAGCCATGTGTCACTTTTCTGTCCCATTTTGGATTTCACATGCTTTCCTATTGGGCCTTTGCTTCTAACAGGACCTGGCATGATGCCCAGACACGACATAATTGGCCAATACAGCACCACCCACATGTGGGAAATGGCGCTACTGACCATTTTGGTCAAATGTTGAGTTCTGGGCCCAGATGTGGTGAGGCTGAGTTGCTAAAGGAGGCCAATCTGACTCATGACCTTTGGTCCACAACAAATTTTGGCCATGTCGGATACTACATGCCCATATATGGTGCTACAGTATAGCTCAGATGGAAAGTGCAGGCTTTGCATGCAAGAGGTCATGGGATCGAATCCCGGTGCGGGACACTTAGAGTTTTATATTATAATCCCCACAGTATGTATAACAAAACATGTGTGCTGATCCTATGAAGTATTTTTTTGTACCACCCGCCGTTTTGAGTTACCATGGCAACGTTATAAAAAACGTATTTTCTCCCTATTTGAAGCACATCCCAGTACAGGATTTGGACCAAACTGACAGAGTACAATCCCCCGGTGATACTGAACACAACCATGTTAGCGGCTAATGGTTAGCATGTTGCTAACAGGAAGTAGCTCTAGGAAGGTCTCACTAACTTCTGCTTCACAGAGTATGTTCTTACTGTAGAGAGAAAGCTCCACAACAAATTTTGGCCATGTCGGATAAAGCATCTCCATGTTAGGAGGTGTCAAATATTCAATGCTTTTCAATGGGCCAAGACCACCTGCCATTTTGAGTTACCATGGCGACGTAATAAACTACGTATTTTCTCCCTCTTTGAGGCACTTCCCAGCACAGGTTATGGACCAAACTAACAGAGTACCATCACCTGGTCATCCTGAACACAACCTTGTTAGCGGCTAACGGTTAGCATGTTGCTAACAGGAAGTAGCTCTAGGAAGGTCTCACTAACTTCTGCTTCACAGAGTCTGTTCCTACTGTAGAGAGAAAGCTCCACAACAAATTTTGGCCATGTCGGATAAAGCATCTCCATGTTAGGAGGTGTCAAATATTCAATGCTTTTCAATGGGCCAAGACCACCCGCCATTTTGAGTTACCATGGCGACGTAATAAACAACGTATTTTCTCCCTCTTTGAGGCACTTCCCAGCACAGGTTATGGACCAAACTAACAGAGTACCATCACCTGGTCATCCTGAACACAACCTTGTTAGCGGCTAACGGTTAGCATGTTGCTAACCGGAAGTAGCTCTAGGAAGCTCGCACAAACTTTTGCTTCACAGAGTCTGTACTTCCTTTACAGAGAAGGCCCGTCCGTCCGTCCGTCTTCTTCCGCTTATCCGGGGTCGGGTCGCGGGGGTACAGAGAAGGCTCTACAACAAATTTGGGCCATGTCAGATAAAGCATGTCTATTTTATGAGGTGTCAAACATCCATTTTTGACCCCTCTTTGCCTCTGTTACATGCTGCAGAAATGCTCCAAAGACACTGAAATCACACATTCACCTCAGTACCTCACATGATAAAGGTAATGATAATTAAGACAGAGGGCTACAGCTGTGAGGGAGTCTCCATGACAACGCTGCTAGCCAGAGGCTCCTAGGAGGTCCATTGACTTAACATGGCACCTTTGGACGGCCGTTGCGGGGGCTGTGAAGACCGTAGGAAGCTGAAATTCGCAGTGTTACTTCCCGTTAGTATTTTCAACGGTACGGTACGCACCACGAGGCAGGCACCTTGCTAAATTTCTTCAGAAATTTTCTAGTATTATTATTAATATTCTTTATTTTTCTTCCTTCACGATTAATGCGGCCCGAACCGTAGCGTGCACCCCCACAATATATACATCAAAACGTCCGGCTCGGTCTCGAGATGTGTGCTATTACTTCTGTTGGGGTTTCGAGTTACCATGGCAACGCAATTAGCGAAAAACCACCCCCAAAAATCCCATAGGAATGAATGGAGTCGGGTAGAAAGAAAACCTCAAAAAAGCCTCCAAATGGCCATTTTCAACGCTGTACTGTATCGTCATGCTTTCACCTACGAACACCGTTTAACTTCCAGTTTGTAGATATATCTGTTAACTACTCAGAAGTTAAAACGGGATGTGGATATCTGTTATCGTCTCCTCACAAGTGCTCCTCAAAGCTCATGTCTGAAAATCAGCGAAATCATCGTTTATAATGAAAGTCAATGACGGAATTCTCCAACCGCTAGAGTGGGCCACTCTAGCATTTTCAAAGATTTCAAAACTCCGAACAACTTCAGCCTACTCGCTCAATTTTCACTCTACGTAGACAAATTATACATCAAAACGTAGGTATTTTTGTCTGGATTCAGGAAATGTAACCCTCATTGGTGTAGCATTTATAGATTTTTCGCAAATCACCTCAGAGCGACACAAACCCGAAATCCTCCCCATTCATTTCCTATGGAGCGGTTTTGAAAAATGACGTCTGAAAATCCAAAACATCACATGTTTTCGCATCGTCGCTACTCCTAAACCGTTTCATGTACAAGCATGACACTTTCACACATGAATGTCCCGACCCTTCTGGCACTCATAAAAAAGGAATTGTTTGGATAACTGTTACGGTTTTACCGCAGGAACAATTTGTTCGGGAGTAGCGAATGTGCAAATTCCTGAAAACGCTTTTCAGCTGCATTTTCCCACATCATCCACTTTTTTACATCGTCGCTGTGCCTACACCGATTTTTGTACAAACATGAAAATGGGCACCATAGTCCTCAAAAGCCTGCTGATACTCATAGTGAAAGAATTATTTTGATATCTCTTATACTTTTTCAGCTACAGCGATTTGTTCGGGACCTTTTTTAGAGGATTTCAAAAAATCCATAAAAATCACCTTTATATCATAATTTTTCACGCCTTTATTAAACTTTTTCCAGCAAAAACCGATAGCCTGTCTTCTTCCCCTATCCGTTACGAAATAAACGCAGAAAAAATTACGTCTCTACCATTTACGGATCAGGAGATATGGAGCGTTGTTCGGGGCAAAGTTCTCCATTATAATCCAATGGGACTTATTGTGAGCAAAGTCTCTGCACTTCGGTAGACTGGCCTGCAGCAGAGGTGTGAGTGAGTTTCCATGACGACGGAACTCTGAGGGCCAGGGGGAGAAGCTCCATTGGGATACAATGGCAACTTTCGACGCCCGCTGCAGCGGCTGTGATTAATGTAGGAATCTGAAATTCGCACAGTCACTTCCTCTTAACATTTTTAAATTTTCAAGTGACTTTCAGCCATGTGTCACTTTTCTGTCCCATTTTGGATTTCACATGCTTTCCTATTGGGCCTTTGCTTCTAACAGGATCTGGCATGATGCCCAGACACGACATAATTGGCCAATACAGCACCACCCACATGTGGGAAATGGTGCTACTGACCATTTTGGTCAAATGTTGAGTTCTGGGCCCAGATGTGGTGAGGCTGAGTTGCTAAAGGAGGCCAATCTGACTCATGACCTTTGGTGACCTTTGGTGACATTAAGTATTGGCACCCTTTTTGAGGCACTTCCCAGTACAGGATTTGGACCAAACTGACAGAGTACACTCACCTGGTGATACTGAACACAAACCTGTTAGCGGCTAACTGTTAGCATGTTGCTAACCGGAAGTAGCTCTAGGAAGGTCTCACCAACTTCTGCTTCACAGAGTCTGTTCTTACTCTAGAGAGAAAGCTCCACAAGAAATTTGGGCTACGTTGCATAAAGCATCTCCAAGCTATGAGGTGTCAAACATCCAATGCTTTTCAATGGGGGATCAAACCCCTTATGGTCCCAATACTGCATGCCCATATATGGCGCTACAGTATAGCTCAGATGGAAAGTGCAGGCTTTGCATGCAAGAGGTCATGGGATCGAATCCCAGTGTGGGACACTTAGAGTTTTATGTTATAATCCCCACAATATGTATAACAAAACATGTGTGCTGATCCTATGCAGTATTTTTTTGTACCACCCGCCATTTTGAGTTACCATGGCAACGTAATAAGAAACGTATTTTCTCCCTATTTGAAGCACATCCCAGTACAGGATTTGGACCAAACTGACAGAGTACAATCCCCCGGTGATACTGAACACAACCATGTTAGCGGCTAACGGTTAGCATGTTGCTAACAGGAAGTAGCTCTAGGAAGGTCTCACCAACTTCTGCCTCACAGAGTCTGTTCTTACTGTAGAGAGAAAGCTCCACAACAAATTTTGGCCATGTCGGATAAAGCATCTCCATGTTAGGAGGTGTCAAATATTCAATGCTTTTCAATGGGCCAAGACCACCCGCCATTTTGAGTTACCATGGCGACGTAATAAACAACGTATTTTCTCCCTCTTTGAGGCACTTCCCAGCACAGGTTATGGACCAAACTAACAGAGTACCATCACCTGGTCATCCTGAACACAACCTTGTTAGCGGCTAACGGTTAGCATGTTGCTAACCGGAAGTAGCTCTAGGAAGGTCTCACCAACTTCTGCTTCACAGAGTCTGTTCTTACTGTAGAGTGAAAGCTCCACAACAAATTTTGGCCATGTCGGATAAAGCATCTCCATGTTAGGAGGTGTCAAATATTCAATGCTTTTCAATGGGCCAAGACCACCCGCCATTTTGAGTTACCATGGCGACGTAATAAAAAACTTATTTTCTCCCTCTTTGAGGCACTTCCCAGCACAGGTTATGGACCAAACTAACAGAGTACCATCACCTGGTCATCCTGAACACAACCTTGTTAGCGGCTAACGGTTAGCATGTTGCTAACAGGAAGTAGCTCTAGGAAGGTCTCACCAACTTCTGCTTCACAGAGTCTGTTCTTACTGTAGAGTGAAAGCTCCACAACAAACTTTGGCCATGTCGGATAAAGCATCTCCATGTTAGGAGGTGTCAAATATTCAATGCTTTTCAATGGGCCAAGACCACCCGCCATTTTGAGTTACCATGGCGACGTAATAAACAACGTATTTTCTCCCTCTTTGAGGCACTTCCCAGCACAGGTTATGGACCAAACTAACAGAGTACCATCACCTGGTCATCCTGAACACAACCTTGTTAGCGGCTAACGGTTAGCATGTTGCTAACCGGAAGTAGCTCTAGGAAGGTCTCACTAACTTCTGCTTCACAGAGTCTGTTCTTACTGTAGAGAGAAAGCTCCACAACAAATTTGGGCCATGTCAGATAAAGCATGTCTATTTTATGAGGTGTCAAACATCCATTTTTGACCCCTCTTTGCCTCTGTTACATGCTGCAGAAATGCTCCAAAGACACTGAAATCACACATTCACCTCAGTACCTCACATGATAAAGGTAATGATAATTAAGACAGAGGGCTACAGCTGTGAGGGAGTCTCCATGACAACGCTGCTAGCCAGAGGCTCCTAAGAGGTCCATTGACTTAACATGGCACTTTTGGACGGCCGTTGCGGGGGCTGTGAAGACCGTAGGAAGCTGAAATTCGCAGTGTTACTTCCCGTTAGTATTTTCGATGGTACGGTACGCACCACGAGGCAGGCGCCTTGCTAAATTTCTTCAGAAATTTTCTAGTATTATTATTAATATTCTTTATTTTTCTTCCTTCACGATTAATGCGGCCCGAACCGTAGCGTGCACCCCCACAATATATACATCAAAACGTCCGGCTCGGTCTCGAGATGTGTGCTATTACTTCTGTTGGGGTTTCGAGTTACCATGGCAACGCAATTAGCGAAAAACCACCCCCAAAAATCCCATAGGAATGAATGGAGTCGGGTAGAAAGAAAACCTCAAAAAAGCCTCCAAATGGCCATTTTCAACGCTGTACTGTATCGTCATGCTTTCACCTACGAACACCGTTTAACTTCCAGTTTGTAGATATATCTGTGAACTACTCAGAAGTGAAAACGGGATGTGGATATCTGTTATCGTCTCCTCACAAGTGCTCCTCAAAGCTCATGTCTGAAAATCAGCGAAATCATCGTTTATAATGAAAGTCAATGACGGAATTCTCCAACCGCTAGAGTGGGCCACTCTAGCATTTTCAAAGATTTCAAAACTCCGAACAACTTCAGCCTACTCGCTCAATTTTCACTCTACGTAGACAAATTATACATCAAAACGTAGGTATTTTTGTCTGGATTCAGGAAATGTAACCCTCATTGGTGTAGCATTTATAGATTTTTCGCAAATCACCTCAGAGCGACACAAACCCGAAATCCTCCCCATTCATTTCCTATGGAGCGGTTTTGAAAAATGACGTCTGAAAATCCAAAACATCACATGTTTTCGCATCGTCGCTACTCCTAAACCGTTTCATGTACAAGCATGAGACTTTCACACATGAATGTCCCGACCCTTCTGGCACTCATAAAAAAGGAATTGTTTGGATAACTGTTACGGTTTTACCGCAGGAACAATTTGTTCGGGAGTAGCGAATGTGCAAATTCCTGAAAACGCTTTTCAGCTGCATTTTCCCACATCATCCACTTTTTTACATCGTCGCTGTGCCTACACCGATTTTTGTACAAACATGAAAATGAGCACCATAGTCCTCAAAAGCCTGCTGATACTCATAGTGAAAGAATTATTTTGATATCTCTTATACTTTTTCAGCTACAGCGATTTGTTCGGGACCGGTTTTAGAGGATTTCTGAAAATCCATAAAAATCACCTTTATATCATAATTTTTCACGCCTTTATTAAACTTTTTCCAGCAAAAACCGATAGCCTGTCTTCTTCCCCTATCCGTTACGAAATAAACGCAGAAAAAATTACGTCTCTACCATTTACGGATCAGGAGATATGGAGCGTTGTTCGGGGCAAAGTTCTCCATTATAATCCAATGGGACTTATTGTGAGCAAAGTCTCTGCACTTCGGTAGACTGGCCTGCAGCAGAGGTGTGAGTGAGTTTCCATGACGACGGAACTCTGAGGCCCAGAGGGAGAAGCTCCATTGGGATACAATGGCAACTTTCGACGCCCGCTGCAGCGGCTGTGATTAATGTAGGAATCTGAAATTCGCACAGTAACTTCCTCTTAACATTTTTAAATTTTCAAGCCCGCTGCAGGTGTGAGTGAGTTTCCATGACGACGGAACTCTGAGGGCCAGAGGGAGAAGCTCCATTGGGATACAATGGCAACTTTCGACGCCCGCTGCAGCGGCTGTGATTAATGTAGGAATCTGAAATTCGCACAGTCACTTCCTCTTAACATTTTTAAATTTTCAAGTGACTTTCAGCCATGTGTCACTTTTCTGTCCCATTTTGGATTTCACATGCTTTCCTATTGGGCCTTTTCTTCCAACAGGATCTGGCATGATGCCCAGACACGACATAATTGGCCAATACAGCACCACCCACATGTGGGAAATGGCGCTACTGACCATTTTGGTCAAATGTTGAGTTCTGGGCCCAGATGTGGTGAGGCTGAGTTGCTAAAGGAGGCCAATCTGACTCATGACTCATGGTGACCTTTGGTGACATTAAGTATTGGCACCCTGTTTGAGGCACTTCCCAGTACAGGATTTGGACCAAACTGACAGAGTACACTCACCTGGTGATACTGAACACAAACCTGTTAGCCGCTAACTGTTAGCATGTTGCTAACCGGAAGTAGCTCTAGGAAGGTCTCACCAACTTCTGCTTCACAGAGTCTGTTCTTACTCTAGAGAGAAAGCTCCACAAGAAATTTGGGCTACGTCGCATAAAGCATCTCCAAGCTATGAGGTGTCAAACATCCAATGCTTTTCAATGGGGGTTCAAACCCCTTATGGTCCCAATACTGCATGCCCATATATGGCGCTACAGTATAGCTCAGATGGAAAGTGCAGGCTTTGCATGCAAGAGGTCATGGGATCGAATCCCGGTGTGGGACACTTAGAGTTTTATATTATAATCCCCACAGTATGTATAACAAAACATGTGTGCTGATCCTATGAAGTATTTTTTTGTACCACCCGCCATTTTGAGTTACCATGGCAACGTTATAAAAAACGTATTTTCTCCCTATTTGAAGCACATCCCAGTACAGGATTTGGACCAAACTGACAGAGTACCATCACCTGGTCATCCTGAACACAACCTTGTTAGCGGCTAACGGTTAGCATGTTGCTAACAGGAAGTAGCTCTAGGAAGGTCTCACCAACTTCTGCTTCACAGAGTCTGTTCTTACTGTAGAGAGAAAGCTCCACAACAAATTTTGGCCATGTCGGATAAAGCATCTCCATGTTAGGAGGTGTCAAATATTCAATGCTTTTCAATGGGCCAAGACCACCCGCCATTTTGAGTTACCATGGCGACGTAATAAACTACGTATTTTCTCCCTCTTTGAGGCACTTCCCAGCACAGCTTATGGACCAAGCTAACAGAGTACCATCACCTGGTCATCCTGAACACAACCTTGTTAGCGGCTAACGGTTAGCATGTTGCTAACAGGAAGTAGCTCTAGGAAGGTCTCACTAACTTCTCCTTCACAGAGTCTGTTCTTACTGTAGAGAGAAAGCTCCACAACAAATTTTGGCCATGTCGGATAAAGCATCTCCATGTTAGGAGGTGTCACATATTCAATGCTTTTCAATGGGCCAAGACCACCCGCCATTTTGAGTTACCATGGCGACGTAATAAACAACATATTTTCTCCCTCTTTGAGGCACTTCCCAGCACAGGATATGGACCAAACTAACAGAGTACCATCACCCGGTCATACTGAACACAACCTTGTTAGCGGCTAACGCTTAGCATGTTGCTAACCGGAAGTAGCTCTAGGAAGCTCGCACAAACTTTTGCTTCACAGAGTCTGTACTTCCTTTAGAGAGAAGGCTCTACAACAAATTTGGGCCATGTCAGATAAAGCATGTCTATTTTATGAGGTGTCAAACATCCATTTTTGACCCCTCTTTGCCTCTGTTACATGCTGCAGAAATGCTCCAAAGACACTGAAATCACACATTCACCTCAGTACCTCACATGATAAAGGTAATGATAATTAAGACAGAGGGCTACAGCTGTGAGGGAGTCTCCATGACAACGCTGCTAGCCAGAGGCTCCTAGGAGGTCCATTGACTTAACATGGCACCTTTGGACGGCCGTTGCGGGGGCTGTGAAGACCGTAGGAAGCTGAAATTCGCAGTGTTACTTCCCGTTAGTATTTTCAACGGTACGGTACGCACCACGAGGCAGGCACCTTGCTAAATTTCTTCAGAAATTTTCTAGTTAGGTGCCTGCCAAGCATTTGCAATGAGGAGGCAGTGCTGTGCGAAGCACAGCACTGCCTCCCATGCAAATGCATGGAGGCACCTACTACTATTCACCTCTAAACGGTTTATTTATTATTATTAATATTCTTAATTGTTTGACGATTAATGCGGCCCGAACCGTAGCGTGCACCCCCACAATATATACATCAAAACGTCCGGCTCGGTCGGGAATAGTGTGCTATTACTTTTATCGGGGTTTCGAGTTACCATGGCAACGCAATTAGCGAAAAACCACCCCCGAAAAAACCCATAGTAATCAATGGAGTCGGGGAGAAAAAAAGCCCCAAAAAAGCCTCCAAATTGCCATTTTCAACGCTGTACTGTATCGTCATACTTTCACCTACGAACACCGTTTAACTTCCAGTTTGTAGACATATCTGTGAACTACTCAGAAGTGAAAACGGGATGTGGATATCTTTTATCGTCTCTTCACAGTTACTCCTCAAAGCTCATGTCCGAAAATCAGCAAAATCATCGTTTATAATGAAAGTCAATGACGGAATTCTCCAACCGCTAGAGTGGGCCACTCTAGCGTTTTCAAAGATTTCAAAACTCCGAACAACTTCAGCCTACTCGCTCAATTTTCACTCTACGTAGACAAATTATACATCAAAACGTAGGTATTTTTGTCTGGATTCAGGAAATGTAACCCTCATTGGTGTAGCATTTATAGATTTTTCGCAAATCACCTCAGAGCGACACAAACCCGAAATCCTCCCCATTCATTTCCTATGGAGCGGTTTTGAAAAATGACGTCTGAAAATCCAAAACATCACATGTTTTCGCATCGTCGCTACTCCTAAACCGTTTCATGTACAAGCATGACACTTTCACACATGAATGTCCCGACCCTTCTGGCACTCATAAAAAAGGAATTGTTTGGATAACTGTTACGGTTTTACCGCAGGAACAATTTGTTCGGGAGTAGCGAATGTGCAAATTCCTGAAAACGCTTTTCAGCTGCTTTTTCCCACATCATCCACTTTTTTACATCGTCGCTGTGCCTACACCGATTTTTGTACAAACATGAAAATGGGCACCATAGTCCTCAAAAGCCTGCTGATACTCATAGTGAAAGAATTATTTTGATATCTCTTATACTTTTTCAGCTACAGCGATTTGTTCGGGACCCTTTTTAAAGGATTTCTAAAAGTCGATAAAAATCACCTTTATATCATAATTTTTCACGCCTTTATTAAACTTTTTCCAGCAAAAACCGATAGCCTGTCTTCTTCCCCTATCCATTACGAAATAAACGCAGAAAAAATTACGTCTCTACCATTTACGGATCAGGAGATATGGAGCGTTGTTCGGGGCAAAGTTCTCCATTATAATCCAATGGGACTTATTGTGAGCAAAGTCTCTGCACTTCGGTAGACTGGCCCGCTGCAGGTGTGAGTGAGTTTCCATGACGACGGAACTCTGAGGGCCAGAGAGAGAGGCTCCAATGGGATAGAATGGCAACTTTCAACGCTCACTGCAGCGGCTGTGATTAATGTAGGAATCTGAAATTCGCACAGTCACTTCCTCTTAACATTTTGAAATTTTCATGTGACTTTCAGCCATGTGTCACTTTTCTGTCCCATTTTGGATTTCACATGCTTTCTTATTGGGCCTTTGCTTCCAACAGGACCTGGCATGAGGCCCAGAGACGACCCAATTGGCCAATACAGCACCACCCACCTGTGGGAAATGGCGCTACACACCACTTTGGTCAAATGTTGAGTTCTGGGCCCAGATAGGGTGAGGCTGAGTTGCTAAAGGACCCCAATCTGACTCATGACCTTTGGTGACATTAAGTATTGGCACCCTATTTCAGGCACTTACCAGTACAGGATTTGGACCAAACTCACAGAGTATCATCACCCAGGGATACTGAACACAACCTTGTTAGCGGAGGCCGATCTGACCCATGACCTTTGGTGACATTAAGTATTGGCACCCTATTTGAGGCACTTTCCAGTACAGGATTTGGACCAAACTCACAGAGTATCATCACCCAGGGATACTGAACACAACCTTGTTAGCGGAGGCCGATCTGACCCATGACCTTTGGTGACATTAAGTATTGGCACCCTATTTGAGGCACTTTCCAGTACAGTATTTGGACCAAACTCACAGAGTACCATCAACTGGTGATACTGAACACAACCTTGTTAGCAGAGACCGATCTGACCCATGACCCTTGGTTACATTAAGTATTGGCACCCTATTTGAGCCACTTTCCAGTACAGGATTTGGACCAAACTCACAGAGTACCATCAACTGGTGATACTGAACACAACCTTTTTAGCGGAGGCCGATCTGACCCATGACCCTTGGTGACATTAAGTATTGGCACCCTATTTGAGGCACTTTCCAGTACAGGATTTGGACCAAACTCACAGAGTACATTCACCTGGTGATACTGAACACAACCTTGTTAGCGGAGGCCGATCTGACCCATGACCTTTGGTGACATTAAGTATTGGCACCCTATTTGAGGCACTTTCCAGTAAAGGATTTGGACCAAACTCACAGAGTACCATCAACTGGTGATACTGAACACAACCTTGTTAGCAGAGGCCGATCTGACCCATGACCCTTGGTGACATTAAGTATTGGCACCCTATTTGACGCACTTTCCAGTACAGGATTTGGACCAAACTCACAGAGTACATTCACCTGGTGATACTGAACACAACCTTGTTAGCGGAGGCCGATCTGACCCATGACCCTTGGTGACATTAAGTATTGGCACCCTATTTGAGGCACTTTCCAGTACAGGATTTGGACCAAACTCACAGAGTACATTCACCTGGTGATACTGAACACAACCTTGTTAGCGGAGGCCGATCTGACCCATGACCTTTGGTGACATTAAGTATTGGCACCCTATTTGAGGCACTTTCCAGTAAAGGATTTGGACCAAACTCACAGAGTACCATCAACTGGTGATACTGAACACAACCTTGTTAGCAGAGGCCGATCTGACCCATGACCCTTGGTGACATTAAGTATTGGCACCCTATTTGACGCACTTTCCAGTACAGGATTTGGACCAAACTCACAGAGTACATTCACCTGGTGATACTGAACACAACCTTGTTAGCGGAGGCCGATCTGACCCATGACCTTTGGTGACATTAAGTATTGGCACCCTATTTGAGGCACTTTCCAGTACAGAATTTGGACCAAACTCACAGAGTACATTCACCTGGTGAGACTGACCACAACCCTGCTAGCGGCTAACGGTTAGCATGACGCTAACCGGAAGTAGTTTTAGGAAGGTCCTACCAACTTCTGCTTAGACAGGGTTGTTCTGCCTTTACAGACAGAGTGGACTGCAGCTGTCAGTGAGTCTCCATGACAACGCAGCTAGCCAGAGGCTCCTAGTAGGTCCATTGACTTAACATGGCACCTTTCAACGGCCGCTGCGGGGGCTGTGAAGACTCTAGGAAGCTGAAATTCGCAGTGTTACTTCCTGTTAGCATTTTTGATGGTACGGTACGCACCACGAGGCAGGCGCCTTGCTAAATTTCTTCAGAAATTTTCTAGTGTTAAATATACTATGCACTTACTTCAACCTTCGGAAATTAATGCGGCCCGAACAGAAGCGTCCACCCCCACAATCTATACATCAAAACGTGCGGCTGGGTCTCACGAGGTGTGCTATTACTTCTGTTGTCACTGGTAGTAACCATGGTAACGTAGTACCCCAGAAACCGAAGCCAAAAACTCCCATAGGAATGAATGGGAAAATTGCCTATGGTGACTTTTAGCATTTTTTCTCTTTTTAGGCACTTCTCAGTACAGGATTTGGACTAAACTAACAGAGTAACATCACCCGATGACACTGAACACAACCATGCTAGCAGCTAATGGTTAGCATCTTGCTAACCGGACGTAGCTTTAGGAAGGTCCTACCAACTTCTGCTTAGCCAGGGTTGATTTGTCTTTACAGACAAAGAGAGGGCTACAGATGTGAGGGAGTCTCCATGACAACGCTGCTAGCCAGAGGCTCCTAGGAGGTCCATTGACTTAACATGGTACCTTTCAATGGCCACTGCGGGGGCTGTGAACACCGTAGGAACCTGAAATTTGCAGTGTTACTTCCTGTTGCTATGTTACACAGTACGGTACGCACCACGAGGCAGGCACCTTGCTAAATTTCTTCAGAAATTTTCTAGTGTTAAATATACTATGCACTTACTTCCACCTTCGCAAATTAATGCGGCCCGAACGGAAGCGTCCAACCCCACAATCTATACATCAAAACGTGCGGCTGGGTCTCACGATGTGTGCTATTACTTCTGGTGTCACTCACAGTAACCATGGTAACATCGTACCCCAGAAACTGAAGCCATAAACTCCCATAGGAATGAATGGGAAAATGACCTTTGGTGAATTTTAGGATTTTCAACCTTTTTAGGCCCTTCCCATTACAGGATTAGGACCAAACTAACAGAGTACCATCAGCCAGTGATACCGAATACAACCATGTTAGCGGCTAACAGTTAGCATATTGCTAACCAGAAGTAGCTCTAGGAAAGTCCTACCAACTTCTGCTTAGCCAGGGTTGTTCTGCCTTTACAGACAGATAGATGGCTGCAGCTGTCAGTGAGTCTCCATGACAACACTGCTAGCCAGAGGCTCCTAGGAGGTCCATTGACTTAACATGGCATCTTTCAACGGCCGCTGCGGGGGCTGTGAAGACGGTAGGAAGCTGAAATTCGCAGTGTTACTTCCTGTTGCTATTTGATACGGTACGATACGCACCACGAGGCAGGCGCCTTGCTAAATTTCTTCAGAAATTTTCTAGTATTATTATTAATATTCTTTATTTTTCTTCCTTCACGATTAATGCGGCCCGAACCGTAGCGTGCACCCCCACAATATATACATCAAAACGTCCGGCTCGGTCTCGAGATGTGTGCTATTACTTTTGTTGGGGTTTCGAGTTACCATGGCAACGCAATTAGCGAAAAACCACCCCCAAAAATCCCATAGGAATGAATGGAGTCGGGTAGAAAGAAAACCTCAAAAAAGCCTCCAAATGGCCATTTTCAACGCTGTACTGTATCGTCATGCTTTCACCTACGAACACCGTTTAACTTTCAGTTTGTAGATATATCTGTGAACTACTCAGAAGTGAAAACGGGATGTGGATATCTGTTATCGTCTCCTCACAAGTGCTCCTCAAAACTCATGTCTGAAAATCAGCGAAATCATCGTTTATAATGAAAGTCAATGACGGAATTCTCCAACCGCTAGAGTGGCCCACTCTAGCGTTTTCAAAGATTTCAAAACTCCGAACAACTTCCGCCTACTCGCTCAATTTTCACTCTACGTAGACAAATTATACATCAAAACGTAGGTATTTTTGTCTGGATTCAGGAAATGTAACCCTCATTGGTTTAGCATTTATAGATTTTTCGCAAATCACCTCAGAGCGACACAAACCCGAAATCCTCCCCATTCATTTCCTATGGAGCGGTTTTGAAAAATGACGTCTGAAAATCCAAAACATCACATGTTTTCGCATCGTCGCTACTCCTAAACCGTTTCATGTACAAGCATGACACTTTCACACATGAATGTCCCGACCCTTCTGGCACTCATAAAAAAGGAATTGTTTGGATAACTGTTACGGTTTTACCGCAGGAACAATTTGTTCGGGAGTAGCGAATGTGCAAATTCCTGAAAACGCTTTTCAGCTGCATTTTCCCACATCATCCACTTTTTTACATCGTCGCTGTGCCTACACCGATTTTTGTACAAACATGAAAATGGGCACCATAGTCCTCAAAAGCCTGCTGATACTCATAGTGAAAGAATTATTTTGATATCTCTTATACTTTTTCAGCTACAGCGATTTGTTCGGGACTGGTTTTAGAGGATTTCTGAAAATCCATAAAAATCACCTTTATATCATAATTTTTCACGCCTTTATTAAACTTTTTCCAGCAAAAACCGATAGCCTGTCTTCTTCCCCTATCCGTTACGAAATAAACGCAGAAAAAATTACGTCTCTACCATTTACGGATCAGGAGATATGGAGCGTTGTTCGGGGCAAAGTTCTCCATTATAATCCAATGGGACTTATTGTGAGCAAAGTCTCTGCACTTCGGTAGACTGGCCTGCAGCAGAGGTGTGAGTGAGTTTCCATGACGACGGAACTCTGAGGGCCAGAGGGAGAAGCTCCATTGGGATACAATGGCAACTTTCGACGCCCGCTGCAGCGGCTGTGATTAATGTAGGAATCTGAAATTCGCACAGTCACTTCCTCTTAACATTTTTAAATTTTCAAGCCCGCTGCAGGTGTGAGTGAGTTTCCATGACGACGGAACTCTGAGGGCCAGAGGGAGAAGCTCCATTGGGATACAATGGCAACTTTCGACGCCCGCTGCAGCGGCTGTGATTAATGTAGGAATCTGAAATTCGTCACTTCCTCTTAACATTTTTAAATTTTCAAGTGACTTTCAGCCATGTGTCACTTTTCTGTCCCATTTTGGATTTCACATGCTTTCCTATTGGGCCTTTGCTTCCAACAGGATCTGGCATGATGTCTGTTAGCATGTTGCTAACCGGAAGTAGCTCTAGGAAGGTCTCACCAACTTCTGCTTCACAGAGTCTGTTCTTACTCTAGAGAGAAAGCTCCACAAGAAATTTGGGCTACGTCGCATAAAGCATCTCCAAGCTATGAGGTGTCAAACATCCAATGCTTTTCAATGGGGGATCAATCCCCTTATGGTCCCAATACTGCATGCCCATATATGGCGCTACAGTATAGCTCAGATGGAAAGTGCAGACTTTGCATGCAAGAGGTCATGGGATCGAATCCCGGTGTGGGACACTTAGAGTTTTATGTTATAATCCCCACAATATGTATAACAAAACATGTGTGCTGATCCTATGCAGTATTTTTTTGTACCACCCGCCATTTTGAGTTACCATGGCAACGTAATAAGAAACGTATTTTCTCCCTATTTGAAGCACATCCCAGTACAGGATTTGGACCAATCTGACAGAGTACAATCCCCCGGTGATACTGAACACAACCATGTTAGCGGCTAACGGTTAGCATGTTGCTAACAGGAAGTAGCTCTAGGAAGGTCTCACCAACTTCTGCCTCACAGAGTCTGTTCTTACTGTAGAGAGAAAGCTCCACAACAAATTTTGGCCATGTCGGATAAAGCATCTCCATGTTAGGAGGTGTCAAATATTCAATGCTTTTCAATGGGCCAAGACCACCCGCCATTTTGAGTTACCATGGCGACGTAATAAACAACGTATTTTCTCCCTCTTTGAGGCACTTCCCAGCACAGGTTATGGACCAAACTAACAGAGTACCATCACCTGGTCATCCTGAACACAACCTTGTTAGCGGCTAACGGTTAGCATGTTGCTAACCAGAAGTAGCTCTAGGAAGGTCCTACCAACCTTTGCTTCACAGAGTCCGTACTTGCCTTAGAGAGGAAGCTCTACAACAAATTTGGTCCATGTCAGATAAAGCATGTATATTTAATGAGGTGTCAAACATCCATTTTTGACCCCTCTTTGCCTCTGCTACATGCTGCAGAAATGCTCCAAAGACACTGAAATCACACATTCACCTGAGTATCTCACATGATAAAGGTAATGATAATTAAGACAGAGGGCTACAGCTGTGAGGGAGTCTCCATGACAACGCTGCTAGCTAGAGGCTCCTAGGAGGTCCATTGACTTAACATTGCACCTTTCAACGGCCGCTGCGAGGGCTGTGAACACTGTAGGAACCTGAAATTCGCGGTGTTACTTCCTGTTAGTATTTTACACATTACGGTACGCACCACGAGGCAGGCGCCTTGCTAAATTTCTTCAGAAATTTTCTAGTGTTAAATATACTATGCACTTACTTCAACCTTCGCAAATTAATGCGGCCCGAACGGAAGCGTCCACCCCCACAATCTATACATCAAAACGTGCGGCTGGGTCTCACGAGGTGTGCTATTACTTCTGTTGTCACTGGCAGTAACCATGGTAACGTAGTACCCCAGAAACTGAAGCCAAAAACTCCCATAGGAATGAATGGGAAAATGACCTTTGGTGAATTTTAGGATTTTCTCTCTTTTTAGGAACTTCTCAGCATAGGATCTCACCCAAAATAACAGAGTACCATCAACCAGTGAGACTGACCACAACCATGTTAGCAGCTAATGGTTAGCATGTTGCTAACTGGAAGTAGCTCTAGGAAGGTCCTACCAACTTCTGCTTAGCCAGGGTTGTTCTGCCTTTACAGACAAATAGATGGCTACAGCTGTGAGGGAGTCTCCATGACAACGCTGCTAGCCAGAGGCTCCTAGGAGGTCCATTGACTTAACATGACACCTTTCGACGGCCGCTGCGGGGGCTGTGAAGACCGTAGGAAGCTGAAATTCGCGGTGTTAGTTCCCGTTAGCATTTCTGACGGTACGGTACGCACCACGAGGCAGGCGCCTTGCTAAATTTCTTCAGAAATTTTCTAGTGTTAAATATACTATGCACTTACTTCAACCTTCGCAAATTAATGCGGCCCGAACGGAAGCGTCCACCCCCACAATCTATACATCAAAACGTGCGGCTGGGTCTCACGATGTGTGCTATTACTTCTGTTGTCACTGAGAGTAACCATGGTAACAAAATACCCCAGAAACTCAAGGCTAAAACTCCCATAGGAATGAATGGGGAAATGACCTATGGTGACTTTTAGCATTTTCTCTCTTTTTAGGCACTTCTCAGTACAGGATTTCAACCAAACTAACAGAGAACAATCACCCGGTGATACTGAACACAACCATGCTAGCGGCTAATGGTTAGCATGTTGCTAACCGGAAGTAGCTCTAGGAAGCTTGTACAAACTTCTGCTTGACAGATTTGGTGAATTTTAGGATTTTCTCCCTTTTTAAGCATTTCTCAGTACAGGATTTCAACCAAACTAACAGAGTAACATCACCCAGTAATACTGAACACAACCATGCAAGCGGCTAACCGTTAGCATGTTGCTAACCGGAAGTAGCTTTAGGAAGGTCCTACCAACTTCTGCTTAGCCAGGGTTCTTCTGCCTTTACAGACAGAGAGGGCTGCAGCTGTCAGTGAGTCTCCATGACAACGCTACTAGCCAGAGGCTCCTAGGTGGTCCATTGACTTAACATGGCACCTTTCAACGGCCGCTGCGAGGGCTATGAAGACCGTAGGAACCTGAAATTCGCAGTGTTACTTCCTGTTAGTATTCCTGACGGTACGGTACGCACCACGAGGCAGGCGCCTTGCTAAATTTCTTCAGAAATTTTCTAGTTCTATATACTGTTCTGTGATACATGCTAGATCACAAGGCAATATTCTTTCATCACACATTTTTCAAACCGTCCAGGAGTTTAGATTCAATTTAGTGTTGGTTTCTTGTGAACCAGACTTAATGTGTTCATTTATATTCAGGAGCAGTAGGATTATAGTTACATATAGTTGACAGTGGCGCAGTGGGTAGCACTGTTGCCATGCAGCAAGAAGGATTCGAGTCCTACTGTTGCATGTTCTCCCTGTGCATGTGTGGGTTCTCTCCAGGTACTCTGGCTTCCTCCCACAGTCCAAAAACATGACCGTAATTGGCCTGTCTAAATTCTCCTTAAGTGTGAGTGTGTGCGTGAATGGTTGTTTGTCCTGTTTGTCTCTGTGTTGCCCTGCGATAGACTGGCACCTCTCGCTCATTGACAGCTGGAGATGGGCACCAGTACCCCTTGCGACCCCAATAGGGATACGCATGTTAGAAAATGGATGGATGGATAGTTTACTCTATAGTTGACTTTATACATGGAGTGACATCCATCACTCCTTGTCTCTCGTGCACTCTCATCTTCCACCTTCCAGCAATGCTTGAAGTACAGGGAAATTACTATTTGCTGAGTAGTGTGTTTTGGCGTGTGTGTCATGATTTAGGTTTCTGTTTATTTTAGTTTGTACTTTTTTGGACTGATTAGTTTCCACTCCCCTCGGCCAACAGCCACCAGTCACCACCCAATCAGCTCAGTTCACCCTCAGTCACCAATCTCCATCCAGTCAGCTCAGTCACCTACCTGCCACCACTCTGCACCTGATCAGCTCCACCTGCTGCACTAATTACTGCTAACTCTGCTTACCTGTTCTCCTGCCTACTTATACCTGCCTCATTCTTCAACTCACTGCTAGAACATCTCATCTTGTTACCTGCTTGCATGTGTGAGTTTGTTCCAGTGGCTTTCCTTGGTCTGGTCCCGTGTTTTCCCTGGATTCAGACCTTGCTCTGCCATACTAGTTTTCCTGCTAGTGTTAGTATGCACCAGCTTGTAGGAATGTTTCCTGTTGGATTCTGTTCTTTGTTCTGCTCACACTGGAGACACATCAGTGGTTTCTATCAAGATTCTGTCTATGGTTTCTGGTCAAGTTGGGTTACATCAGTGAGTATCTGTTCAAGTCTGGTTCTACCTGCCTGACTCTTCAATCGCTGCTAATCCATCCAGTCTGGTTCTGCCTGCCTTGTCAATCATTAACTATCCTTTTAATAAACTTTTTAAAACTTACACTGTGTCCGGCTGAATATCTGGTTCTCCAGTACTACTCTTAACAGTGTATCTTCATCGGGTTATTTCAAATCACCAAACAGTTTGTATGTAAATAAAGTATAACCGCTCCAGTGAGAACTGTAGATCACGACCTGATGAAGCCAACAGGACCACGTCATCCGCAAAAAGCAGAGACACGATCCTAAGGCCACCAAACGGATCCCGTCAACACCTTGGCTGCGCCTAGAAATTCTGTCCATAGAAGTTATGAACAGAATCGGTGACAAAGGGCAACCTTGGCGGAGTCCAACTCTCACTGGAAACGAGTGTGACTTAGTGCCAGCAATGCGGACCAAGCTCTGACACCGGTCACACAGGATCCCCCGAGGGACACGGTCGAATGCCTTCTCCAGGTCCACAAAGCACATGTAGATTGGTTGGGCAAACTCCCACGCACCCTCCAGAATCCTGCTGAGGGTGTAGAGCTGATCCAGTGTTCCACAACCAGGACAAAAACCACACTGCTCTGCCTGAATCCAAGGTTCGACTATCCAACAGACCCTGCCCCCCAGAACCCCGGAATAGACCTTACCAGGGAGGCTTAAGAGAATGATTCTTCTGTAGTTGGAACACCCCCTCCAGTCCCCCTTTTTAAATAGGGGGACCACCACCCCAGTCTACCAAATCCAGGGGAACTGCCCCCGATGTCCACGCAATATTGCAGAGTCATGTTAGCCAACACAGCCCCACAACATCCAGAGCCTTAAGGGACCCAGGGTGAATCTCATCCATCCCCGGGGCCTTGCCACCAAGGAGCTTTTTAACCACCTCGGTTACCTCAGCACCAGAGATGGGAGAACCTGACCCAAAGTCCCCAGGCTCTGCTTCCTCAATGGAAGACATGTTGGTGGGATTGAGGAGGTCTTCGAAGTACTCTGCCCACCGACACATGACGCCCCGAGTGGAGGCCAGCAGCACACCACCCCTACTATAAACAATGTTAGTACTGCACTGTTTCCCCCTCCTGAGATGCCGGATGGCGGCCCAGAAACGCTTTGAAGCCATACAGCTTTCGCCTCAGCGACCAGACATGTGGCCGTAGTTCAGATGAAACAACAACAAAGTCGATCATTGAACTACGGCCTAGGGAGTCCTGGTGCCAAGAGCACATATGGACACCCTTATGCTTGAACATGACGTTCGTTGTGGACAATCCATGATGAGCACAAAAGTCCAACAACAGAACACCGCTCAGGTTCAGATCAGGCAGGCCATTCCTCCCAACCACACCCCTCCAGGTCTCACTGTCATTGCCCACATGAGCATTGAAGTCCCCCAGCACAACAAGGGAGTCCCCAGGAGGGGCACTCTCCAGTACCCCCTCCAAGGACTCCAAAAACGGTGGGTAAACTGAACTGCCGCTTGGCGCATAAGCCCAAACAACAGTCAGAGCACGTCCTCCCCACAGGGAGGCCACCCTCTCGTTCACCGGGGTAAACCCCCACGTACAGGCACCGAGATGAGGGGCAACAAGTACGCCCACTCCTGCTCAGCGCCTCTTACCAGGGGCAACTCCAGAGTGGAAGAATGTCCAATCCCTCTCAATGAGACTGGTTCTAGAGCCAGAGCCATGCATCGTAAGTCTGATTATCTCTAGCTGGAACCTCTCAACTTCCCACATCAGCTCAGGCTCCTTCCCCACCAGACAGGTGATATTCCACGTCCCAAGAGCCAGCTTCTTCAGCCGAGGATCAGAACGCCAAGGTCACCACCCTCGCCTGCCACCCATCACACAATGCACCCGACCGCTTTGGGCCCTCCCACAGGTGGTGAGCCCATTGGAAGGGAGACCCATGTCTCATCTTCAGGCTGTGCCCGGCCGGGCTCCATGGGTAAAAGCCCGGCCACCAGGCGCTCGCCAGTGTGCCCCACCTCCAGGCCTGGCTCCAGAGTGGGACCCCGGTGACCCGCGTCTGGGGAGGGAACATTGGATCCATTTGTTTCAATCATCATAAGGGGTCTTTGGGCTGCTCTTTGTCTGGTCCCTCACCTAGGACCAGTGTTGTATAGTACCGAAGTAAAAATACTTCACTACTGTACTTAAAGGAGAAGTCCCGTCAAAATCAGAATTCAAACTGCTGAAAGTACTTTAAATATAAAACTACTACATACTGTGCAAAAAATTATAAGTTTTTTTAATTAATAATAATTCTCATTTAATCATGTTTATGTGGAGGAATCCATCTTGGTCAAGAATAGTACTGTCACCTCCCATTTTTTTACGTCACTCGGCGGACCCGCTGTTGAGCAAGTTTCAACACTCTGTTTGTCACGGCGCACTATTTTCCAAGATCAAACTCAGTCGGGTCCTACAGTATATATCTATACACGCAGCACGGCTTTGCATCTAACAGACGGGGTTTCAGTTTCAGTTTGCAGCAGAGCGCGCGCACACACACACAGACACACAGCGGAGGAGAGATCGCTGAAGTGACTTAAGTTAGCTGATTATTATAGTATAAGTATTAAAATATAAGAGCATTCCAGCACATGCTGGGCTGAGCACGGCTTTGCACCGGCGCTGCAGCTGAGCGCGCACACACACACACACACACACACACACACACACACACACACACACACACACACACACACACACACACACACACAGCGGAGGAGAGATCGCTGAAGTGACTGTGTTGAAATAAGCAATGTTTTTTCCACTTTTACCAGTTGTGTTGGAACATCCGATGGCCATGCACGTGGGCATTGTTGCTTCAGCAATAGCTCTTGGGAATGTCAGCAGTGAAGTCCTCTGGAAATCTGAAATAATTATTGATGATCGCAGCTGTGTAGAACGGCTCCTATTGACTTTGCATGGAAAGCGGAGAGAAATGCTGTCGCCGCTTCCGCTCTTCCACGTCGCAGGATGTGATGTCAAACGCCCCTTACTGCCCATATTTGGGCAGTCATGTCAGCCCCCATACACAGTGATTCAGATGACAATTTATGTTTTTATTTTCTTATTGATTAAAGATAAGTTCATTAAATAACCACAAATGTATTAGTTTTAGTTATAGCTAATGATACCCTGATTTTTCCTTGTTGACCGGACTTCCCCTTTAACACTGCATGAAAAGTGAGAATTTCAACCCCGTAAACTACCGCAGATCTCCCTCATTTTCGGCAGTTGACGACAATTTGCAACCCTCGCTTGTCGCCGTTTGTCAGTGCCACAAATTGTCGGAACCGGACAATGACGTATGTGGAGAGCGATCAGCTGTACTAATGGCCCTAATTAGCATATGAATGCAGCGAACCCGTGCGGCTGGCCAGGTCTGGCTTGAGTAACCTACTCAGTATTGGATCAAACCACTATTTCAAACAAGTAAAATCGCTCCTGATTGGCAGCAAAACCACACGTGGCCAGGCCAGGCTTGAATGTTCTTACTGAGTATTGGATGAAACCATTATTTTCAAACAAGTAAAATCACTCGTGATTGGTTGGCATATATATATATATATATATATATATATATATATATATATATATATATATATATATATATATATATATATATATATATATCATATATATATATATATATATATATATATCATATATATATATATATATATCATATATATATATCATATATATACTTATTATTTATTTATTTATTCATATTATGCTGTATATTCATGTTATCATTTGTAGGCTACTACACTATTATTAGGCTACCATCAAGGACATGAATGAATTTATACAGGAAATGAACATTTGCCAGGAAGATGTTTATGCAAAGAAAGACCTCTATTAAAACAAACACAACTATATACAACGCGAGGATCTGCCCACACATCCAAAAAACCACAACTCTGTGAACTGTCCGTTTGCCTCCTTGGGGTTGTAGGCAACTCGCAGCATTCTTTCCGAGGCAGGTCCGTTGTGCAGACGCCTGCTGTGCGTGGCTCTGTACTTCGGCGTCGCCTCTAACCGGGACTGCAGCTTCACACAGAGTTCAGAGAGATCCGGCCTACGAAATGACGGCGGCCGTACAATCCATCCAGAGACCCCGCTTCGTCAGACATGAGGTCGACGGTGGCGGACTTCCAGAGTTCCACTTCCTCATCCGCTAGCACGCTCTGCCTCGATTCCAGCAACTGTAAAAAAAAAAAAAAATGAATCAGTACTATGCGATGGGATGCACTGCGTATGGACACAACACATATATCAATGCACCTGAAAAATAGTCACCAAATAAAGTCTTACCTTCTTTCTTCTCGCTTGACTCCGAGCTGAACCGCAGCTTCCGCCCGCAATGAGTTTTCTGGCTGCGTACCGTCCTGCGTACCGTCTCATAATAGTTCTTACAGGCGGCTGGAAAACAAT
The DNA here is from genome assembly GCA_037039145.1 of Fundulus diaphanus. NCBI lineage: Eukaryota > Metazoa > Chordata > Actinopteri > Cyprinodontiformes > Fundulidae > Fundulus > Fundulus diaphanus. The sequence continues at coordinate 6,084,136 of CM073132.1, read as the reverse complement.
TAAATGAGAGTTGTATGAATAAAAATCAAACGCAAGTCACAGTAACATTAAAGGAGAAACAGTAAAAACAAGTCACTTACACACAATTTCGTCTTTATCAACATCGTGTAAATCTGGACTTGCAGATATTGCTCCGAGCAAATAGGAGGTCACTGCCTTGCTCCGGTTCATAGCGCCTGCAATTTGTCTCCGAGTTGTGAAGACGGCGTACTGCTTCCTGTAACAAAAAAATACACTTTAATAAAGCTTGTTCTTTTGAAGGCTACTAGGCTAATCTTAGCGTTGGTTTTAGGCTAGGCTACTTTTAGCTTAGCTAGCATTCACCGAACATATTCTTACCGCAAGTTTGGGATTGATCCGTCTTCTCTTCTTGGAGTAAGTCTCTCCCGCACAGTTGTTCGACTGCAGAGCCGCCAACTTGTCCTCTATGGACAGCAACCTGGAGTTTACCGAATTCTGCAGTTGAGTGAACCGCTCATTCATATCGGCAGTATGTTGTACGAGACAGTCTTCTTCTTCTTCTTCTTTTATTGTGTTTTCTGGCAGTTTACATACTGTGTGCATTACCACCATCAACTGGACGGAGATGTAATTTAGAAATATATTTTCCTATATATCTTTATATCATAATGAAATTAGATGATATCTTTACTTACACACTCACACACACATACATACACACTAAATCCTCCGAGCTAATTCTGTATCTTTTAAATATTTAATATGTGCTTTAATTATTTTATCTGATTGATGTCTCCCTAATAATTCAGCCATCTTTACTGAACTCCCCAATACCCTTTCCAGTTTTTTCCTCTCTTTAATATATTTCCTGTCATGGTTGAGTTTTGGTTTGTCTTTGTTTTTCTGTTATTTTCATTTTTTCATCTCTTTTGGGTTAGGTTTGACTTTATTTATTGTTAGTTTTCAGTCATCAGTTATTTTCTGTCAATTTTCACTTCACCTCCTCAGCAGTCAGTCACACCTGATAATCATTTGCTTGTTAATTAGCCAGACCCTTGTTTCACCTGTTAGTATATTTTTGAGTACTTTATACTTTTCTCGAGTATACATTTTTTTGATAACTTTTACTTTTACTTCACTATACTTCCGAACTTAATTGCATACTTTTACTCCGATACATTTTCAATGTTTGGTTTAGTTACTCATTACAAAAAAAAATTAGGCATGGGCGGGCATTGGGGGGCCGTGCCCGCCCTGGACTGGAAGCGGATTTTTTTTTTACCTCGGAGTGGCCATCGTTCTATTAGTACCATCTTTGATTTGTCAATCATACAATTCAACCAATCAGATCAACAACTGCTAGCCAATTACAGCTGGAGAGGGGCGGGTCGCTGGGTCAGACGTTCAGCCTTCAGAGAGACGCCGCGGCTCGGCTGTGGTCACCGTCGGTGTCGGTAGTTCGGGATGGATATTGGGTCTGATTACCAAACAATTCCAAGAAGAGACAAAGAAGCGAAGGAGAGAGAGCTGGAAGCAGTGCTACTAGTTTCTGTTTGAAACGTCAGCATTGAAGTCAACACTGGAGTAAACATTGACGCTAGGAAGTTAGCTAGACAGCTAGGAGCACAAGGAGCAGAACCAGGCAGTAAAACTGCCAAACTGAAGAAACTTGGGTTACATGCAGGCAGAAGGAACTCTGCTTTGTTCTGATCCTTGTGTTCCCTAGCTGCTGTAATTACAGAACCTCTGCTAGTATGAATTTTTACTTCAGTGTTCAGCCTGACACCAGCGCTCATGTTTATCAGCATGTCTGCTTATGCTGGACTCTTTGCAGACACAGTGCTACAGGCTGCTGTATCTCACTGATGGTTTCCAGCCCAAACCAGCATAAAACCTGCCCAACTTAAAAGAAAAAAAACAAGCCCAAATCTCAAACTCTCTCATGTTAAAAGCACAGAACTATTAAACACATAAAAACATGCCATTAGCACACTACTGTGCTGAAGCAAAAAAAAAAAACAAACATACGGACACATACATTTTGTGCGCATACGGGCTCCGCACAAAATGTACAATCAGTCAACCAAATAACACACAAGATCACTTTAAAAATCATGATATATCAACTGGAAAAAAGAAAACTTTTATCAATAGCTTCCCAACATGAGTTGTAAATCTACCTTAATATAAACTTAATTTCTCTTACAGAATATAGCTCAAACATTTCTCTTTCACAGCCATGAAATATTTTTAAGTTGATCAGTAGAACTCAACCCCTCTTTTACATTGACCAAATACTTGATTAACCATTATTCTTTTCTTGTTTTATTATAACAATCAATATTATTCATTATAACTATTATTCATTGATGATGTCAGATTCGACAGATTCGACTTATTTAAAAAATAAATTGATCAGTAAAATGAACTCCCCCCACCCCAACATAATTTTTAAAGTGTATAGCACTGACCTTACTTGGAGAAGGAAAACTGAAAGCTTATAAAAAGGTTGTATTTTCTGTCTAAACTTGGTCTAAATTTCTCCTGCACTTGGTTGTTTATATTATTTTAAGTGAATTTGTCTTTCAAAGTTTACCAAAATCTAAAAAATGTCATTAAAACTGCATTTGCTTTGTTTTACTTTTTACTTATACTTTTTATTACATTACTTGAGTACATCTATTTTTAAAGTAATTTTCATACTTAAGTACAAGACATTTCAGATACTTTAAGACTTTATTCAAGTAACATTTCAGTCAGTGACTTGGACTTTTACCAAAGTCATATTTTGGAGAGGTAACTATACTTTTACTTGACTCCGAGATTTGACAAAGCCTAGGACCTGTCTGTGTGACCCTACTAGGGGCATGAAGCCCCTGACAGCATAGCTCCTAGGATCATTGGGGCACTCAAACCCCTCCACCACGATAAGGTGGCAGCCCAGGGGAGGGGCCTGAAGGAAACAAGTAGATTACCATGACCCATATCTTGTGCTGGGCTTAATGGAAAAAATGTCTATGAAGAACACATGTGAGCTACAATGACTTTAATTAAAATGTCAAGCAACAGGACTGTTTAAATCATTCATCTTAATAGAACTTCTGTGTTAATTAACACTAGAAGTCCCAGAGATACGAGAATTTTCGTCAGCCTCCAACCCCCCCGACAGTACTTCACAACTCATGAATCCCTGTTCAGATGTAAATGCCCCATTAGCCCTGTCGTTGGAAAACCATTCCACCCCCTTCAGTTTCGGTTTTAGCTCAAACCTCTCTGTTGACGAGTGTTTTACCTGAAAGCAGGGGGGGGAAAAAATCATATTTGTAATTTAATATAACTAGGTCTACGTCATCAGTGTCGCCAAGACCGGAATGATTTCAGACAGCGGAGCCACCAGCGCAGCTGTATATCTGCATGTGCTGGAACGTTGCAACGACGGCAAGCAAGAATATTTATACAATAATGACCATCTGCCCTATTTACTAGGAGGCAACTCAAGTCGGTTCAGCGCGCACACACACACACTCACACACGCGCGCGCGTATATTCTGGAGGGCCAACTAAGTTTGCAAGCCGAAAAAACTACAAGTCGCCTCCAAAGCTTCCTCTGTTTGGTGGATATTGGTGAGCTGATGACCATCAGAGACTGCACAGTCAAGCAGGGTTGCATAACAGAACATGGCTGGAAAATGAGTATGTATGAGCTGGTGGCTTTCATTGCAGATCAGTTTATGAAGGCAGCACAGGGGAGTGTTGGCGCCATGCGGGATTTGTGGTCCAAAGACTTTGGGAATGCACATATCAAAGCCACAATGCCTCAAAACCGGTTTCAAGATATGATGAACAGGGGCGGATTTAGGAAATTTGGGGCCCTAGGTAAAGAAAGGCATGGGGCCCTCTGAATTGTGAAGACAACACATAACAGACCCATTATACAGATACAGAAATTTTAATAGAATATATATACATTATTTTTTCTCCTTTTGTCCCTCTCTTATCCCTTTTCTTGTTGTTTTCCTCTATGTTTTCTTTTGTCCCTTTTTCTAGTAGACAAGCCATGATCTGATTATCTGTTCTCCATTTTTTATTTGAATGAAATAATAGCTGGAAGTAAATCTGCGCCCGTCTCCATTTCTTGGCATGATCTTGTTCTTCACCTGGAGCGGTCCTCTCAGTACTATTGAGCAGCGTGCACGATCAGACAGCTGATTGGCCAGAGCTGGGTCATCTTCAGGAAGTAAACTGTGCTGACTGCTTACCAGCAGAGTGGATGATGCTGGACTCTCTCAGTCTGGTGGAACAACATCATTCTCAAAGCCTGGCTGGAACATCAGCCCCCAGGAACTTGGGGGCCCTAGGCAACTGCCTAGTTTCGCCTAATAGTAAATCCACCCCTGATAAATAAATATCTGCGCTTTGACAACAAAGACACTCGTTTGGAACGTGTGAAAACGGACATATTTGCTGCAATTTCAAACATCTGGCAACAGTTTGTACAGAACTGTGTGTGTCCTACAGTCCAGGGCAACATATTCCTGTTGATGAGCAATTATTTCCATCAAAGGTTCGTTGTCCCTTTCTGCAATACATTGCATCAAAGCCTGATAAATTTGGAATTAAGTTTTGGATTGCAGTGGATCTGGACACAAAATACATGTGTAATGCCATCCCCTATTTGGGAAAAGATCCCTCCTGCCCCACAGGAGAAAGGCTGTCTGAGAACGTTGTTGTGAAACTGATGGAGCCATTTATGGACCAGGGCAAGACTGTAACTATGGACAATTTGATGAACTTTGTTAGAGGTTTATACAGGAAAAGGCAATACAAGAAGAAAAGACGAGACAGCATCATGAGATGAAGAGACGTTCTCATGGTAAAACAACACAGTGCCAGGTGCGCAATCTCTGCAACAGGAACCACAGCACTGAGCGTTGTGTGCACTGCACAAAGTATACCTGTTGCAAATGCAGGAAGGACTCACCTTGGGTTTGTGGAAACTGCTAAATGGGACAATTGTAGCTTTATATGTAGTGCTTTTCCTTGGGTGAAATCAATGTTACTCCAATACTGAAGTCATACTGTTTGTTATTTTCTAAGCTGAAATGTTGAATGACATGAAAAGGCGAAACAAGACAAAATACAATTATTCTCTAAGTTGTTCTTTCTTTCACATAGTGACCTTTGCAATATAAATGAGTCTGTTGGTGAATGGACAATATAAATAGGCTCTGCCTTGCCTTGTTGGAAAAGCATGGCTATGACCTGTTCTCAGCTCAGGAACTAGGACTCGTCACAGGTTATTTGCATTACAATAGGGACAGTAAGCAAGGTAGAGTGAATACACAAACCTGAAAAGGGGAGGGGGGCTTGCAAGAAAACTGAAATTCTCTGGGACTTCTAGTGTTAATTTGTTCTTTCAGAGGACAGGATGATTCTCCAATGTATATTACATTGCATGGGCACGGTGTGATGTAGACCACATTTTTAGTTTTTGCTGGGGATCAGGCCTTTCATATTGATGGTCATGGCACTAATAGGGTGTTTAAATTATTTTACACTTTTAGTGTCACTTGCTTTATTGCTGTGACCCTGTGTAACTGTCATCTTTTTTTATTCTAAAAATGATTTATACTAGTGTTATAGTCATGACCACCTCACCTGAGACCAAGTCAAGGCCAAGACCAGAGTGTATTGAGACCGAGACAAGACCAAGACTTTAAGGGGCTGAGACAAAATAGAGACCAAGAGCAGCTCCCCATACTACATGACACAATAAAAAGTTAGATTGCCCACAATAAAAGGCTACTCTGAAAGGTGCAATTTATCACACAGCACAATGCCACAGATGTCGCAAGATTTGAGGGAGCATGCAATTGGCATGCTGACAGCAGGAATGTCCACCAGAGCGGTTGCCCGTGTATTGAATGTTCATTTCTCTACCATAAGCTGTCTCCAAAGGCGTTTCAGAGAATTTGGCAGTACATCCAACCAGCCTCACAACCGTAGACCACGTGTAATCACACCAGCCCATGACCAGCATGTCATGGGTTAAAGCAAAAATAATCAGTTTGACTGAAATTTTTTTCGAGTCAGCCCAATATATTCCCGGGACTGGAGAAATAATGCCCCATTAGTTTCCTCACTTGCTTATTGTGCGAAGTCAACTTTAACCAAAACTGGTAGTTTTACAATATGCAAAGACCATTTCTGTATCTGTCCCACCTTTCAGCTTCAGAGCCTTGGTGTGATCCTGGACAGCCTCCCATCCTCTCCTTCACTTTCCACATCCAGAACATCACCTGGTTAACTTTCATATTTGCAGCATCAAATTCTTCCTTCACACTTTTGCCAAAATGGTCCACAGTCCACTTCACAGTTTCAGCTCCCTGTCCTCCATAAACCTCCATAAACTACAACTAGTACAAAAGACAGCAGTTTGCATCATTACATCATCTACCTCACACCTGAACATTAACTCCACTGGTTCCCTGTCACATTCAGTATAAATTAATCCTATGATCATACAAGGTCAACCACAACCTGGACAATGCAGGACACATTACCAACACTATGATGTCATACATTTTAGTTTAACACAGATCACACATTACAATAATCAGTCTGTTTTTCCTATCATTGCATAGCAATTAATTATCACTACTCATGAGTTTATAAAAAGGCATTATTCCACTTTTTTTGAAGTTTAATAAAACTGTTAAATCTTAGCCCTGTGACTGGAGACCTGTCCAGGATGGACGACCCCCCCCCCACGACACTGTGTGACGTCAAGCTGCGTTTCCCCATCAGGTACGGCTTGACGTCACACCTGTAGGGAAAAGCCGGTATAGAAAATCAATGAAGGGTGGGATGTTAAATTTTTAAGAAGTTAATAAAATTGCTCAAGGTTTATCAGAAAAAACGTAACTTGCTTTTAAATATGAATATCTTTAATTGGCAAAATGTTATTACTGTATTTCATAAAGTTAAATTTTGTTGAAGATAATCTTGGCTGCAGTACCGTCTGGCAGGTGTTTTAGGGTCGGAGTAAAATGAGTCCATAGATCCACAGACAGGAGGCTTTCTCAGCTGTTTCTAGTACGACTTGCTTCTACAGTGAAGCTTCCCATCATGCTCCACTCCGTGTAAAAATAAAAAAAATAACTTCATAAAAGCTCTATGAGAATCGCCTCTGGCCTCACCCAGTTAGAACCCGCTCTCCAGTCCATGTTGTAGCTGCAGTTTCTTTTTTTGATGTAGTTTCCTTAATAATCAAAATCAAAATCCTTGTCATTTTATTAAGTGTCCCGGTGCGCAGCGGCTCATTAGATGGACGCTGTTGTATATTCACTGACAGCCGCTCTGACTGCAGCTCTGCCTTCTTTGGTTCAGAAAAGCGCAGGAGAAATTATTTATTCTATTCACTTCCTGACCTGCTGGTTTGCATAAATCCAAAGAAAACCTTTGATCACCGCTACTGTCATTCATGCATCCGTTATTCCATGATAAATAGTTGATCTCAGATTGGATCCTGAACAGTAAGGAAAAGGTGACAAAAGAATTCTGTCCTGCTGCAGACATGGCCGGAAGGACGGCCTCTATCCTCTCTCTCTCCCCTCCTGAGGGCACTTTTTCCCAGCAGGAGGTCAGCTGTGACCACCTCCCTACAGACAAAAGCCACAGCCCCTCTTCTGCTCACTCTCTTCTCCTGACTCCAAGCTGCTGAGACACACACCTCCAAACCCTCTGAGGACCAGCACTCAAGGACAGGGGGGAGCCATGTGACTGAAGGCCTCCAGGAACCATCGATGGGGCCTGGAAGAGGCCGCGAGCAGAAGGGAATGAGCCTTTCTGAAACTCAGTTCCTCCCCGGCATAGGAAGAAACTGCCAGCCGATTCAAAGATAAGTTTCTCACTTCTGCTTAAAACAGATGCCGAAGTGAAGGAATCCGTCTAAGCCAGCTTTGTTTTGCTTCCTCAGCGGACCCCTGACGGAGCTGGTTCCAGGCAACGCAGAGCTGAAAAGCCGGCACAGAAGCAACGTCCCCATGCCGAGGAGAGATCTGCTTAAATTGTGACTGCAACCGGGGTCAGAGTCTGCCTGGAGGACCAGGCTCCAACGTAGACCACGCCGTTAGCCACATGCTGCTGCAAGGCTAACGCTAGCCTGCCAAGAACCGAGCGCTAGCCAACCATTTCCTCCTTCAACGCTTCTCCCTGGAACGGCCAAAGTGGACAGAACTCACACATGCGGCATCAACAGGTTGGGCAGTGGTCTGAGGGTGAAGAAAAAGGTTTATTGGGAAATGTTTGTAAACCGTGGTGTTTAGAACAAAGGGCTAACCGGTAGGTCGCGCTAGCCAAACATGCTATTAGCCTTGCTAACATCCGGTTTCGGACATTTGAAAAGGGAGTTCGTTTTAAAGCATAAAGCGTAACTGTTCTGCTCCGCCATCCTCCGATGGTGTTATCTGCCTTATTCCCGCATCAATATGGTATATTAATGCCGGTTTTCAAGGCAATTTTGGGAACTTTATGTTGTAACCTCTTAGCCACCGAGTTGCTGCAGCGACCCCATGCGCCCGGAGGGAGAATCGCATTAACAAACTCGGTCGTAAGGGTTTAAATGATTTTACAGGACAAACAGTCCTCAGAATATTATTTCAACAAATAATATTTTGTTTAACTTGGGGTTTGCATTGTGAATGGATTGAAATACATGGCAAATGTTTTAACTCCATCCCATGTTTTTGTTAATCAGATCTGCAGTGAACCAGGATTCACTGAAGTATTCTGATTATGACCAACCACTTTTGTTTTGTCTTTTGTTTGTTTTGCATGTAAATAGTTCCTTAGCTTAGCTTCCTTTTTATCTTCCTTTTGCTTAGTAGTTTAGTTAAGTTTCACTAGCCTAGTAGAGAGGATTTATTAATCGAAATATTGTGTTAATTCAGGTAAACAGCATTACATAGTGATGTTCTCTGGATGTTCATCTTATTTCTGTTATTAAATTCTTGGACTTGAAAAGAAGTTGTCACTCCTTTATTCTATGTGTGGGCAGGTTTTGCTGTTAAAAGATCGCTAGTGCTCGAATTCGTCCCTTTCAACCATTGTCTTGATATCAGCTTAAGAGCTGATCATCACCAGACAATACTTAAAGGTATACTATGCAACCGGGGTTGATTTTCCAGCGAGGCTCCCCCCAGAGGGCGAAAGTAAAAGTGCACTGTCGTAAAGATGCTCAGCTGTTCTGGTTTCTCCGTCAAGACAGGCGCGGTTGTTTTGAGCTTAGCAGACAGGCGAACGCAACGAAAAGTGGAAAAAACGGCAGTACAAACAATGACTAACACAGTGAAGGTATGAACATCAAGCTTCCCGCAGCGCTATCTTGGCGAGGCGGCCGCCGCCGCCTCGCCAAGCCGCCGCCTCGCCAAGCCGCCGCCTCGCCAAGCCGCGGCTGCCGCCGCCGCCGCCGCCTCGCCAGTTTTATTATTATTATTATTATTTTATTTTTTTTATGTTGGCGAGACGCTACCGCCCCCGCCTAGCCAAGCCGCAGCCGCCGCCTCGCCAAGCCGCAGCCGCGGCCGCCACCTCGCCGCGGCCGCCACCTCGCCGCGGCCGCCGCGGTAGCGTCTCGCCAACATAAAAAAAAATAAATAAATAATAATAATAATAAAACTCGATATACTTGCATGTTTATTTGACGTTAACACGCGGTTCTTTGTTCATGCTTTCGCGCGTGCATATAGTGAATAGCAGGGCAAAAACACATGGAGTTCTCGCCGTAAAGCGAGACTTCTGTGTGTGCGAGCCGAGGGCTCTTGCATTGCAAGTGCGGTATTTCCCCCACAGACCCCCAGGGTGGCCGAGAAAACCTTTGTTCGACCTGAAATGACTCATTTAATCATCCAAAACGGTATGGAACACATTAATTAACTGAAAAATGTTGCATAGTATGCCTTTAACAGACAGAGAGTTATTTATGAAACATTAAATAACTTTAAACAGTGTATAATTGCACAACACATCTGTGGCCAGATTGAGATGAAAGTTAGAATGATTGAGCGCCGATAAACCTCAGACTGGCAAGGTCCGCTTTGCAAAGACCCGCCCTACTCTCTTTCTGATTGGCTAATGTCCCGGTTCTGCCAGGTTTCATTGGTTGAGAGCAGCTTCAGTTTAAAACCTTGAATAAAAAGTATAGACGGAACAATTTGCGCTCATTTTCCAAATGACGGAAATCCGTCGCAGCGACGGAGAACTTTAACCCCTGCAGCATGTTCACCTCCAAGATCGTCTGAGACCAGCCACTCGGACAGCTGCTGAAACAATCGGTTTACTTAACCAAAGAATTTCTGCACAAACTATCAAAAACCGTCTCAGGGAAGCTCATCTGCATGTTCATCGTCCTCATCGGGGTCTCCACCTGACTCCAGTCCGTCGTCGTAACCGACTTGAGCGGGCAAATGCTCACATTCGCTGGCGTCTGGCACGTTGGAGAAGTCTTCTCTTCACGGATGAATCCCGGTTTACACTGTTCATAGCAGATGGCAGACAGTGTGTGTGGCGTCGTGTGGGTGAGCGGTTTTCTGCTGATGTCAATGTTGTGGATCGAGTGGCCCCTGGTGGCGGTGGGGTTATGGTATGGGCAAGCGTCTGTAATGGACGAAGAAAACAGGTGCATTATTGATGGAATTTTGAATGCACAGAGATATTGTGACGAGATCCTGAGGCCCATTGTTGTGCCATACATCCAAGAACATCACCTCATGTTGCAGCAGGATAATGCACGGCCCCATGTTGCAAGGATCTGTACACAATTCTTGGAAGCTGAAAACGTCCCAGTTCTTGCATGGCCAGTACTGGACAAGTCACCCGTTGAGCATGTTTGGGATGCTCTGGATCGGCGTATACGACATTGTGCACCAGTTCCTGCAAATATCCAGCAACTTCGCACAGCCATTGAAGAGGAGTGGACCAACATTCCAGAGGCCACAACTGACAACCTGATCAACTCTATGCGAAGGAGATGTGTTGCACTGCGTGAGGCAAATGGTGGTCACACCAGATACTGACTGGTTTTCTGAGTCCACAGACCCCCCCACCCCCCAATAAAACAACACTGCAACTGTTGTTTTATTGGGGGGTGCACTAATCATGGTGTCTAATCAGCATCTTTATATGGCACACCTGTGAGGTGGGATGGATTATCTCAGCAAAGGAGAAGTGCTAACCATCACAGATTTAGACTGGTTTGTGAACAATATTTGAGGGAAATGGTGATATTGTGTATGTGGAAAAAGTTTTAGATCTTTGAGTTCATCTCATAAAAAATGGGAGCAAAACCAGAAGTGTTGCATTTATATTTTTGTTGAGTGTATGTTGGTGCTATGCCAGTATATCAATCATCCAGACCACTCAGGTCTTCTGGATAAAGTCTACTCTGCACCCTCAGAACCAAACATGGAGAAGCAGCATTCAGTACTTATGCTCTTCTTATCTGGAACAAACTCCCAAAAGACAGTAATTTTTTGTTTAGAGTTGCCTTTGAATGTTACGTTGTCTTATATCTTGCTTTTATTTTGTTCTGTTCAAGTACATCATTTTGAATAGTCTTGCTCCTAAAATGTGATATACAAATAAATTTGCCTTGCCTTTTAATCATCACTCGTTTCCTCATCCGTACAAGCAGATGTATGCTATGCAGTGTTTGTTTTTTATTGTCATTTTTGGCAAATCAGAAACAATTTGCATCTCTCTCTCTCTCTCTCTCTCTCTCTCTCTCTCTCTCTCTCTCTCTCTCTCTCTCTCTCTCTCTCTCTCTCTCTCTCTCTCTCTCTCTCTATCTATCTCTCTCTCTCTCTCTCACACACTCAGCTGTCTGGACTCTGCTATATTATTAAGGAACCTTTTACTATGATTTATTAACAACATTACTGGAGCCTAGCCCCACTGTGAGGTTTTGTGTGTGTGTGTGTGTACTTGCAGCTGAGCGAGAACACGTTTAGCACATTTACTACCCTTTTTGGTCTTTACTCTTTAGGGCTAGAGGTTAGGTTTAGGACTAAGTAAGAGTATAAAACATTTGGTAGTAGTTAGGTTGCACTAGCTACTTAGGAGCATTGAATATGTGTTGCATTTATTAAACCACTTAGAAGAGCAGCAGGTATAGGCAATTAATAAATGCAGTATTAGTAAATGGGTATACAATGTGTGTATATTTCACTTTAGCCACTTTAAATAAGAACATGTTTACCAACTCACAGGTTAAATAAATAATAATCATGGACAAAATGTGTTTTCAGATGTGGTTTCGCCGAGCTGAATGCCTCCAGCTCCACCTCCTGTGCTGACGATGCAGAAGAGACTAAACAGCATGTTGGTGACTGTGGTGAGTGATATGTATATTACTAGTAGAACTGTTTTTAAATGAGTATAAGCCTGCCCAATCTCATTAAACTCTGTATTGTGCTGAATGATGGGATTTACAACAAAACCACATGGATACATTTCATTACTGTGATCCTGGTACAATGTATGGATGCTATGAGTTCACCTTTCTTCATGGCCTTTGTTTGTACTTCTGCATTCTTTAAAGGTATACTATGCAACCGGGGTTGATTTTCCAGCGAGGCGCCCCCCAGAGGGCGAAAGTAAAAGTGCACTGTCGTAAATATGTTCAGCTGTTCTCCTGGTTTCTCCGGCAAGCCAGGCGTGGTTGTTTTGAGCTTAGCAGACAGGCGAACGCAATGAATCACCATCCTGCTGTTCAAGCAGAGCTACGAGGGAGCGCCCTCCCCTCCTTTCTGTCCCCGCCAGTGGAGTGAGGGGAGCGGGCGTCCCGAAACGACCTCCGCCTGGCCCGGGACCCGCTGGGCCCGGACATCGGCTCGCGGGGGGTTGGGTAGGGCGAGGGTCCCGGTCCGCGCGACGCGCTGGCCGTCTGTTTCCGTATGCCGCGCGGCCGCCGGGGTGTCTCGTCTTTCCTCTCTCCCCTCCGTTCCTCCCGACGCCCGGTGCCTCCCGAGCCGCGTCCGAGCATCGCGCGGTACAGTTTGAGAACACAGATGAGCGGTGGCCGTTTAAACCCCGCGGTTCCGTTGCACAGTTTGGAAACACAGATCAGCAAACAGATGAGCGGTGAACTTTTAAACTCCGCGGTTCCGTTGCACAGTTTGAAAACACAGATCAGCACACAGATGAGCGGTGAACTTTTAAACTCCGCGGTTCCGTCGCACAGTTTGAAAACACAGATCAGCAAACAGATGAGCGGTGAACTTTTAAACTCCGCGGTTCCGTCGCAGTTTGAAAACACAGATCAGCAAACAGATGAGCGGTGAACTTTTAAACCCCACGGTTCCGTTGCACAGTTTGAGAACACAGATCAGCACACAGATGAGCGGTGAACGTTTAAACCCCGCGGTTCCGTCGCAGTTTGAGATGTATATAAGTACCACGACTGAAAAACTCGTACAGTGTATGCCCGGCTTTAACACAGTGAAAGTATGAACATGCACACAGAGAGAGAGTAACCATTCCAATGTTACTTACAATCGCATCAGCAGAAACGCGAGGTCCGCGTCAGCCTTGCAGCCTTCTTTCTCTTTTAGCTCTCGCCATTCGGAAAAAGCTTTCCCGATGTTCACCCGTGTAGGACTCTTCTCTCTTTCCACAGCCCTTTTCCTCTTTCTTGCCTGCTCCAACATGGGCTTTCGCTGTTTTATCGTTGGTTCCGCCATGATAACTGCACAGATATCGCCACTGCGCTAGCAACGAGCATACGTTTCACTGGGGGCGTGTAGCAGTTCTCGCCGTAAAGCAAGACCGACTCTCGCGATCTTGCACGAGATTCTGAGCCTGTGGGTGCGGGCCGAGGGTTCCTGCAATTGCAAGTGCGGTATTTCCCCCACAGACCACCAGGGCGGCCAAGAAAACCTTTGTTCAACCTGAAATGACTCATTTAATCATCCAAAACGGTATGAAACACATTAATTAACTGAAAAATGTTGCATAGTGTGCCTTTAAGCTTGAAGCAAGTTTGTCATGGTCAGCTCTTCTAGAGCAGATTATTTTTTTTTTCCCCTGTGTACTGTCTAGCATTGTGGCAATAGGAATTGATGTCTCAATGCCAGATAGAGCTCGACAGATTTTGCTTTTACAAGTGGAGTGAACAACTTTCGCCATAGTGCTCCGCTTGATTTTTGCATGTAAATCGCTTTATTGTGATTCCTGCAGGGAGAATTTCAAATTATATGGACACTACAATGGGAGAGTAAAGGAAGAACAAGAAGAGAGAGAAAAAAAAAGAAAGAGAAGAGGTGAAAGAAAGAAGAGATAAAAGGGAGAGAGTGATAAAACGTTCTCCGTCTGCTCCATCACCTGGAAAGAGAGATGCAAAAAGAAAAGCACAACCAACAGACATAAGGCAACAGATACAATCGAATAACACCTAGATGCCATTGCTAAATCATATGTATTATTATTTAAGCTGACATGTGTAAAGTGAAACCTGAAAAAAGAAAGTGAAAGAACATAAATAAATAAATTACAGGCTTTCTGTATATAAGTGAACATTTAATACCTGGAACCCTGCACCTGTGGGAGTTTGTGAGAGTGCACTAGTTTAGGTGAAAATTATCCAGAAGGAAATAGCTCGATAGTGGTTGTGGAGAACCAAAGGCCCGCCTTCCCCGAGCACAGAGGCAGGAGTCAGGGGACCCATGACCCCAGACTCCCAAAGGGGCCCCTAAAGCAGGGCGCCCAGGAGGGGCCGACACAGGATATCTGCAACCCCCCCCCAAGGAAAGAGGAGAGACGACCCCGAGGAAATCCCCCAGCCACCGCAATGCCGACGCCCCCAAGAGCTGCGGGGACGAGCCCGTGGGCTCCACCGGCAGCCAGCCCCGCTAAAGTGGTCCCGGCCATAGGCCCTGAGGGCCAGAGGAAGCAGCCGCCGGGAGTGGGCCGGCGCACACCCGGGAACCCGCCCCAAACCCGAGGCCCACCAATGCGCCAGAGGGCCAAGGCACCTGCCAGCGCAGCGGAGGAGGGCAGGACGTGGGGGGATGGGCTTCGCACCTAGTGGAGACTTGAGATGTTCTTGGGAGAGGGAGCGGACCGTACCCATACCTGGAAAAAAAAGAAAAGGAAAACTCATTCACACCATCCCTCCCTTGTGCCCCACTCACCACGCAGATTTACAAAAAAAAAGGACGCTGTACACACATTCCCACATAACACTCGCATCCAACACTCACAAGAGGGGGGGGTCACACCAAATCAACTATACGACTGCTTGTGCCCGACCCCCGGCCCCGCCCCCGGACCAGACGACCACCGGACCAGGCCCCCCAAAGAGGGGGGGCCAACACGACCCGTACGGGCCAACCCAGCCAGAACCCCCCTCACCCCCTAAATACCTAATAAACCTCCTCCCTCCCCCACCTTACCCTAGCCACCCCTGCCCCCCACCCCTCCTGGGGGGAGCGGAGGCGTCAGCCCCAGACCTGGCAAGCCGCTGACTACCCATAGCAGCCCCCCGCCAAGACCCCGGACACAGTGGCCCGCACCTCCTCCAGGCCCCAGACTCCTTGCCACCATCGGAGAACGGGGGTGTGCAAAAGACCCCGATCCTCCTTACGCCCGCTCAGATGTTGTGTTGTTCCATGTTGTTCTCAAGTGTGTTTAAAAACTGGGAGCGCCGAAGAGGGTGCACGGCACAGCCCACCCCCCCTCCGGAAGGAAGCTGGTGCCAGCGCACCCCCTCCAAGCAACTGCCCAGAACCCTCAATGTCTAAGTGCGAGAGGAGGTGAAGGGAGCCGTCCGAGGCTCAGACAACATAAGCCCCCCCCCCAGACGTCTTCCCCCCACCCCCCCCATACCATGGCCTACATAAGTGTGCGTTGTGAAATTGTTTGGAGTGAAAGTGTCTAAAATGCATGATAAAATTGGGAAGAGGGACGTCACCAGAAAGTGGCAACCTCCAGTAACGCCCCCTCCCCAAGGACCTACATGTGTGGCAGTGTGATGGAGCAGGCAGAGGGAGGAGTCCGGGGATGGGGAGCAAAGGACTGGGAAGCCATCCCAGGGAGCCAGCTCCCCTACTGACTCCAATAGGCACCCCCGCTCCCCGAAAGACACACCCAGAGAAGGGGGCCTCGCCAGTGGCGCCAACGTAGCCCGGGGGCCAGGGAGAGGCCACAGGGCCCGCCAGCCAACCACCCACAAGGACCAACACCTTAACCCCCCCAGCCCACCCACCAAGCCTACTGGCTTTACCCCCCCCCAAAAAAAATAAATAAATAAATAAGAGGGGGGGACCCTGGCCAGCCAGCCCGCACGAGCCATCCCAAACCCCACCCCCCAAACGAAACCCGCACCGGGAGACGACACGGACCAAGACCGGGGGCTGGACACAAGCCCACCAGAACGTCCATTTCTCTCCCCCCCCCCCCCCCCGTAGATTTAACCCCTCCCCAACACTAACATTCAAACAACTCACCATACATTCGACAGTAGACATCAAGGCTGGGTAAGTCCCTACTCCCCCTCCTTCCCCTCCCCCCACTAGCAGAGTGCCGATCCAATGAAGGAGAAGAGCATCTGCCCTGAGATGTTAATGTCCATGCCCCCCACCAGCTCAACAGGCCACGAGGCCCCCCAGAGCACCAGAGGCCCCGTGTAGGGGCGGACACCCGGGCGCGCGCCGGCCCACACTGAAAGCGGCACACCCCCTCGGAACCGGAACCCCCGCCGGGGCCCCCACCCGAGGGCGGCAAGCCCCAGGGACCCCAGGCCCCCAGACCCACCCCGGCCCCACCCAGCGGCAGCACAGTTACCAGGTCAGCAACCCACGTCCATCACCACGCAGCTCCCCAAGAGCGCCGCAAGCGGTTGCTGTAGGCCGCCCGTAGGCCTCCCAAGCCCTTCCCAGATGGGGGCAACAGACCCTGGAGTCAGACTCACCAGGCTCCCCACTCCGAGTGCCCCCAGAGCCCCAGGAACCCCTCCATCCAGCCACTGCGCCCTGCAGGAAGCAACCCACCGCCCCCTATTCCACTAAGTGATGGTGTTGATCAGAGGAGCCCAAAGAGATCGATCAGATGTGGATGCAGATGCTGTCTCAAGATTAATATGATCCAACAAAAGATCTCTAAACTGAGTGATACTGAGATTTTGTTTACTTTTCCAATTCATGAGGATAGTTTTCTTTGCGATACATAATGCAGTGAAAACCATGTAAACCTTTTCTTTTTCCAGAGGGCTTTCCTCAAAATTACCGAGCAAGCAAACTGATGGGGAAGGTGTAATTTTACAGCTCAGGCACTTTGATAAGTCCTTACATATCTGTGTCCAGAACCTCTGGACTGGTGTGCATAACCATAACGCATGAATATAATTATCAGGATGATTGCCTATGCAGTGTGGACAGATATTAGATTGTGCCAAACCCATCTTGAATAATCTTTGTCCTGTGTAGTGTACTCTGTGAAGGATTTTGTATTGTATTAGTTGTAAGTTGGTGTTTCTAGTCAATTTGAAAGTTCTTAGACATATCTGAGCCCAGAAGTTTTGTTCAAAGGTGACTGATAAATCCTCTTCCCATTTCATAATAGGAAGAGATATTGAATCATCTATTTTAGTCAGTGTCCTGTATGATTTAGACAGTAGTTTGGGGGGGGGGGGTTAAATCTAGGAACTCTAATATATTAGTTGGGATTTGTAAACCACCATTAATATGCTTATATTTATTTATTTAAAAATCTGCTCTAATAAATAAATTGAACAGATTTTTTTTAAAAGATGTTGCTCTCTGGTTTCCCTTTCCAGCGCTATATACTCAGTGAAATGCTCAGTTCTGTGTATCGCTGCATGGCACTGTGCAGAAGCTGGTGGGTTGGTGTGGCAGAGGAAAGTTGGGCAAGTCCTCTGGTTGGCTGACATGAGCTGCTCCATGGTCAGTTTGGCTTATAAGGGGCAGCTGTAACAGGTGAGACAGATAGATTAATATCATTAACATGCAATTTTTTCTTTATAGAGAGTCCAGAGCAACCCCCACTCCCTAGGTGTCAGCTGGAAAGAGAGCCTGATGAGGAGCAGAGCACAGAGAAGGAGAAGAAATTAGAAAACAACAACATGAAATTGAAATTGACATTAAAAGAAACTGAAATAGAAAGCATGAAAGCACAAACTGACACACTCATAAAGAAATGTCTGACATCCAAACTCCTTGAAAGCAGTAAAATCTCAAAAATGTTGGAATACAGTACTAGTTTTACAAATAAACGATTCAACCAACTGTGCACAATATTTGGCATCCCAAATGATCCACACACCGCTCAAGTAAATGTACCTCTAACATACAAACAATGATTGGGAAGTTGCTGAGATGACTCTTCATAGCCAGCTGCTATGCTTTAATTAAACTCCACAACAGCAAAGACCTAAAAAGCCATGTAGATTTAATATACACATGTAAACAGCAAGTAATATTTTAATATTCTTGGATTTATTATACATTTGAAGTACTGGGTGAATTACCAATTTGGCCTCACAGAGATGTCCTTATGCAAAACATGCCAGAAAGCTACAAAGCAGACAACCTATCCTATCCACATTTGCGATTTTAGATTTGCACAGATCTGACAATAGAAAGGCCAATATCACTGGTGTTACAAAGCCAGAGCTTTTCAAATTACAAAAGCACTAACACCCTAAAATCACTAGTTGCCTGTGATCCACATGTAACGACTGAAAACAGAGGACCCAGAATTCAGCCAAACAAGAGCAGATAGTGTTTATTGAGACGTAAACTGCTACAGGTCGAGGGTGAATCACCAGCGTCTGAGACAGGAACCACTTCTCACTATCCGGAAACAAGCAGGGAGGGGTGGTGGTCGAAAAACAGGCACAGGGTCAGAACCGTGATAGCAAAATCAGGCAGGATGGTCAGGGGGAATAACCAGAGTCCGGAGTCCAAGAGCAGATCCAAGGTCAGAGCCAGGTGATCAGAGATTCAGGGAAAATCCAAAGCAGAATCCGGGGACAGAGTCACGGCACAGAAACAAGTCAGGTAACAGGCTGGCAGGAAGACAGGATTCAGGAATGCTGGATTAAACTCACCGGTGGCTCGTAATAATCTGGCACTAGTGACTGGTCTGAGAGCTGGTTATATAGTCAGAGATGCAGGTGGATCTGGTGAAGGCTGAAGAGAACGGGGCGGATCTGTACAGGTGTGTCAAATGGTGAATCATCGATGACGGTGCAGGGCTCTTGGCGGACGGCATCGACGACAATGCAGGGCTCTTGGCGGTGGGCGTCTACGACGAATCGGTTCTCTTGGCAGCGGGCGTCGACGACGATGCAGGACTCTTGGCGGCGGGAGGCGACGACGTGTATTAGCACCCCTGAACCACACCCTGCAACCGACGTGGAGCTTGGCCTCAGATGGTACCTGGATGTTGGTGTTGTGCTATATTACCGCCATAAGGAATAATTGATGTCAGATTGAATTCTGAACAGTAGGGAAGAGGTGACAAAGGAATTCCACCCCTGCTGCAAACATGAGACCTCCACAGGCACAAAGGACCGCCTCTCTCAGCAGGGTGCTTCTGTAAACACAGAACCTCTCTCTCAGCCAACTTCTCCAGGACTAAGCTACCAGCCGTCACCTCCTCCCTCCTTTAGACAAAAGGAGGAGAGGGAAGCTGACTGAACCATGAGGCCACATGGTCCCCTCTGCTGGGACATCTGAAGGAATTTAGCTGGGCCAGCCACGCCCCATCCATGGTCTGCTCAACTCGTCTGCCTGCTTCGATGGAGGACCTCCCTGGCATCGGAGGAACTGCTGGGACAGAGCTAAGTTGCACTCTGACTCCTGCGTAAACCAGCCGCAAAGTAAGGGATGCCGAAACAGCTTTGCTCATTTTTGTCAGCTGTTGCAGGAAAGCAGATGCGAGACGGTGGATGCCTTTCCTCACCAGACAAGCTGAGCGATCAGACTATTAAATGGACATCCATCCCGACCACACATGCGTGCTTCTGCTAGGCCGCAGAATCCCAAGCTGCCCGACCACGCTGTTAGCTCATAGCTGCAGAGCTAAACGCTAGCCTGCCAAGACAAACCAACAACCTTCCTGCTTTCCAGTGCTCCTTCCTTAAATGGCCAAAGTGGACAAAACTCACACAAGGCAAAACACAGGTTTGGCAGAGAGACCCAAAAGGGAAAGTTTAAACGGTTCATTTGGGAAATGTTTGTAAACCGTTTGCACACGGTGTCTTTGAACAAAGGGGCTAACGGAGGTAGCTCATTGCTAGCATTCGGTACCATGTCATTGTCGATTGTGTTTTTTATGGTTATAACAAAGGTTATCTCCACAAGGGTTTCATACATTGATGGGACATTAATGTTTACGTTATCCAGCCCACTCATTATGACTAAAATAAAACCGAAGTTTTATTTGTTAGCGCCGAATGCCCGCTAGCCAAAATGCTGTTAGCTCCTGCTAACATCCGGTTCCAGACATTTCAAAAGGAGCTTGTTTTAAAGCATAAAGCTTAACCATTCTGCTCGGCCATCCTTCGATGGTGCTACAAGCCTTATTCCCACATTAATATTGAATATTAATGTCGGTTTAAAGGCAATTTTGATAACTTTAGACTTTAACCGATTTAGCGATCGATCGCTACAGCGACCCCAGGCGCTCGGAGGGAGAATCGCATTAATTAGATCGGCCATAAGGTTTAAACAATTTTACTGAGCGAATTTAGAATATTATTTACTCAAAATAATGTTCTGGTTAACTTGGGTTTTGCACTGTGAATGGGTTGAAACACATGTCAAATTAAATTAGTCAAGCTAATTGAACCTCAATTCACATTCTTTAAGTTGAACTTTGGTTCTTTAATTTAAACAAAATATTATTTAATCAAATAATGTTTTGTTTAACTCAGGATTCGCATTGTGAATGGATTGAAACACATGCCAAATGTTTTTTCACTCCATTCCAACCTTTTTGGAATCAGATCTGCAGTGAACGAGGATTCACTGAAATATTCTGATTATGATCAACAACTTTTGTTTTGTCTTTTATTTGTTTTTGCATGTAAATAGTTCATTAGCTTAGCTTCTTTTTATCTTCATTTTGCTTAGTAGTTTAGTTAAGTTTCACTAGCCTAGCAGAGAGGATTTGTTAATCGGAATATTGTGTTAATTCAGATAAACAGCATTACATAGTGATGTTCTCTGGATGTTCATTTTATTTCTGTTATTAAATTCTTGAACTTGAAAAGAAGTTGTCACTCCTTTATTCTATGTGTGTGCAGGGTTTGCTGTTAAAAGATCGCTAGTGCTCGAATTCATCCCTTTCAACCATTGTCTTGATATCAGCTTAAGAGCTGATCATCACCAGACAATACTTAACAGATAGAGGGTTATTTAATAAACATTAAATAACTTTAAACAGTGTATAATTGCACAACATTGACCTCAGACGGTATACCTGAAGCTTGGCCTCAGATGGCACCTGGAGCTTGGCCTCAACTGGCACCTGGAGCTTGGCCTCAACTGGCACCTGGAGCTTGGCCTCAGACGGCACCTGGAGCTTGGCCTCAGAAACACCCAGTAGCTTGGAGACCAGGAACCTCTGAAGCAGCCCCCGCAGCACCTCAGGTAACAGGTCAGGTAACAGGCAGACAGGTTTCAGGAACGCTGGATTAAACTCACCGGTGGGTCGTAATAATCTGGCACTAGTGACTGGTCTGAGAGCTGGTTATGTAGTCAGAGGTGCAGGTGGATATGGTGAAGGCTGATGAGAATGGGGCGGAGCTGTACAGGTGTGTCAAATGGTGAATCAGACCAGCACTAGTGCCAAGATCATGACAGACAATAAGCAAATCCTCCCACTACTACAGACGCTTCTTATCTTCAGTTATTCTCCCTCAACACGAGCCAGCATTAATTAGTAAATCCCACTCATCTATGGTATAGGAAATTTCCGCTGATTCCCAGTTGTATTTCAGTTCCAGGTTTTGGTTCCTTCCTTGTGATGTCATCTGTTTTCCAACCCTGTTCATGAGTTTGGTGTGATTCAATTTCATTAAATATTATTGTCTCCAATATGCGCCTGCCGATGTCTTACTACCGCTTTGGTCCTTCACCTCAAACCATGACCAAGAACGACGTGACCAGGAAAGGGACCAGGCAACAGGTGTGGAAGTTATCACATTGTTTGAATACTTCCCTTGGCAGGCGGAGAAGAACATACGCTGGGCAGATGAGGTGGAAGAGCGGCGATCGCCAGGTTGGGGCTCAAAGTTGGCCATCCCTCTTCCTGGTACCGGTCCCTGGCATTACAACTCTTCTCCACCACTGCAGGGCAGAAGGTCCCAGCATTGAGGCCGACAAATGGGAAAAGAAACCTCGACGGCCAGGGCATTCTCTGCGAGGGTCAGCCACTGGCACCTGCTCTCTGCTGTTCCCAGATCTTAGAGCGCGTTTGTCTACCTACACCTCGCTATCTGTCTTTCTCGGCTGCTGCTCAATGCAGTTTGACAGTACCAATGCCAGCTCCGCACCGCCTGATGGAAATTCAATTCAATTCAATTTTATTTATATAGCGCCAATTCATGAAACATGTCATCTTGAGGCACTTTACAAAGTCAAATCAATCATATTATACAGATTGGTCAAAACTTTCCTATATAAAGGGAACCACCTCCAGCAGAACCGGGCTCAGTATGAACGGTCATCTGCCTCGACCGACTGGGGGTTACAGAAGACAGAGCAGAGACACAACAAGAGAGACAAACAAGCACAGAAGCAAACATTGATCCAGTAATCTGTTCTACATTAGATGGTAATATCAGGTGAGCTGTCTTCTCTGGATGATGTCTCAGATAACAGAAGGCCAGACCAGGTGTACCTACTATGAAGAAAAAAAGAGAGAGAACAAAAAGTTATAAGCAGAAATTATGACAAGCAATGCATAATTGAAGAACAGTAGAACTCGATAGAGTGAGAAAAATAGATCCCGATGTCCTCCAGTAGTCTAAGCCCATAGAAGCACATCCCCATAGGTAGGTCAGGGCAACATAAGCCACTCTACTTATAAGCTTTGTCGAAAAGGAAAGTTTTAAGATTAGTCTTAAAAGTAGACAGGGTGTCTGCCTCACGGACCAAAACTGGGAGTTGGTTCCACAGGAGAGGAGCCTGATAGCTAAAGGATCTGCCTCCCATTCTACTTTTAGAGACTCTAGGAACCACCAGCAGACCTGCAGTCTGAGAGCGAAGTGCTCTGTTAGGAACATACGGGGTAATCAGAGCTCTTATATATGATGGAGCTTGATTATTAAGGGCTTTATACATTAGAAGAAGAATTTTAAATTCTATTCTTGATTTAACAGGAAGCCATAGGTTCTTAGCGGTCCTGCATCTTCTCCAGAGGTTCTCAGTAGTCCTGAGTCTTCTCCAGAGGTTCTCAGAGGTCTCTACTGCTGCCGGCCTCCAAGGTGTCTCTATCGCCGCCGGCCTCCAGAATACTTGGTTGGCTCGGGACTAGTATGAAGTTGTTTTAAGAATGAAAAACAATAGTAAAAAAACAGTACTACTTAAAACAACTTGTCTGATGTGTGGCAGCAGGGATAGCTGTCACATTCCCCCACCCATTGGTAAGATTTGGTCATATCAGCCACTTCTGCTATCTGTCGCTGGTACATCCCATGCAGGGGTTCTTCCTCTCATGATGTTCCTGGAACTTGGATGTTTCAGCTTCAATGGTGGCTCTGGTGCTCAGTAGCCCTCTCCATCTTTGTGCTTAGTGTAAAGCCTGTGGATACTGGATTTGGGCTGGAATCCAGCATGCATGGTGAGTATATTTTATGTTTTAACATCAGCAGTCTGATGTTAAAACATGGTGAGTATATTTTGTGTTTTAGTTTCGTGGCAGTCACTGTTCTTGCCATTGAGCTGACTTCTCAAAACTTGCCTTACTCATTGCAGGTATTTGGCTGGTGCTGCTTTCCTTGTGGCTTCTTCGTGGTTGTTATTTGCCTGTGGTATTCCAAGGTACTTATAGCTCTCATCAACATCTGTTATTCTCCCTTCTGGACGTGACAGACTGCACTTCCCATGATGCAATGTGGTCAAAATGGCCACCAACTCCCATCATGCAACACGGCCCAAAATGGCCACCGACCGTAGCAACAAGATAACCTTACTATGGGAAAGGTATTTAACCCGATCGCACACTGCGATCTTTCTTCTTTTGGCACCCCGCCAGACTGAGAAGGCACCCACAGCTGTTTAATCCCGTTGGGATTTCCACACGTGCCGCGCTCAATTTCTCGCTGGACCGAGAATTACCGAAGCAACCCATCCCTGCTTTACTGTGCAGGAGGTCGATTTTAAAAAGTACTTTTGGATTCCCTTTGATCAAAGACTGAGAGCCGCCTTATCTCCCAGTGATCGTAAAAGGGACCACGCTTTCGTTTTGGCCGAACAAAGCGTCTAGAAGCCCAGAAGAGAGAGAGACGAAGGGACTTCTCCTCCCGTTCCCCCGCTGTCCGACGCACGGCTCGCTGAGCTGAACCAGATCCGCGAACTCGGAGCGCCCCCGGACCCCAGCCGGGGCAACGTCAGAGTAAGGAAAAGATTCCCCTTTTTTCTTTTATTTCTCTTTTCACCCATAAGGTGAATTAATTGTGCCCGGGCAGATTTAGGATTTTAGTTTAATGCTTGTTTACTCCAAGATGGAGATTGTTTTAACTGCTGAATATTTTCAATGTATGTGCATGCATTTTGTAAGTGATTTTGGCTGTGTTGATTTGTGGTTCTTATAAGTGGCTCCGCCGAGAGCCGAATTTTCCATCTTTTTCCCCGTTTCTATCTTTCCTGTCCTCTTATCAGTTAAATCTCTTTGTGAACCTCGGTTCGCGCTCTTCCCTTGAATTTCTCATTCAGGCCGCCTCTTAATCAAGGTGCCACCCCACATAAGCGTAAGCGTTGATTACGTCATTAAGACCTCCCCCTTTACGTATCATGTAAGGTGATGCGTAAGGGTCACGTGTCGTCATAGTCGCCATCTTGGGAAGGTGCAGCATAGCTAAGCTGTAGCTAGCTTGTTGGAAAACATTGAAGCGTCCAGCTGGATTCTCAAAGCTGTTTGTCTTTTAATGCTGCTGCGTTAGTGCCGACGTCTTGAATGTGATGTTTAAACAACTGAGTGAACTAAGATTTGCTGCCTCTTATTTTTATCCATTTGTGACCTTTATTTTCACATATATTTTGCATGTTTAGTTTAGTAGTGAGTAGAGTTTCCACGGTTGTTGAATCAGAGAATTACTGTAACAGGGAATTGCTTTTGGTTCAATAAAAGCAACAACTTGTGGAATAGTAGTTGTTTGTGCTCATTCCAATTCAGAGTTGCATGGTCTTTCAGAATATAGAGTTACCTCTTTTCGAGTTAACATCCGACATAAAACACAAAGACATTATCATTGGATTGGTGATAAAGGAGTAACGGTTTAAACTCTAATTGCAGGTATAATTTGAGTTATCAACGCTGCTGGATAAATCTCATCGGCCAGGAACCGATCAGATCACCTTGTTCCAGCACAACTGAGTTCATAACAGCTAATTAATAAATGCATTAGTGTTATAAATCATTACAAGCTTATAGCCTGGTATCACCACCATTTGAGCCATATAGTGTTATAGCTACTATTTGAGTTTGAATGATATTATTAAAATTATAATACCAAATTATAATTAATAATAATAATCATATTCAAACAGCTTCTGGCATAACACCCCTCTGTGTTCCCTTTCTTCCCTCTCTTGGTCACCATCCAGAGCTATATAACTTAGAGAGAGTGGCGACCCTCCCATAGACTTCTATAGAAAGAATGAAATGCGGAAGTCACATGGGTCATGCAGCTGCAGATAGTTCCAAATGGCAATAGTTCCTGCATAGAATGCAGTTCATTCTTGGTGTTTCAGAGTCATTTTCTTCAGAAAGGTGATGAAAATACAACATTTTTGGCATTGTGAAGCTTTAGCTGATTGTTCCATATTAAAATAGGTCAACAGTGACACTTCCTGTAACCAGTTTTAGTAAATTAATCACATTAACCAGCTGGTTATTGTTAAACTGCAGAAAGCTAACTGTATGCAGGACGGGTCTTGATGGGGTTTAATTGGTGTATTTTAGTCAGGCTGATTCAGCTTTTTAAAATATTTGGCACAGTTTGAATATAAAACCTGTATGTTAGACCCAATCCCAACCAAGTTGTTTAAGGAGGTATTCCCTCTGATCAGTGGTCCTATTTTAGACATGATTAATCTATCCTTAGTAAATGGATATGTACCACAGGCTTTTAAAGTAGCTGTTATTAAACCTTTACTTAAGAAACCTTCTCTTGATCAAGATGAGCTAGTAAACTACAGACCTATATCTAATCTTCTTTTCTTATCTAAAATTCTTGAGAAAGTAGTTGCTAATCAACTTTGTGAACATTTACAAAGTAATGACCTACTTGAGGAGTTTCAGTCAGGCTTTAGAGCTCATCATAGCACTGAAACAGCTCTGGTGAAGGTCACCAATGATATTCTCATGGCCTCAGATAATGGACTTGTGTCTATACTTGTCCTGTTAGATCTCAGTGCTGCATTTGACACAGTTGATCACAATATTCTCCTACAAAGACTTGAGCATACTGTAGGGATTAAGGGAAAAGCATTAGGCTGGTTTAAATCTTATCTGTCGGACAGATTCCAGTTTGTTCATGTTAATAATAAATCTTCTTCAAACTCTAGTGTCACCTGTGCAGTACCACAGGGTTCAGTCCTTGGACCAATTCTATTTACTATATATATGCTTCCGGTTGGCAAAATTATCAGACAGCATGGGATTTTTACAGACATCCTGTCTGTAAAAAGGAGCGCTACCGCAGGTCATTTATTCCTGCTGCTATCAGATTTTACAATGCTGCACTGTAACTGCAACTGTGACCATAACTGTAATATTTAATGTGCAATAACCAGGGTGCAATAATCTATTTAATACACTGTCCTACAACCCGTGCAATAATCCTGATGTAGTGACTTCTGCTGCTATCAACACTTGAACATAAGTCAGTACACATGTATGTATGTATGTACAAATGTATACAATGTATATGCACTTACATACGCGTAGGTGCGTATGTAAGTAGGCGCATAGATATATGTATATATTTAAGTATATAGATATGTTTATTTATATATATATATATATATATATATATATATATATATATATATATATATATATATATATATATATATATATATATATAGACCACTAAGAATGTAAATGAGACATTTACATTCCTATTTCCTTTTTTGTATTTTTTGTTTTTGGTATTCTTTTGATCCATTGTAGATATGAAGATTCACTGTATATAACTGAGTGCACCTCCCCTACTCTGCACCTTCTTGTATGAGCCGATGTGACGAGTGAATTTCTCCATTGTGAGATCAATAAAGACTATCTTATCTTATCTTATCTTAATTTCCACTGTTATGCTGATGACACTCAGCTATATTTATCCATAAATCCTGATGAATCCAATCAGTTACTTCGACTGCAGTCATGTCTTGATGACATCAAAAGCTGGATGACTTTAAATTTCCTGCATTTAAATTCTGACAAGACAGAAGTTTTAATCTTTGGGCCAGAGTCCTCAAAAAATAAACTTCTTAATCAATCACTTAATCTGGATGGCATTAACTTGGCCTCTGGTAATAAAGTTAAAAATCTTGGTGTTGTTTTCGACCAAGACATGTCATTTAAATCCCATATTAAACAGGTTTCCAGAGTTTCCTTTTTTCACCTCCGGAATATCGCCAAAATTAGAAACATTCTGTCCAGGGGTGATGCTGAAAAACTAGTCCATGCATTTGTTACTTCAAGGCTGGACTATTGTAATTCTTTACTATCAGGAAGTCCACAAAATGCAGTTCGAAGTCTTCAGCTGATCCAAAATGCTGCGGCAAGAGTTCTGATGAAAATCAACAAGAGGGATCATATTTCTCCAATTTTAGCTTCCCTTCATTGGCTTCCTGTTAAATCAAGAATAGAATTTAAAATTCTTCTTCTAACGTATAAAGCCCTTAATAACCAAGCTCCATCATATATCAGAGCTCTGATTACCCCGTATGTTCCTAACAGAGCACTTCGCTCTCAGACTGCAGGTCTGCTGGTGGTTCCTAGAGTCTCTAAAAGTAGAATGGGAGGCAGATCCTTAAGCTATCAGGCTCCTCTCCTGTGGAACCAACTCCCAGTTTTGGTCCGTGAGGCAGACACCCTATCTATTTTTAAGACTAATCTTAAAACTTTCCTTTTTGACAAAGCTTATAGTTAGAGTGGCTCATGTTACCCTGAGCTATCTCTATAGTTGTGCTGTGATAGGCCTAGGCTGCTGGAGGACATCGGGGTCTAATTTTCTCACTCTACTGATTTCTACTGTTCTTCATTCTACGGTTCTCCAGTTTTGCATTGTATTACATTGAAATGACTGTCGTCATTTCAGCTTTTAACTTTTTGCTCTCTCTCTTTTTCTTCATAGTAGGTACACCTGGTCTGGCGTTCTGTTAACTTTGACATCATCCAGAGAAGACGGCTCACCTGTTACTACCATCTAATGTAGAACAGATTACTAGATCAATGTGTGCTTCTGTGCTTTTTTGTCTCTCTTGTTGTGTCTCTGCTCTGTCTTCTGTAACCCCCAGTCGGTCGAGGCAGATGACCGTTCATACTGAGCCCGGTTCTGCCGGAGGTTTTTTTTTCCCGTTAATGGGTGGTTTTTCTTCCCACTGTCGCTTCATGCTTGCTCAGTATGAGGGATTGCAGAAAAGCCATGTACAATGCAGACGACTCTCCCTGTGGCTCTACGGTTCCCCAGGAGTGAATGCTGCTTGTCGGGACTTTGATGCAATCAACTGGTTTCCTTATATAGGACATTTTGACCAATCTGTATAATCTGACCCAATCTGTATAATATGATTGAACTTGATTTTGTAAAGTGCCTTGAGATGACATGTTTCATGATTTGGCACCATATAAATAAAATTGAATTGAATTGAAAAGTTTAGAATTTTGTTTATAATAATGTCTGATCTTAAAATGAATTCCAGTGAGACTACATGTGTGTAGAGTGGAGGCTCCAACTGACAGAGAAACAGAGGACAAAGTGATTCTTCAGGAGGAAGGTTTCTACTTGTTGCTAAGTCCACAATAGTTTACTGATTATAATTCAAGTTAATAAGCCATACCAAATAGAAAACATGTTTAGCCTTTGTTCTGTGAGGTTGAAATGGTTAATTTAGTTTGATTTATAGATTTCTTTTTACAGACAATCCATCAGAGAAGGCACCCTAAATGGTAAAGAAAATGGTGACGACGAAGATGAATAATTATTTCGTATTTTTCAGTTAAACCACACGAGGCTGACTTCAATGAGCTGCTGAACCATGTTATACAGGATTGCCAAGGTAATAAGATGCCATTTTTTGTCCTCCAAAATAAGAGCTGAATCAAGATGTTTGAACAACACTTTAATACTATCCATAACTTTCACAATGTTGGTATTTACTGCAGGACATTAAATACATTTTTTATATTATTTTGGCATATTTTATAATGCTGGTTATTTTTCTTTGCACATCCTAACTTGAAGGGAACATGTTTTTTAACAGACTTACTTTGTCTAGAGTATCCATGGCATTTGAGAGCTCACGGAAGGATGCACCGGACCTTGTTTGGAAAACTTCTCAGTTCTCTGGACCAGACTGAAGGCTTCTTGTAATGGCTCAACGTTTTGTCAACATTTTTCCGGCCTTTTATTTGGTCTTGCTCGGTGTTTGACATATATTTTATTGTGGCCCACTCCAAAAGCCCACCATATAGCTAGATTTGAACTCCCCATGGCATGTGATGATGTTTACCACAAAATCCTATGGGAAGCTGCTCTCTCAATGATTTCTTGGATGTTTGTCTTATAATTTGCCCAATTAATGAAATTGCCACTGAACTGGTAAGCCACCACTTGCTTCCATCTTGTTGCACTTCCTGCTGACATAAAAACACATGCATGTGTTGCTGCTCTCCTCTACGTCCAGGCAATGCCACTGTTGTGCAATTATACACTGTTTAAAGTTATTTCATGTTTAATAAATAACTCTCTGTCTGTTAAGTATTGTTTGGTGAACATCAGGACAATGGTTGAAAGGGATGATACGAGCACTGGCGATCTTTTAACAGCAAACTCTGCACACACAGAATAAATGAGTGACAATTACTCTTCAAGTTCAAGACTTTAATAACAGAAATAAAATGAACATTCAGAGAAAATCACTATAGAATGCTGTTTATCTGAATTAACACTATATTTCAATCAATAAATACTCTCTATTAGGCTAGTGAAACATAACTAAAACTACTAAGAAAAATGAAGATAAAAAGGAAGCTAAGCTAAGGAACTATATACATGCAAAAGAACACAAAAGACAAAACAAAATGGTTGATCATCAGAATAATTCAGTGAGTCCTGGTTCACTGCAGAGCTGACTTAAAGAACATGGAATGGAGTTAAATTAGCTTAACGAATTTAGAACAACATTTGGCATGTGTTTCAACCAGAGTGCGAAATACGGGGGGGTCCGGGGGCGCTCGACCCCCCCGATTAACCCATGAGACCCCCTGAAAGCCTCAAAAGCAAAATTTAAAGCGGGTCTTAAATTTTGTCAAAAAAATTAAAAATGAAATATTTGTTGTCACTAATGGTCACTAAAATGTTTTTAAGCTCAACATGTCCAGTATTTAAAATTCAAAACATTTATTCACAAATATATTCTGTTTTTTGCCAAGTGGAGCCAGCCAATCCTGTTCGCGTATGCAAATTAGCCATGTGCTCGCCAAACAGAAGAAAGACGTAACGTTGACAACAATTAATACTAAAAATGGCTATCAAGTGAAAGCTAAATCAGAGTGTATCACTCGCACACTTTGGGTTCACATCCAAAAAGGTGGCACTCAGAAGAAGAGATGGGCCTACTCGTCACCAAAACGGAGGATCCTATCCCAGTGACTCCCCAGAAGAACAACTTGAAGTTCAGGCCGAGTGCTCCGAAGACGCAGCTGGTGCTGAGGTAACGTTAGCTGCTACTGCTGCTAGCACAGGTGACTTGCCGGCTGGTTGGACAACGAAGCAGGTGGGCGAATGGAAAGGCCGCAACCCTTGGCTTGACATTAAGGCAGGAAAATTGGGGTGTTTAGTGTGTAGAAAAGCAAAAACGTTGCTACTCTCAGAAAAGGGACCGGGTTTACACCTCGCAGAAGAATGGATCAACGGTGATGTTATTAGCTCTGAAGCAAAGAGGCTATGAAAAAAGATTTACAAACACAGGGACAGCCAGGCCCACACAAGGTCAGTGGAAATAGCCCAGATGAAAAAGAAAGACACCCTCCCCAACACTTTCATTGATATACAGTCCGATTTACTCAAGAAAACCACAGTCTTGTTCAGAACAGCTTACACCGTGGCAAAGGAAAGGCTATCGTATAAAAAGCTCAACCCACTCATGACAATGCAGGAGCTTATTGGAGCTGAAGTTGGTAATATCCACAAATCTGACCATGCATGCGCAGAAATAATCAGTCACATTGCAAAGGAAATGCGCTGCAATTTCGTCTGCAATGTGAAAGAAATTGATTCACGGGTGCCAATCACAATTGATGAAAGCACCATTCATGGCAGTCCCTATCTAATAATCTACATAAGATGTGATGTCAGCACTAAGGGGGATGTAGACAATGTTTTCCTGGATCTAGTGGAACTTACAGATGGGGTCGATGCTGAATCCATTTATAACTCAATGATGGCGAGTCTACATAAAGCTGGAATGGGTGACGACTTTTTGAAGACGCACCTGATAAGCATTGCCACCGATGGAGCTGCGGTGCTCACAGGAAAAGCCAGTGGGCTTGTCATTAGACTCAAAGAAAAGTTTCCGAACGTGCAGTCTGTTCACTGCGTGGCGCATAGATTAGAACTGGCTGTCAAAGATGCTCTTAAAGAAGTGGCTGGCACTAATCAGTTGGAGTTCTTTATTTCAAAGTTATATTCACTCTACAATCAGTCAACCAGGAACGCCAGATTGCTTAGAGAAGCAGCGGACGAGCTCGACATGGAAATACTGAAAATAGGTCAAATCTTCACCATCAGATGGGTTGCCAGCAGCTTTAAAACAGTAAAAGCAGTATTTAAAGATTTCCCCGCACTAGCACTCTATTTCAAAATAGCCAATGGGGACATATCACGCATTGATCTTGAGAGGCAAAATACAAGGGACTTCTGAAGCACCTTGCTAACTCAGGATTTGTGGAAGATTTGGCTGTGATGAAAGACATCTTGCATGAACTCCAGAGTCTGTCTCTCAAGCGGCAGAAAAGAGAAATGTCACTCGTGGATTCAAGTCTCGCCATCCAACAAACTATCAATGTTTTGATTGACCATGAAGACGACCGGTGGGGGGAAATCAACCAAGAATGCTGAACAGTGCGTCTCATCTGGCGTTTTTAAAGGCGTAGAGCTGAGTGAAGGCAGGGCGAAAATAAACAGGTCTCGGTTTTATGAATCAGTGATTGCGTCTCTAACTAAGCGATTACCGGAGTCAAATTTGGTGCTGATGCTCAAAGCTCTTGATAAGCGTTTTTGGCCAGGAGAGCAGGAGGACCTGATTTTGCATGGCGAACCAGAAGTACACAGCCTTGCGAAAGCGCTTGGAGAACCAACCAGGGAGGCCGTGGAGCAGTTTCGAGACTGGAAACTACAGGGCACTGCACCGGGGAAAACATTGTGCATAGCAAGTCGCACGTATCTCCCCACTTCAGCTGAGTGCGAACGAGGCTTTTCCGCAGTTAATAACACGGGAAACCAGACGCGGAACAGATTGCGCGAAGACAGCATGTCTTCACTCCTGTTTGTGGACCTCAACGGACCTCCTCTGGACAAATTCGACCCAGTTCCATTCGTCAGAAGCTGGATTAAAGCAGGACATCGCCTCTCTTCTTCCTGGAAACCAGGACGGCAACCACAAGAAGTTGAGCCAAGGCATCTTTGGTCGATTCTAACTTAAGGTAAGAGGCTATTTTATAAATTGTCCTGTATGTAGGCCTTGTGTTTGGTTGTGGTCCTAGTGAAGCAGCCTAGCCTTGGAGTTGGAGAGTGTATATGTGCGTGCATGCGTGTGTGTGTGAAAGAGAGAGACAGACAGAGAGACAGACAGAGAGAGACAGACAGAGAGACAGACAGAGAGAGATAGACAGAGAGACAGATAGACAGACAGAGAAGACAGACAGAGAGAGAGACAGAGAGACAGATAGACAGACAGAGAGACAGACACAGAGAGAGAGACAGAGAGAGATAGACAGAGAGACAGATAGACAGACAGAGAAGACAGACAGAGGGAGATAGACAGAGAGACAGATAGACAGACAGAGAGACAGACAGAGAGAGAGAGACAGAGAGAGAGAGACACAGACAGACAGTCTTTGTGCGTGTGTGTGTTGTCATGTAATAGACTGACTGTCTGTTCAGGCTCTTGCCCGCTCCACCAGATTCACAAAAAGATTCATCCACCAAGCTGTCAGGAAGCTAAACTCTCTCCCCTCTCTCTCCCCACAGCCACATCCTCCAGGCTGTCAGGAAGCTAACCCCCCCCCCCTCAAAAAAAAAGATCACTCCGGACAAACTGTCTCCTGCACTACTTTACTGTTCTTTTGCACTGTTACTGTTACAAATATATCTTACATAATTGGTAATAATAATAATAATAATTTTTCTGCTGCCATTACCATCTGCCTTTTTGCACTAGCATAAGTATTGTATATTTTATATTATTGTACATTTTATTGTGAAATTGAATGTTTAAATTTTAGTATTAGGAACTGATCTTATCTGTTGTGCCTGTGCACTTTATCTGTTTCACTGTTGGTGAATGAGAAATGTCCTCTCGAGTCCTTGTATGTCTGGTGAATGTGAAGAATTGACATTAAAGCTGACTTTGACTTTGACATTGTAATGTTTTAGGCCTACTGCATATTGAGAAAATTTAGATTGGTATTGCGCAACAATCGGGAGATGGGGACCCCTCCAAATATTGACAGGTATTTCGCACACTGGTTTCAACCCATTCAAAATGCAAATCCCGAGTTACACAAAACATGATTTGAGGAAATAACATTTTGTTTGAGTTAAAGAAACAAAGTTCATCTTAAACAATGTGAATTGCGGTTAAATTAACTTAACTAATTCAGAACAACAGTTGGTATGTTTTCCAACCCATTCACAATGCAAAATCCCGAGTTCCACAAAACATTATTTGAGGAAATAACATTTTAAAGACTGATTTTCTTGGTAAAATCATTACTTTAGGAGCACTTGATTTTATCAATGCGATTACACCTCTGGGAGCTAGGGGTCGCTGTAGCTCCCCCGATTTAAAACTCCTTTAAATCAACATTAATATTACCTAATAATGCGGTAATAATGCTCATAGTACTATCGAATGATGGCGGAGTGAAACGGACAAGCCTTATACTTTAAAACAAGCCCTTTTTTGATGTCCGGAACTGGGAGTTACCAGAAGCCAATAGCCGTTTGGCTAGCGGACTTTCGGCGCTAACTTTAAAGACTTCAGCTTTATTTTTTTTAGCCATAATGAGTGAGCCGGTTTACATAAACATTAATATACCATCAATGCACAAAACCCCTGTGGAGATAACGTTTGTTATAACCATAAAACACACTCGAATCACATCGGCAATGACATGGTACAAAATGCTAGCATGAGATACGTCCGTTAGCTCTTTGTGTTTAAAAACACCATGTGGACGCGTTACACAAACATTTACCAATAACCATGTAACCTTTCCCTTTGGTTTCTCTGCCGAACCTGTCGGTACCTCATGTGAGCTCAGTCCACTTTGGCCATCCAAGGAAGAAAGCAGGGGAAAAGCAGGGGATACGTGGTTCTTTCAGCAGCAGGCTAGCTCTTAGCAGCAACAGACATGCGGCCAGCCGCAACGTTGTCGGGATCGGCTGGTCCGAGGCTCTGCAGCATTCTCTAACCCGGTTGCAGTCACGATTTCAGCTCCTTTTTTCTCTCAGTTTGGGAAGTGGGTAAAGGAAGCCGATCCGCGCCATCTCAAGTCACCTTTCCTGTAACAGTTGAGGAGAAATAAACAAAGATGTTTTTGGCATGGAGGGATTCTTTCCTCCGGCACCTGATGCTGAAGTTAAGACAGCAGACTTAACTCTGATTTGCCCGGTCATGTCCCCCAGGCGAAGAGAGATTTCTCCCCTGTGCTGGCTTTTGTGTCTTTCTGGCCCCGTGAGGCCCCGTGGTGGCTCAGCCACCTCCTCTCCTCCAGATGTCCCAGGCAGAAAAAAAGTGAAGACTGTGGGCAGACTGGATCTCTGGCTCTCTGTGGGGAGTGGTCTTCACATCAGGGAATCCTGCTGTGAAGGAGGATCCTTGGTGGCTGTGAATGTGAAATTTCTTGCTCACAATCCATTTTTAATCCTTCCCCATGTCACATATTGTTCAAAATTCACTCTGAATTTAGCCATGTCGTGATGGCATAACACCACATACACAAAGCTTCCCTGTCCCTGGGTGCAGCTCCACGCTTAGTGTGATTGCCATTTCAACCAGAGTTAAGACACCTGGTTCCAGCTTAATGTGTTGCCGTCTTCTTTGCTGGTTTCTGATGTCATATAGAGGAAGACTCATCTCCTGAAGAAACCTGTAGCCGGTTGTGCACGCAGAAAAACAGATTTGTCTATTTTTTTATGTGCATTTGCTCCATCTAATGCCTCTATTATTCTTTATGCCAGTGGCCTTCATCTGATATTTGGTAGAAATATGACCCAATTTATTTTCCATAGTCAACAATGTATTTCATGGGACAGGATACATCTTTTCTGTGTTGAGTTCTCCTATCCTTTTTAATGTGATGTTCTTTGCTTTCTAATCCCTCTCTCGGTTTTTTTTTCCACCTCAGTTCCATTCATTGTATAATAAAAGGCCTTTGAATAATAAAATGTTTGGTTATTCATTTTTGCAGAATTGACACATGCCTGTTTTATACAGTTTTATTTAAATTAGCATTTTAATGAATTACTATCATAAAATGATTTTAAGGTTATACACACAATCAACTGGGTTCTACACACATGTAGTACTCCATTCACATGAAAATTAAAACATTAAATATACATTTATGTATTCAACAGAAAATAATTAATCTAGGGTCATCAGTCAAAACATCTACAGCCCCATATTTTCCTCTAAAAAAGGACTAAATAACATCTGCTACACGTTTTTTTATATTTTTTTTAAATATAGGAGTAAGTCCTGAAAACAGTGATATTCATGCTTTGTTGAAGTATGTAGAACTGAAGGTGAGCTGGAGCAAGATAAAATTGGAGGGTAAGGTCTAGCATTTCCACGTTAGGTTTAAAACGTGGTAATATTATTGCTGTTTGGTTTGCTTTACATGCAAAACTTTCTTATAAACCATTGTAGACAGTTTATATTAACCAGGCTATTGCATAGACACCTATTTTCATCAAATATGATCTGTAGCCCCAATGTATTCTACAATGTGTGGGGAACAACATTTCCAATTAAATATTTAGAATACAGATACATATCCGTGCCTCTCCAAAACAAATACTTTATAAAATGCAGTCAGTGAAGTAATCAGAGCACATTACTGGTCAATAATTGCAAGAAGAAAAGAGAAATGATTTGTTTTATTGCCATCTGTCCCACCAGTAGCTGCTCAAACTAACTGACAGCGCTGAGATTTTTGGAACTATTGAGGTCTACATGAACCACGTGACCAGGTGTCGGTGAGTTCAAAGTCTTTCATAACTCTCTCTACATATGGCATTGTCACACCATCCAGCCACATTTCTCCTTGCAGGGTATAAGTATTTGCTCACCTCGAGCGGTACCTGACTTGAAGGTAGAGTCGCTGATTTTTCAGGACGTTTCCCCAAGTCGCTTTTTGGATAACTGTGCATGCGCAAGAGCGTCTTACCTACTCTTCCAGTCCTCAGGCGGATTGTATGAAAAAAAATCTCCTAAATCCACTATGGTCTTATTTCTTTCTACTGAGGCCTCCCTCCTTGTTTGGCTGTGATGAAAGACATCTTGCATGAACTCCAGAGTCTGTCTCTCAAGCGGCAGAAAAGAGAAATGTCACTCGTGGATTCAAGTCTCGCCATCCAACAAACTATCAATGTTTTGATTGACCATGAAGACGACCGGTGGGGGGAAATCAACCAAGAATGCTGAACAGTGCGTCTCATCTGGCGTTTTTAAAGGCGTAGAGCTGAGTGAAGGCAGGGCGAAAATAAACAGGTCTCGGTTTTATGAATCAGTGATTGCGTCTCTAACTAAGCGATTACCGGAGTCAAATTTGGTGCTGATGCTCAAAGCTCTTGATAAGCGTTTTTGGCCAGGAGAGCAGGAGGACCTGATTTTGCATGGCGAACCAGAAGTACACAGCCTTGCGAAAGCGCTTGGAGAACCAACCAGGGAGGCCGTGGAGCAGTTTCGAGACTGGAAACTACAGGGCACTGCACCGGGGAAAACATTGTGCATAGCAAGTCGCACGTATCTCCCCACTTCAGCTGAGTGCGAACGAGGCTTTTCCGCAGTTAATAACACGGGAAACCAGACGCGGAACAGATTGCGCGAAGACAGCATGTCTTCACTCCTGTTTGTGGACCTCAACGGACCTCCTCTGGACAAATTCGACCCAGTTCCATTCGTCAGAAGCTGGATTAAAGCAGGACATCGCCTCTCTTCTTCCTGGAAACCAGGACGGCAACCACAAGAAGTTGAGCCAAGGCATCTTTGGTCGATTCTAACTTAAGGTAAGAGGCTATTTTATAAATTGTCCTGTATGTAGGCCTTGTGTTTGGTTGTGGTCCTAGTGAAGCAGCCTAGCCTTGGAGTTGGAGAGTGTATATGTGCGTGCATGCGTGTGTGTGTGAAAGAGAGAGACAGACAGAGAGACAGACAGAGAGAGACAGACAGAGAGACAGACAGAGAGAGATAGACAGAGAGACAGATAGACAGACAGAGTCCTCTATCTGTTATTTAGTCCTCTAAAAAAGGACTAAATAACATCTGCTACACGTTTTTTTATATTTTTTTTAAATATAGGAGTAAGTCCTGAAAACAGTGATATTCATGCTTTGTTGAAGTATGTAGAACTGAAGGTGAGCTGGAGCAAGATAAAATTGGAGGGTAAGGTCTAGCATTTCCACGTTAGGTTTAAAACGTGGTAATATTATTGCTGTTTGGTTTGCTTTACATGCAAAACTTTCTTATAAACCATTGTAGACAGTTTATATTAACCAGGCTATTGCATAGACACCTATTTTCATCAAATATGATCTGTAGCCCCAATGTATTCTACAATGTGTGGGGAACAACATTTCCAATTAAATATTTAGAATACAGATACATATCCGTGCCTCTCCAAAACAAATACTTTATAAAATGCAGTCAGTGAAGTAATCAGAGCACATTACTGGTCAATAATTGCAAGAAGAAAAGAGAAATGATTTGTTTTATTGCCATCTGTCCCACCAGTAGCTGCTCAAACTAACTGACAGCGCTGAGATTTTTGGAACTATTGAGGTCTACATGAACCACGTGACCAGGTGTCGGTGAGTTCAAAGTCTTTCATAACTCTCTCTACATATGGCATTGTCACACCATCCAGCCACATTTCTCCTTGCAGGGTATAAGTATTTGCTCACCTCGAGCGGTACCTGACTTGAAGGTAGAGTCGCTGATTTTTCAGGACGTTTCCCCAAGTCGCTTTTTGGATAACTGTGCATGCGCAAGAGCGTCTTACCTACTCTTCCAGTCCTCAGGCGGATTGTATGAAAAAAAATCTCCTAAATCCACTATGGTCTTATTTCTTTCTACTGAGGCCTCCCTCCTTCTCTTAAACGTGTATGCAGTTTGCTTCTTGCGACCCTCAGCCATGTTCAAAGTTTACGGTGAGAGCAATGGAGCTACAACTATTGGCTAATACTGAAGCTATCCGCTAAACTAACCCCCAAGCTAACCGGATGCATAAACACTGGAAGTGCGCATGAGTTGCCAGCAAGCGGAAACTAACAAGGAACGAGCATGCACATCGACGTTATGTAAGTGCATCAGAATGATTGGCATGTGGGACAACCAATATATATGGTGATTGTCAGGGTGCAGTTTTTGCCTGCTGCACCCTGAGCATTTTCCAGCACCTTCCTCCTCCCGCCCAGCTCTGTTTCCACTCACCTTAACCATCTACACCTGTTCACCCTCCAATCGTCCTGGACTCTCTCCACCTGCAGGTCAACTATAAAACCTCACCTCAGTCTCCTCTTCCCCGCCGGTCCGTCGTCAACTGTCACTAGTCTGGCTGCCAGAGTTTTCCCTCGCCTGCCCCTGTCTGCTGCTGATCCTCCTGCTGCTCCAGCGTTTCTGTGCCCTAGGTGATCTCTCGGCTCTGCTGCTGGTTCTCCTGCTATACCAACGCTCCAAGAACTCTCTCTGCTGCACTGCTGACTCTACTGCAGCCCCTGAACCTCCAAGAACTCTCTCTGCTGCACTGCTGACTCTACTGCAGCCTCTGCACCTCCAATACCTCTCCCTGCTGCCCCTGCGTTCTCTCACCTGCTCTGGAGTCTATCTGGTTCCTGCAGCACAGCACCGGCAGCACTCCAGCGTCCTCCGGTCGTCCAGTTCCCTCCAGTCCTCCAGCGTTCCCCATCCATCTTCTCCACCCTGGTAAAGGCTCTGGTTCTCTCATCCACGACTCAAACTTTTCAATAAACCGCCTCTAAACAGACTCTCTCTCTGTGTATGTATGTTCGGGTTCTCCGAGACAAATCCTGACAGTGATACCCTGGAACTTGAGAGACAGAGCAGAATCAAAACTCTGACAAATAGGGCAGGGTTTGGCCACAGTTGTTATAGGCTGGCAGCTTTCACAGAGATCTAATTTTTTAACCTTCTTTTTCTGAATACATAATGTATTTATAACTATAAGGATGGAATGACCATTTCAGTCAGTATAATAAAAAGTGTTTCTGAACAGGATTACCAACTATAGCTTTAAGTGTTGTCCCAGGACTATTCTTGGAAGCTCCTGAGATTGCTGCTGACCTCTCATGTCTTCCCTTCACAAATTCACCCAGACTACTAAACTGATCTCCACTCAGTTCCAACTGTGTTCCTATTGTCTAAGAAAGATCCAAGTAAGCCTGTCAAGTTCTACTGCCGAGAGCCTCTCAGGAACTCCTGCCTGCCCTCGCTATCTCACCGGCAAAGTCTCACTACTTTGCCTTCCTAAGAGAACGCCTCCCTGTCCACCCTCCTTCAGCATTTCTAGTGTTGAACTAACCCAAGGTTTTTCCTACTTTTTAGTTGAGATCTGCACAAGGAAGTGCCCTTTTCTGGGGGAACCTTGTAGATGCTGGAGTGTAAATACTGTGCAGTAATCTCCGTCGGTATAGCCTGATCAGACCATGATTATATGTCCTATTATGTCTGGATTAATATATTTTCGAGTGTTAGTTATTCACCGCTGTCAATGATTTATCTTAATATTCTCAGCCCACACATCCCTTGTACAACACAATGAGCACTTACTGTCAGTTCTGAGCAAATTGTTTGTGCTGCACTTTGTTTTTAGGCCAACAGCAGCTTTTCATATAATGTACTGTAGGTAATGCAGAAAATCTTTCAGACAACTGTATGTTGCACCCTGCTACTTAGCTTGTTTGTTTTGTTTTTTATGGACATTTTTCTTACAGTGCAAAACTATTTCACAGAGCCTCCTGAACAAACCCTTTAAATGTGCATAAAAAAAGATGGCTGCACATGCAGGGTGGCACCAGGACTATGGCAGCTAGCCCAGTGTTATCACCATATGTGAGTATATCATTCTCGAAAGATCATGAAGCTTGCTTTAAAAAAAAAGCTTTAAGAAATGGGAACTGGCTTCCAGATCCATGGACTGTCACTGAATTGAAGCATGACATGAGAAAGTGGCCTAATATTCAATGGCCTGATACTCATTTCTTGGAAAAAACATTTTTTATTTCACTAGAAACCCTGTTTAGAGTAGACAGATAATTCAGTTCAATTCAATTCACAAATATTGTATAAATCCAAAATGGAAATTAAATACATGATATAAAATACCTTACCTGATATAAAATGCGCACCACAGACACGTGCATTTTGTTGTGATTCTGGCCCATCTGCCTGCTCTGCTCTCCCTGTGAGCAATCAACTCCAGCTGCTGCCTGCTGCACTGCAGTGCAATCAGCAGCATGTCTCTCAGCAGTTCTCAAGCAGTTATAAGTCAGCCTGTGGCAGGCAGATGGAGCCAGATAATTGCAAGCCAACAAGCAAGCAGTATCCAGCACTTCACGTTACCTGACCAAGTTCTTGACCACGTCTTCGGTTCACGGATTTTCCAACTCTTGCCTAGCCCTAGTTGGATTTCTCTGCCTTCTGGACAACGACCCTGTTTCTGCCCCTTGACATCTGCCTCCTGCCAAGCCCCCTGATAATTAAGCCTCAGTCTGCTTCCAGGACCTCAAGCCTGCTTCTGTGCTCCAAGTCACCCTACTGTTGGCAACCCAACATCTGTTAAAGGAGCAGTCCGCTCTCTTAAAGCTGCCGGTCCCTGCTGAAGGAAGGACTCTGAAAAGGTTAGTGGCTTTTGTTAGTTTCATGCATTTCCTTATTGAACTCCTTCAAGCCACTAACCTACGTCTCCCTTCATAGTTATCCCTGGTCCTTGGCGGATGCGCTCCTGAAGTCCAGAGTTCAGAATAAACTGTTTAAATCCTACTTCTGTGTGTCAGTATTGAGGTGGCGAGGACCTAGGCGGCAACGAAGCAGAGGCAGGCGCACGGGGTTAAACGAGGATATTTTAATGAAACAAACTTACAAGAAACTCAGGAGCACAGGAGATCGAAGAACACGGGGAATCAGAAGGCTGAACACAGAATGACCCCACAACCGGGAAACAAACTGAGGCAACTTATATACACACAACGGGATAATTAAACACAGGTGAGTCCAATAAACAGAAACTGAGTCCAGAGCAGGAAGGATCCTGACACTGTGTTTCTGGCTGAAAATTTGGGTCTTCTGTCTAGATCATTACACATTTCTGATATTGTCCTCAGTCAAATCTACATACTTGAGAGCCTGAAGCCATAGCTGCCTTATGTGGCTCCAGAACAGTCTATTACCCCTTTGCAGTGGTGGGCACAGTAACAAATTTGACAACCACATAATTATGGAACTAAGTTTTTGTTCGTTCACAATAAGTTATACTGTTTGCGGACCAGTTAGCTTCCACTTTATTGGGTTTTGACACCTTTTAAGTACGATAACGTTTAACATGTTCATCCGCCATTTACAACACTATCCTGGCTCTCACGATACATATGCACACAAACGTCTCCACGCAACAGTAGCAGTCATGGGTCCAGAAAAATAATAGCTGTACTATTTTCTTCTTACCATTCTTCTTGTTGTTACAATGTTGTCTCAATATTGTTGGCTCCCATTGCTCAAAAACATTTTATTTCTTGTTGTATGACCCTAACCCTTTAATTAGTAGTGTAACCAAGCTGATACAGACCTCGGGTCCGTTCTTCGTACGTCGCTAACTCAGTTAGCAGGATTTCATTGTTGACGATTTGGCATGATCTTGGATCGTTTGGTTCTTCGAAAGACATCCTGCACTTGTTGTCATAGCAACATGTGCGCCAGCTTAAGCCTGCTCGAGAGCAGGCTTATTTCATGTAAACAAGATTAGATCACGGCTGTATAAGCGGAGGAGATAGGGAAGTCTGCCGTAGCCATGTCCATTTTTACGACTGCAACCTGTTGCGGAAGGTGCAAGAATAAGAGTTTTTCGAATTAATCGCGTATTGCGCAATAGACAGGATCCTTTAGCGCAGCGCGACAGTGTAAT
The DNA here is from genome assembly GCA_037039145.1 of Fundulus diaphanus. NCBI lineage: Eukaryota > Metazoa > Chordata > Actinopteri > Cyprinodontiformes > Fundulidae > Fundulus > Fundulus diaphanus. Next base: position 6,041,056 of record CM073132.1, on the reverse strand, counting down.
TGTAGAGAGATTTTCTTGGTGGCTGTTATAAACAAACACATCATTTAACAGTGGCTTTTAAAGAGGAAAAAGTGGTGTTGGAGCCATAAATCTAAAATATTTAAGTTATTTGCATGATGGTTTGCTTTTTATTTGTATCCTATTCAGTAAGAAGATTTGTTCGGGCCATTTTATTGTGAAGTTTAATTTACTTTGAAAGGCTTGCTTCCTGTCCAGCCGTATATTGGATTAGAAAAAACTATGGATTGATTATCTAGCCACGGAGCAATACAGTTTTACCGTGTAAACTGTGGATGACTTGGAAAAGGAAAATGTTCATTTTTTATGGATAAAGATTTTTTTTTTGTTAAAATTCCCAGTTTGCACATGTCCTTTACTTCCCGTGTCTAAGGAATGACACTGAAATTTGGATCTCTTGACATAACAAGTGCCTTTTTAAAATAAAGTATAATAATTAAAGGCTACCATTTTGTAGAATATTCTTGAATTTCACTTTTACTTGTCCCCATGTTCTAGTGGGTCCCGTGGAGGCTCTGACATAAAAGAACAAAGTAAATATGAGATTATTAAAATGCAAAAATTCATACTGTAGAAAGTGATAGAAACATCTACCATGGACAGTATTTACGCATTAATTTGTCTGCTGCTTTTTGCCAGCCCTCTCTCCTGGCTTTAACAGATTTTGAGGTGTTTTAATTAATGACTCAAATTCAGCATAACCTTCCATGCTCTTGTTCTGCTTGGGAGAAAAACTGTGGGCGTTCTTTGGCCATGCTGAACAGCCAATAGCAGCGGTGCTGATCAATGTTTCTACTATCGATACATTTCCCCTTTTAAACAAACGCATGCACGCGCAGTTGTCTCAGATAACTCAATCCAGCCATACTAATCGTAAACAACAGGTGTGTTCGAAGAACCCAATTAGCCGGATCATGATTAGCCGGATGAAATCATCTTGGATGTCTCATTTGATTTTGGATGTTTTAAGCAACGTACGAAGAACGGACCCCTCTTGTGTGACACAGACCGAGTGACAGCTGTTGGTTGGCAACAGTCATTTTTTTGGACTGTGGGAGGAAGCTGGAGTACCTGGAGAGAGAACCCACACATGCACAGGGAGAACATGCAAACTGTGCTGCATTTAATCTGTTATCAGAATTTTTATTTTATTTTTAAAGATATTGCTTCTTATTCTTGGAACAGCCTTTTAACCCTTGTTAGTACTGGATTAATTTTATTTAGGATAAAGAAACTTGTGAGGATTATTGCCTTGCAGGAAGATTGTTGTAGGTTCATATCCTATCCAGGACCCTTCCTGCATGGAGTTCGCAAGTTCTCCCATGTATAATTGGGTTCTCTCTGTGTACTCCATTGTCCCCCTAAATTCTTACATTAGTCACTCGACATTCCCCTTTGGTTTGAGTATGTGTGTGCATGGCTGTCTGTGCGGTGTGTCTGTCTTGCCTGTGACTGGCAATTTTTCCTAGGTGTACCCAAACACTAGCACAACTATGCAAGGACAATCAGGTATAGAAGATGGACTGATGTTTATTTCCTGGGGGAATCTGTTTTTATTTTATTTTTATTTTTTTATTCCTTTAAAGAAAGTTGTGATCCACAATCTTGTATCAGTCATCGTTTGTCACAAGTTAAATCTACAACCTATCAGTTTAATTTTTCACAGTTAAGAGTTTGTAGTTTGACCTTTTATAACCGTTCTTGTCTGCAGCCCCGTTTTCTTCAGCTCCTTCACCAATTTCTGTCTCTTCTGACTCCACTCTCTTCAAGCTTCCCAAGCCAAAGAAAAGGGGCTGCTCTGTTTTCAAGGTCCTTAAATACCTTTGCCTACATTCATGCAACTGTTTAACATATCAAGAGCCTTTGAATGAAGGAGCTTTTACTGACACAGAAGCCTTTTCCCACAGAAATACAGATGCACAAATTGAAACATACACAAGTGGTGATTTGGGCATAATTACACACAAAGTCACACACAAACACTTGTTGACCTGCTAATACACTGACTTCTGACTTTTCCAAGTTCAGAGGACACTAGTGTTGAGATGGGTCAGTTCAGTTTTAAGCCTGACTTTCCTTTAATTTAAACAAATTGCAGTAACACCTTAGATGACAAATTTGAGCACAAACATGTGACATGTGTCCCACAAATGTCATAGCATTTGTAGAACAAAATAAATTAATAATTGTTTACATTTAATCTTCGCCAAATGACTACAAAGCTTCAAAAGTAGCTGAGATGACCCACTTGACCAATTATGGTAGTTTGCAGAAACAGTAATTTTGCAATTTATTAGGCCCAAGCAGCTAAGCGCTGCCAAGGCCTATTGTGATAGAAGTGTTTATTATTCTCCCCTTAAATGAATTTGGGATTTTGGAGGCCTAAACATATACAAAAACATGGCTTCACAGTGCCCCCTAAAGGACTTATAGGGAAACTGGTAAATCCTAGAGATTTGAAATTTAGTACGTAGGTAGATCTCCTCAAATGAAGAAAAAATAAACGTCAGTTGGACGTATCCCCTGAGCAATGGTCCAAACCCCTAAAGGAAGTGGGCCATTTTGAATCATAGTCACCATATTGTCCCTGTCACTTGTGTCGTATTTGAGCAAACTCCTTCCACAGCTTTTGAGTTTCAGATTTCAAGATCTCTCAGGATAGTCATCACTCATTTGGGATCAAAATGATCAAAAGCTTTTTACTGCATGAAAGCATGTGGGCGTGGCCAAGCCTCAAAATCTGATGTCTTGCCATGAAAGACGAAAATGTAATACCTTCAACACAGTAGGTTGCAGCAGCACCAAACTTTCTGTGAGTCATCTCACATAAGTTCTTACTACAGTCATGTGCTCATTTAATTACAGTACTTTAGCCCCACCCACTTAAAACAGGAAGTTGCCAGTTTAACTAGTGGATTTCCTTTTTTTAAAAGCTTACTCACAACTTTCAAGCAACGTTTGATCCAAAAGAACATGTTGGATCAAATACAATTGGCTGGACGGCGTGGCCGTGGCTGAGCTGCAAATTTCCATAGCATGCTGTTTGCATACATTTAGCTCTACATCACACATGTAAGATCCAAGGTCCACATATCACCGCTTGCAGCTTTAATTGTAACTTGTTTTCCAAGTCATTGGTAAATTATTTTTTGATACACTTTAGGAACAAGAAAGTAATTTGAAACTGTTTTGAAAACATGCATGCTCAGTATGAGGGATTGCTACAAAGCCATCGACAGCCATCTACGCTCTTTAAGGAGGAGTGAATGCTGCTTGTCAAGACTTGATGTAGTCTGCTGGGTTTCCTTAGAAACAGAACTTTTTGACCAATCTGTTTAGATGACTTGATTGAATTTGACTTTGTAATGTGCCTTGAGATGACATGTGTTGTGAATTGGCGCTATATACTGTAAGTAAAATGGAATTGATTTTAAAATCAACTTTTCCTTCAAATTACATTTTAATGTCATGTTTTTGCATAGACTCCACTAAGATTATGCAGTAATTAGTTTAGGTTTAAGAGGTATTTCAGGTTATTATTTGGAGTTCCAAGGGGCTCAAATGAGAAATCTGAACAAGTAATTTGGTTCCCCCAAAAATTCATAGGATACATCTCTTAGGAGTTTCATGGGTCTCATTTATAAAAATGTGTATAAGATCCATACTAAAAGTGTACGTACATCAAAAAATATGAAAATGGTGAACGGCAAAAAAAAAGAGAAAAAAAGTCAGAGTTATAAAACTATGTGCACGGACACTAGCACGCAATTTTCCATCTGGTTCCCCCTCATGTTCTGCCCTCTACACGCCCAGATTCAACCATTAATGATTAATGCAAACCACCTTATGAATGTTAATGTGTATTATATTAAAAATGGGTCAGCTGATCCTTTGTTTGTCATGGCGTGGTGGCAACCATGAAGAAAAAGCAAAGAAACTCTGAAACAAATTCACGGAGATGAGTTTATTAAATGTGTAAATAAAAGGTAAAAGCACATATGTTAATTTAAAGGAACTTGTTAAAAATTGAACTTGATTGCAGTTTTAAGTTGGATGAAAGACTCACTGTTAGGAAAATGTGAATGTAATCATTTTATTTCTATCAAGTTACAGGTATTTGGTTTGTTTTAAGAATTTGCTTTCAGGAAGTTTTTGTTGTATTTACCCCTAGGCAGGAATAACAAATGGTTCCTTCTTTGCTTTTATAACCTCCTGACCGTTTTTAACCCCCATGCTGTAAATTCCTGAAACCTCCTGACCCAACCCTCCTGACCCCCTCTTTGATGTGTGATAATAGACGATCCTAAACTTTCCAGGGAGTGCAGTTCTCTGTTTGGGTTCATCTGTCCTTTTCTATAGAAAATGTCTAAAACTTGTGTTGTGTGGTTTTTATTCTAGGATAAAAGGGGTTATCTTTAATAACCCTATCAGCCTGGTGCCGTGACCCGGATCCCAAAATATCGGCTCGTTGACGGGTGGTCTGAGTCAAGGACCTGTCTAAAGTCCCGGGAGGTAACTTCCTCGCTGGGCCAGCGTCATAGGTTGACTCCTTTCGCCAATGAGGGATTGACGGGATCCGACCGGGAGAAAATCACACCACAGCAAGTAAGTTTTACACGACCGGTTAAAGTCCGTCGTTCAGGGTTTCGGGTGATTAAAAGTTCCCCGAACAGGTGTGCAAGCGGATTTAATCCCTTGTAATGGGTGATAAAAAAAAAAAAAAAAAAAAAATCCCCGAAAAGTTAAATCGAGAGGTTTGAGTCCCTCGAAGCAATACGACCGGTTTTCAGTCCGTCATAGAATTAAAGGTAGCTAAAAAACTCATGTTAAAGTCCTGAACGGTACCTTAAAAGAGAAAAGAAAAAAAATAGGATTAAGGTCCTGGAAGGTAGATAAACACAACGCAAAATAATTAGGATGGGTTCTGGACAAAGTAGAAGGGGAAATCCCAGAGGGGATGAAAAGTTTGTGTATCCAAGTAAATTTTAAATATTATTACAATAAATATTATTAGATATATATTTCTTAATATTAAAAATACTTGGAGAAGTGGAAGGAAAAGTATAAAATAGATGGTGTGCTGAAGGTAAATCAATGGGAAAATGTTGTGTGCCGGCTAAAATAAGCGCTAGGGTATGTGTGTGTATGTCTGTGTATGTCTATGTGTGTAAGTATATACATATAAATAAGAGCTCGAAGTAGCGCGGTGTTGGTTAATACAGGCGCGAGGTAGAGAGGAGGTTATTACGAAAAATAGAATAAATAGAATTAATGTTATGTTTATGTATCCGTCCAAAAGATAATGAAAAACAGAGGGAGAAAGCCTCAACCAGAGGGGGTGGGGTTGCCAATGGGACAGCGACTGCAGCGCTGGTCCATTGGTCAGCCGTCCTTCAGCTCCTGTTTGGTCTCACAATATTAGGCTTTAAAGAACCCGCCAGAACAATAATTCAGTAACGCAAACTATGGTAGCAACTGAAGAAGGCAGACCACCACCGTATAATCCCTTAAACCCCCCCCCCCCCCAAGGATATTTCAGATCTGTATGCAGACCTGGATGGACTGAGTAAATCAGATCATCCGTTATCTACAGACCAGTCCAAAGGATTGTATCCTATGGTGCAGGTCGCAAATCCTAATATAGGAACTCAGCAGCCTTAAACAATCCCAGTTTTCCGTCCCTGGTCGTTAGAGGAAGCTAGAAAGACTGAAGAAGGTATAATTTCTCCGCAGGAAGATCCAGAATTATGGATCCAAGGAGGGAATTTATAACTCATATGGTTTAAATGGACATGAGTTTGGACAAGCCTTACAGTCGTCAGTGGGAAAACATTGGAAAAAATAATAATAAGGGCGAATTATACAGGCAGAACCCCTCAAGGCGGAATATTTGATCATCAAGCACAAATGGGGAACGAGCAGAGACAGCAGTGGACAGCTGTAGCAGATGCCGCGCGTGCAGTTTTCCGCAGGAGAGCAGATTATGGACATTTGGGGTCCATGAAACAAAAAATAGGGGAAGACGTAGACGAGTTCAAAATACGTTTTGAAAAAGAATATAGGTTTCACAGTGGCATTCCGCACGCTGACGGAGATGACACACCATATCAGCAACAGCTAAAAAATAGGTTAATGGGAGGTTTCCAGCCGCATATCTCCGCGTGGGTTAAAAAACACTTAGTTACACTGGCAACGTCTAATGTAACCACAGTTATGGAATATGCGCGTCACGCCGAAAAAAACGTTAAAAAGGGAAGTGGTGCGTCTGGAGGGCGGACACAAATTTTCTGGGCAGATCCTACGTGTGACCCAGAAGAAATATTTGCTTTCCAAGCCACCGGACCCCTCGAGGGTGTCGAGGAGGTTTCCGAGAAGGCAGGGGCGGTAGCGACCGAGGGGGCTTTCAGCCCAAATCAGTAAAAACAGATGGGGGGTGCTGGAATTGCGGGTCACCCGACCATTTGGTCCAGGGAATGTCCCAATCAGATACAAGCACCTCATCTGCGGGGACAAGGAAGAGGCCGCAAGGGGCAGTTCTTCATGTGAGTTGTGACTAGGGGCCAAGAGCAAATGGGTATCCAGAGCCTTTAAAACAGTAGATGTGTATGGAACATGGGAGCTTTTAAGCACATTAAAAGAAAAACCATACATAGTACTTACAATTAATGGACAGCCAGTTACCTTTTTCTGCGATTCAGGAGCCTGCAAAACTTGTATAAAAGATAATCTTGGACTAAAAGCATCTAAAATGCCCATTTTTGTAAAATCAGTAAACGGTCAAACATCCCAAGAATGGATGTCAAAAGCAATTGAAATAAAAGACCCTCAAACAGGAAAAAAGGTTGTATGCTCCGGTAGTAATGTCACCAACTTGCCCCATTAATCTGCTAGGATGGGATTTAATGGAAAAATTAGGCATTGCAGTTTTTCCAACACAGGATGGAATAAAAGCTGTCCGTGTAGAACATGTAATGTCGTTGCAACAAAATCCTCCTGTGTTTTATGCACTATGCTTACCGTCTCTGCTCCAAATAAAAGAGAAAAGCAAACTTATGCATAATGCTAGAAGCACATTATCAAATCCAGAGGATGAAACTCCGTTAGCTGATCTACAAACCACTATGAATGTGTGCTTAACCTCAGATGAAAAGTTTGAAAAACAGTTCCTAAAACAGGAAACTACAATTGTGGCTACACAAAATATGTACACAGATGGGAGATCATTCGCAGCAGTTACTGTTATGCTTTCTACACAGATGCAAAATTTGTATGGCTTACCATGGGAACCTTTTTTGTCATTGTTTAAGACCAATAAAGCAGAGTGGAGAGATACAGGCCCGCGTTTAAAAGCTGCAGAAAGACCGTCTCATTTTCAGCTGTGTCCACACAAAACAGGCTGGCTTTATAGCCCTAGTACAGAACTATGGAAACAGCCTTACAAAGTTCTGTTCGATGCAGAACCTCGTGTTCAAGATTTAGCATGAGACAAAATAATCCAACATTCTTTGCTATCAGAATCCGAGGAAAATTATTTAAAAGGTGTTCCAGATGCTTTGTGGTCTACAGGAACAACTGATGTAGGATTATTGACAACAATAGAACCAGTTAAAATAGTTCCTAAATTAAAGTACAGGCCGCGGATAAAACAGTACGGGCTAAAATATGAAGAACAGGAGGGTATAATGGCAGATATAAAAATTTCATTGGATGCAGGAATAATTAGACCATGTCTAGATTCTCAGTTTTGGTCTGATTTTACTTTCAAGGAAGAGAAAAAATATACGTACACACGCCTGCCGTAGGGATTTGTAGACAGTCCTACAATTTTCATCCAGGCTATTTTAACATGCTTGGAGAGCTTTAATCCAAAGCATGGAAGCCAAGTGTTAATGTATGTAGATGACCTTTTAGTTGCGTCTAAAACAGCCGAACAGTGTAGGGCAGATTCTTTGCAGCTGCTACATCATTTGGCTAAAACAGGAAACAAAGTAAGCAAAGATAAAATGCAGTGGGTGCAGAAACAAGTCCGTTACTTAGGCCATGTTATCTCAGCAACTGTCTTAGCTCTACCAAACTATCAAAAGCTATTCATCCAAACAGTCGACTTTAAAGCTAGTTTTACAACTTCTGTGTTGTTACAGACTCGTGGTGATAAGCTCAAACCTGTAGCAGCAGCCCTACCCCCGTGTCTGCAGGCAGTTTGTGCAACTACCGTGGCTGTAGAAAGTTCAGCTAAAGTGGTCTGGTTTCATTCAACCACATTCTTAGACCCCCATGTAGTAGATGTACTACAATTTGGTCTTTCTGATATTTGCCTATAGAAAAAAAACAGCAAATCATTGTTCTAGAAGTGTTGTTAATTAGAGAAACAGTGCCAATTGCAGAAAAGCAAATGTGGATAAAAAATTGAGCAACAATGAATCTAGAAAGATTCTATAGTTTGTGACAGAGCAGTTCTCCCTAACAGCTTAGTCCAAGCAGCAGCTGTTTTGAGCCATGGGCAATTGCCATGTCTCAAAAAAGGAGGGATAACTATAATACAGCAACATATGGATTTATTTCATAGCATTTAATTCATACAAAAAAATATTTTTTTTTGTAAAGCATGTACGATCTGTGTTAAAAATTACCCTCATTTTAATTTTAGATCAGAATAGTGAAGGTTTCCAGAACTAAAGGAACCTTTTGAAGTGATGCATATGGATTTTAATGAACTGACAAAGTGGCCCTTACAAATACTGTCTGGTAATGATTGATGCATTTACAAAATGGGTTGAAATGATCCCAGCAAAGCACACAGATGCACTGACAGTAGCTAAAGCTATATGCAAAGTTGTTGTTCCAAATTTTGGCATCCCACAGAAAATCTACAGCGACAATGGTCCTCATTTTGTGAACCAGGTGATTCAGCAAATGGCAAGCAGGTTACAGATAACCTTAAAGAATCACTTTACATATCGTCCACAAAGTGCACGACTTGTGAAAAGGACAAATGGGACAGTTAAATCCAGACTTAAAAAGTGCATGGAAGAAACAAAGGGGTCATGGCCAGAGTGTCTGGACCTAGTAAAACTGTACATGAGAATAACTCCAACGAGCAGTGGTTTGACTCCATTTGAAATAATATATGGCAGACCATATAAATTACCACTGTTCACAATACAGACGCCACCTGATGAGGAAGACAAGACTCTAGCAGACTATATGAGAGAAATGTTGCAGTCTAAAGAAGTGTCCAATGCAAATTTACTGCCAGGAGAATCTTTGTCTCCACAGGATCCACAAGCAGTGAGACCAGGAGACTGAGTGTTCGTCAAAGTTATCAGGAGGAAAAACTGGGCGAGCCCAAGGTGGGAAGGACTATTCCAAGTGCTCCTGACCACGCCAACAGCTGTGAAGATAGCTGAGAGACCATCCTGGATTCACCTCAGCCACTGTAAGTTACAGAGAGTGTTAAGTACCTAAAGGTTGGAACAGTGAGGAAGTCCGACTTCAAAGGGGTTTGGTTTTTTAGGGCCACTCGTCTCAACGTCGGTGAAGAAATCAACTGATCCCTGTTCTTTAGAGTCCTGGGTAACATTAACATCTCTGCTAACCTAGCAAAAATGGGGTTCCCATAGAGATGGGGCCTTCTTTTGCGTTATGGCTGTTGCGTGCATTATTTGTTTGAGTCCAGATCCAATGAGTGAGAGAGGAAAGAGGTTCATCCACTCCACTGCCATGAAGATTTGGCTGGGTAATATCCCAAACCATTACGATGACAACCTATGGGAAACTAATGTCACAGGCTATCCCACCAAGATGAAGGCTGTTATGCCTAAAAGATTGAAACATCCAGTGTGTATTCGCTCACCTGGAGGGAACGATACGGTGAAGAACGTACACCAGCTGTTCTACTTGGAAACCAAAAGTCAACTTTCCTACAGAGGGTGGCTGGTTCCTGTGTGGAGGAGACAGCATTTACCCATCACTGCCCCTCAGCTGGTTAGGTACATGTGCACCTGTGTTTGTTTCTGACCACACTGTTATCATCTCAGCTCAAGCTGTGAAGGACCATCATTCCTCTGATAGGAGGAGAAGAGAACTCAGCTCCAGCTCAGTTTTCCAGCCCCATGATCCCATATGGGGTTCCAACGTTCCCTCTGAACATAAGCACTGGAGCACAGCGAATAAAATAGGACTTTCACTTTTCCCATGGTTTGGAGTTGGTAAATCTATGCTGATGATTGAGACATTGGACTACAGAATGAAGACTCTAGTGAACATGACGATGGACATCAACAAAGGACAAAACAAACAATTAAGTGAAATGCGTTTAATGGTACTGCAAAACAGAATGGTTTTGGACATGTTAACTGCTAGCCAAGGTGGTGTATGTGTAATGATTTGAATTTCCTGCTGTACGTATATTTCTGATGCAAATGAAACTCATATTACTGAAGCTATGTCTGCCTTAAAGAATCTGCAACGAGCAATGTCCCAGGATGCTGTTCCTCTAAGTATGGACTTCCTCTCCTGGTTCTTTTCAGGATCGTGGTGGCACCTTTTACTGAAAATAATGACACTCATTATTATTGTTATTATTTTTTGTGTTTTTACTGCTTGTGTAATTCCATGTCTAAAGTCTATGATTGCTAAAACTATAGGAAATGTAATGTTTCAATATCAAATGCTTTCACAAATCCCTCTTGAAGAAGTACACCCCGTAGTTTAACTTTTCCCTTGTTAAATGCTTAACAAAATGACAGTCTCATTGAAAATGCAGAATGCAAGAAAAGAATACTTGAAGTAGGTTAAGTTAAGCTTTAAATAAAAATGATTAAAAGGGGGGAAATGTTAGGAAAATGTGAATGTAATCATTTTATTTCTATCAAGTTACAGGTATTTGGTTTGTTTTAAGAATTTGCTTTCAGGAAGTTTTTGTTGTATTTACCCCTAGGCAGGAATAACAAATGGTTCCTTCTTTGCTTTTATAACCTCCTGACCGTTTTTAACCCCCATGCTGTAAATTCCTGAAACCTCCTGACCCAACCCTCCTGACCCCCTCTTTGATGTGTGATAATAAAGACAGAAGGACAGAGATGACCCGGCGGCAGACGATCCTAAACTTTCCAGGGAGTGCAGTTCTCCGTTTGGGTTCATCTGTCCTTTTCTATAGAAAATGTCTAAAACTTGTGTTGTGTGGTTTTCATTCTAGGATAAAAGGGGTTATCTTTAATAACCCTATCACTCACATAGCTGTGCTTCATGTTGAAATTCCTCTGAGGCTGATGAGGAGTGAGAGGTTTCACCGGTGATGAAGAATCCATGCCTCCCCCTAACCAACCCCTGCAAAAAGAATTTTAGGAAGCTGATGGGAGGATCCACAGCTAAGCGATTTATGGTGTACGATCGGTATTAGAGCACACCTTTCCTGCTCTGGGTTTGGAGACGACCAAGCACCTGGGGGGTGTAGCCACTGTCCCCTGTAGGTTATAGCTGAAGGCAATGCTTGAAGTCTAAAGCGTCATTTTCAGTCATCATCATCGGCCAGAAAATCTTTGATCCCTGAAAATGCGTTCCCTCCCAATTCTCCCTTTGGTAAGGTCTTCCAGTAGTGCCACATCCACTGCGCAGCATTACGCATGAGTGTATTTGACTGATTAAAGCTGTTAAAGTAATTGCCTCATACCATGTCACAATTAATCTGTGGTACACATCATTTGGGAAAGGAATGTGACGGTAGAAAACCCAGATATAATGTTTATATATATTTTTATGTATAGTTATATGTCACCAGTGCAAGCATGAATACCACTGCAGTTTTGAATGCTTATGATAAAGTTGATCTATGATTAAAGTTTGATATGGAGTGAAATTGAGAGTTCATGCAGTTTGGCTCTACGGGCCACCGTAGTGGCTGCAATTCACCACTTTACCATCTGCATCGCCAATTTTCCTTGTCTCGAGCTTACACCTGGATCAGAGTTGCAGTTCCATCCAGTTTTTCAAAAGATGCAAACTTTTGACATACACGAGTTTCAGGCCCTATTCGGACTTTTCCCTCAGACTGACTTTTCATGTAAGCCTAAATTGGTGGACTGCGAACCTACCATTTTGTGACTCACTCAGCGGACCCGCTGTTTAGCAAGTCCCAACGCTCTGTTGTTTGTCACGACGCACTATTTTCCAAGATGGCGACAACTGGTGCTCTGTACTAAGCAGAGAGTGATGAAGTACTTAGTGACAGTGATGGGAGTTCCGTGGAGCTATTATCATCTGATAGCGATATGGATTTTTTTAGAAGAGTTTCTTGGCAGAAACCGGACTTTTGACGGAATCCAGCCGTACCTATTTCCAGTGCAAACTCAGTCGGGTCCTACAGTATATATATATATATATATATATATATACGCGTGTGTGTGTGCGCGCGCTCGCTCCGCTGCAGCACGGCTGCAGTGGAGGAGAGATCGCGCTGAAGTGACTTGAGTTATATTTGCCCCGTAGTAAATAGGGCAGGTGGTCATTATTGTATAAATATTAAAATATAAAAGCGTGGAGGGATACCACATCACATGTGGTATCCCTCCGCCCCTCTGGTCGGAGGGATACCATCCCCGCAAATTCTAAATTAAAAATAAAAAAATTAAAAATAACTTACCGAAAATCCTCGCTCTCATGTCATGTTCAAAACATTCTTCTTCGAAATGGTTGCTGCATATGACGTGTTTACTCTCTGGCCAGAAGTTAGATGGCAAATCCGCTCTCTTCAAGTTGGCAATCCAGCGATGAGCCCGGTGGCTCATGAATCGGAAAGTTGAAATAAGCAATATGCTGGTGAAGATTCTCATCCAGGTCATGGTCATTCCAAAAAAAGTAAAAAAAAAAAAAAAGGCTGGTGCATCCCAAGGACAAAACCCCCAAACCTAAGATGAGCGGAGTGGTGTATGCAGTTCAGTGCAGTGAGGAATGTTCTGATCTTTATATTGGAGAAACCAAACAACCTCTCCAAAGACGCATGGCTCAACACAGGAGAGCTACCTCCTCAGGACAAGACTCTGCTGTCCACCTACACCTGAAGGACAAAGGACACTCTTTTGAGGACCAAAATGTTCACATTTTGGACAAAGAAGACAGATGGTTTGAAAGGGGTGTGAAGGAAGCCATCTACGTTAAGAGAGAAAAACAGTGGCAAAATACACAGACAGAATTACACTCTAAATCAGTAATGAAAAACAAGTTAAGACCAAAAAGGCAAAAATAATATGCATGATTGTACAAGCAACACCCAAGAGTAGCTAACATGTATGCAAATGGACATTAGCATCTGAGAGACAATGTAAAAATTAATTATCAGAATCAGTGAAACCATAAGCCTGGTGTAAACATTGAGTTTGTTGTAAACAGCAGCTGGGAAGACTGACCTGTGGAAGCTCTCCTTTGAGTATCTGGGATGCAGCAGTCAGTCACTGAAATAGTTCTCCAGCTTTGCAACAGCTCCATGCATGGAGAGGGAGACATTGTCCATCAATTATGTTATTTTTCTCACAGCCCTTTTGTCTCCCACCAGCTACACTAGGTCCAGGGGGCATCCCAGGACAGGGTCAGAGTTTATACAGCCACTTCCTCTCAGCTACACGTAAGTAATCTGTATTTTATAATGGCATTACTTTTACGTTTTATAGTTAAATCATTCCATTTCTAATGCAATGAAAATATTGTAAAATATAATAAGAAAACAGTGCTACCTACTGGATCAGTAATTACCGTAGCCAGTAGATGGCCAGTAACCTGGCAAGCCAGATTGATAACATATACACAAATACCACGAGAATTTGGCTTGCAGGCAAGGCTAGTAGTAGTATTTAGTAAGTTACAAATCTTTGTGTTCTTTTAACTTCCAGGTAAGTATTTGCAGAGGTAAGTATAAAAGAAAAACAAGTCACACCTCTGTTTTAGACTGGTCAGCATTGCCTCATCCCTATGAATGGGCTGCACAACTAAGTCATCATTAGCACATGCATCAAAATCACACACACCATGGTAGTCCAGTAATGAGCAACTGCCCCTATATCTGCCAGTAATATGAAGGACTTTTCCTAAGTTTGTGCTGACCTTGCTCCACAATAAAATATCCACAGTCAATCTAGTTTTGAGTGTTAGGAACAAGTCTCTCCAGTGGATCATACACACACTGTTATTATAAGCTTTAGACAAGTTTTTTTTTAAATGTTGAATGCAGTAGCAATAGTTTAAGCCTTGTGATTAAAAGCAGTGTAAAAGTGAGCTGCATAGGTCCTCTGTAAGTTGTAAATACATTTCAGATGTTTCACAGTATGTTATTTTACAGAATTATTGGCCTCAAAGCTTCCAGCTCTCTCTTACCCCATTTACACTAACCCTTTTTAACCGTGCCGAGACCAGTCCGAGCTCGGTAACCGAGATAACTATCGAGTGTAAATGGAACGCAATCTGAACTGAACCGAGCCAGACACAACTGGACCGCGCTAAATGCAGACCAGTTCCATGTGTGGGCTCGGCCCGGTTCTTCAGTAGCCCAGTTCTCTAATAAAAAAGAGCGCATGAGCAGACCGCGTCTCCTTACAGCTAGCTGACATTTCAGACATTCATAAAAATACTAGCTTCCCTACCGTGACACACGGTTTCCAGTGATGATCTGCTTAGCAGTGTGATGAACCTCAGCGCCTGTCGTTGTTTCCTACGTCTGTAAATCCTTATTAGACGTTTGTTTGTCTTATCCATTTCCCAAAAGCCGACTCTATCAAGTAAATTCACCAAAAGTTGCCGTCTTCGCCTGACTCTCCACAAACAACGAAATATAACCAAACATAACTTCCTGAATGTTACGGGTGCCGCCATTTTTATTTGCTTGATTTCCTCTCTCAGTCCCAGAGAGCAGTAGTACCGCAGATCGTCACTAGCAGGCGAGGAAACCAAGGAACCGAGATAGCGTGATGTGTAAACGGTCGTCAGAACCAAGCTCGGCTTGGTTAACTGATCCAAGCTCGGACCGAACTCGGCATGGATCGGTTTAACAAGGGTAGTGTAAATGGGGCTTCTGTGTTAAATAATGTACTCAGCTTCTTGCCTCTGCTTACCACCTTTTCAGCCTGCTGGAGTTGAGCTTGACAAGCGAACAATGCATTATACCTCATCCACCTATAAGCCCCATTTACACTACCCTTGTTAAACCGATCCACCATAGGTACCATGTAAGTACTGTTAGGCACCCCAATTTTTTTCATGTTGATACTCTGGCTGGTGTATGTACCATAAAAACCTTGATTGAATTGTATTAAAATTGATAGCTTTGAGTCAAATGTAATGATGTTGTTTAGAATGTGATAGAGTTAGTCCGTATCAATTAGGAATCTGAATGAACTTTATGATAACTCTTGTTAATTTGGCTGTGTAAGTAAACTGAAGTTTACTCAGTGATTAAATATTAAAATTTTAATCTGTCCAATTTTATATAGTTAAACCTAAGTCATCACAAAACTTCTTAAACACATTGTAACTCTGTTTTGCTCTGCAGACAGAGTCTTATTCTTATTCATCATCATTTTGCACCACTGCTTGGAATCACTTTGAGAAATAGAAATAAAAAGGATGGATACGAAAAAAAAGACAAACATGAACTAGACACACTGATAAAATAAGTTGGTCATAGGAAGATAGAACAGTATAGATAAAACAAAAGTGCTTCATCTACATTAAACGTTTTCAGTGTAGGGTATTTTCAGTTTTTTGGCATCATGTTTTAAAGTCAGAGACCTTCGGACAAAGTCGCAGTTGTATTGGTGTGTTAACTCCTCAAAAAGGAGCTTAATGCTGGCTAAGCATGACTGGCAGGATGAGTGACCTCACTGAAAACCTTCAGCGCACACAAACAACAACCTCGTACACGCAGAGAGAGAGAGAGAGAGAGAGAGACAGAGAGAGACAGAGAGAGAAAGAGAACAAAAATTATGCTAGCTTTCTCTTAAATGGAGACTTCTGGATTGGTGCCTTGTGAAAGAGGGACAGATCTCCCTTTATTCCATCAAGTATGTCTGAATTTAAATATCTTCTTCTCTTACAGGTCATTAATTAGCAATATATCTGCCCACATGTCAGCATTAGAAATAGATTATTTTTAAACTAAATGAACACTATTTTGTAATTCACTTTGATATTTTCCACAAACCTGAAACGATAAAATGAGAGTGCAATATTATTTTTGACAGTTACCCGCAACATCTAAAAACTGAAGAAAGTCAGCTCAATCTACATAATGACCAAATATTTTTCCCTTCAAACGAAACTTCTTGTATTCCCTGAATGCTTTTGTGAACATATTTTCTGCAATAGAGTATGGTGCAAACTAGGTAAATTATATCCACCAATATAAAGAGTCGATCCATGTCCATCCTCCCAGCTGGGCTGTTGTAGTTTTGATTACATGTAATTCAGTGTGACCAGATGTCCCCGATTTCTGGGGACAGTCCCCATTTTGGATAACCTGTTTCCAGCAAAAGCTGTACCCGGACATTTCCCCGATTTCAGTGTATCATGATGGAGTAAAAAGATTTAGCACAACAAGAGGTATTTACCCGATCCTGCTGCTGTTCCGATGTAGAAGAGCCTTGCCGGACGCACCTTCCCTGCCCCGTTGGCATTGCAGTTCAGACAAAACAAACCAATCCCCAGACAGAGATTTGTCGTCATCACCCCTGTTGTAATTGAAGCTGAGCGGGAAAATTTTTAAGTTGTTAGGTTTAGGGTGAGGTATAAACTCCCAAAGGTTAGTATGTGTGTGTGTGTGTGTGTGCGCGCTTGGTTGTGTGTATGTGTGTGTGTGAGAGAGAGAGAGAGAGAGAGAGGCCTACTTGTTCCTTCAGCTTCTCTTTATCGAACCAACATGTTAAAGTTGGATCTTTCCTCTGAAGATCACCCACATTTGCTGGGAGATGGATATCAGGAAACTGAAATGGTACAGAGACACATCTGTTCGCCTGACTGTGCCGCTGAAGTTCTCTCTGCTTCTCTCAGCCTTGGATTTACCGGATTTAGCTGACCCCATTTCTTATACTTCCCCAAAAAGCAGTAGCTTACTCAAAGCTTCTAGTACACTCTGAGCCCTTGTGGTAATCATGCTGTACACTTCAGGTGTTGTGTGTAGGTGTGCCACTGGCTCTACTTTGCAGAGTGTTTCCGTTTGCTGCAGCAGATCTCAATAGAGGCCCGGACGTCACGTGACCAACTTGGTTTACACCGCCATATTGGCAGGCTCAGGAAGCATAGAAATTAACGAGAGGAATGGATGAGAGCAGTCAACTTTCTCATTGCGATATACAGTGATACACAACTAAACCCAATAGATAAAAAATTAGTGATCAATATTTAACTCCTGGTGTGCTTTTTAACACAATTCATCCACAGGACTCCCGAATTAGAAATACCCGGACATTTACAAATGAACTTTGCCTCACACTACACTGGAGAATTGCGGAAGGTCTACAAAAGTCTTGAGGGATATAATTGGACTCAGTCAGGACTTGTGGCTGAGATTGTGCTGTGGAGTTTAACACAACGGGATTGTTTCATTGTTACTACAAGGGTGAGTAGCCAACAGTTATGCTAGCATAAGCTATGTTAACATTAGACAGCAACTAGTAGCTGAAATAGCAAGTTTTATGGCGAATGATCTTTGTGAATGATTATGGTCATTTAATCATTCACAAAGATTAAGTGACCCCTCCCTTACCCTGCCTTAAAATAACAATATGAACAAAATACTCACTTGCCTAATATTTCTTCACAATGTAGAATGAGAAGCGGTAGGATTGACTATCCAGTCAGGCATTGTACTGGATCACACATTGTGTAAAATTTGGATTAGGCCTATGCAGGCTGCTGATTTAAAATTTTAGCCAATATTATATACAGAAACAGTCATGATCTCATGATTGGTTGTTTGCTATACTGGCCTTTCTGTTCCTACAGAAATGTTTTCCTACCAATGTTAGGAAAAGGTTCTGGCTACAGTACTGTTGCAATGCTGCGGAAAAAAAATTGGTTGGCAAATCATTACCATGGAAACTGTGTACACAAAAATGTAATGTAATAGCTAGCAATACTGTTGTAAAAGATAAAATAAAAAAGATAAAAGACTGTCATGATTTTGGCACTGCTGTCTGGTTTCTCATGTCCCAACACCCGCTTAGCTCCGCCCATTCCTCATCACCTCAGATCTGTTCCACCTGCTCCTAACAGTATATAACCAGCTTTTTGACAAGACAGCAGTGCCAGTTTATTTCAAGCCAGTGGTGAGATCTATTCCAGCGTTCTTTATTCTGATTTCCTGATCCTGACCTGTTTTACCTCCTGACCTTTGAGCCTGCCTGTTCCCCGCCTGTCTGTGTATCGTATTGGACCTGCTACCTGACCACCGAGCCTGCCTGACCTCGTCTTGCCCTCCAGTCTGACCGTGTACCGAACCTGGATCTGTGTCCCGACCTCGTCCTGGATCTCCCTCTGGCGCTTCAGCTGACATCTGACCACCTGGCTCTGACCTTGGATCTCATCCCCGACATCGGCTTCTGGTTCGTCCTCCTGATCTTCCTGCTCACGATTGCCCTAGCGGTTCTGACCTCCTGCCTGTCCTCCGACCACCGATACTTCTGCTTCAGGGACATTCTGGGCGGCAACCGCCGCGCCGGATTAGCAGCCCGCCAGCAGGGATCTACCTCCGCTACTAGATCTGAACTGGACATTAAGACCAGGTTAGTGACCGACACGTTGGTGCGCAAACACTTTCTGATAAGCGTGGTCACTAACCTGTTGTCTCCTCCTGCAGAGGCTCCCGCTGTAGACGCTGACGCCTCCCGCTCCGCGTCTGATTTTAATAAACTTTTAAACCTAAACTGTTTGTCTGCCTCGAATACTGGGTCCACTTGTTCCGAGCCTAACAGAATAAACTGGCCCGACATGGACACATCGGTTGACAAACAGTGGCGGTCGGGCGTAGAGAATTCCATTTCTCAGTTAAAATCAGGCATGCAGGAGATTCTTTTTCACCTACGTAATCAGCCAGCTCCCGCTCCGACACTTCCGCAGACGTCGTCCTCCGACGCTGCGTCACCAGTTGCTAGGCAGATTTGTCAGGAGCCGCGGCTGTCACCTCCAGAGTTGTTCAGAGGTGATTCTGGTCAGTGCCGGGCTTTTCTCACACAGTGTGAGATCCAGTTTGAATTACAGCCCTCAGCTTATCCATCAGAACGTGCTAAAGTTGCGTACATCATCTCCCTTTTAGCAGGCAAAGCCAAGCTCTGGGGAACTTCTGAGTGGCAGAACGATTCCAGTATCTGTCACTCCTACCGAGCTTTTTCACAGGAGTTAGTTCGTGTCTTTAGTCCTGTTCTTCCCTGTCGAGAAGCAACCCGAGGACTGTTGGCTCTGAGACAGGGTAAGAGGTCGGTGGCTGAATATATTATTGACTTCCATCTGCTTTCATCGGAGAGTCGCTGGAATGAGGACGCCCAGATGGACGTTTTTATTACGGGGCTTAATGAGAGGATTAAGGACCAGTTATCAACCCAAGACTATCCACAGACACTAAAGCAACTGGAGGACTTGGCCACCCGTATCGACCTTCGACTGATAGAACGAAGCAAAGAACGGAGGGCGATGACATCATTTCCTCCTCGCTCCATTACTCCTGTATCTACTGGAGTTCCTTCGCCTGCTCGGTCATCGGAGCCCGGACCGTTGCAGCTGGGACGGACACGTTTGACCAAAGAAGAGAGGTTAAGACGTCATCAGCTGAACTTGTGTTTGTACTGTGGCGGTGAGGGTCACCGCGTAAGATTGTGCCCGTCGAAAGGGCCAGGCTCAGCGGAGCAGGGGAGAACTTTACTGAGCCACACCAGACTTTCTGCCTCCCTAGACCTTTTGCTTCCTGTCACGCTCATGGTTAATTCTAAGTGTCACAACCTGTCTGCCCTTGTTGATTCTGGCTCAGACACGGAGCTTATGGATGAGGGGCTTGCCAGAAGCCTGGGGATCAGGCTCCTTCCGTCCCCAGCATCACACAAGGTGGTTGCTTTAGATGGACACCAGATTAACCATTCTCATCTTATTTCTGAACCTGTAGAGCTTCTGGTAGGGGGTAATCATATTGAGAAGCTCTCTTTTATGATTATCGAATCGCCACAGGTTCCTATAGTGTTAGGGCTTACCTGGTTAAGAAGACACAATCCTCAAATCGACTGGCAGAAGATTGAGGTGCTAGGTTGGGCTTCATCTTGTGCTGGTACCTGTTTACGGTCTGCTCGGCCTAAGCAGGCGCCTGACAATGAGGTGGAGGAGGTTTATCCTGACCTTTCCAAAGTCCCAGTTGAGTATCTTGATCTGAAGGAGGTGTTTAATAAATGCAAGGCCACGGCGTTACCTCCACACCGTCCATATGATTGTGGCATCGATTTGTTGCCTGGAGCAACACCCCCTAGGGGCAGGTTGTACTTGCTGTCTGTGCCTGAGTCTCAGGCCATGCAAAAATATGTTTCTGATTCTCTCAAGGCAGGGATTATTCGTCCCTCTTCATCTCCAGCTGGGGCAGGGTTTTTCTTTGTGGGGAAGAAGGATGGCTCTCTCAGGCCATGCATCGATTACCGGGGATTAAATGAAATAACAGTTAAGAATCGGTACCCTATCCCCCTTATCAACTCCGCTTTTGACCAGATTCAGGGAGCTAGCATCTTTACCAAATTAGATCTACGTAATGCGTACCATTTGGTACGGATCCGAGAGGGGGATGAATGGAAGACAGCCTTCAACACCCCTACTGGTCACTATGAGTATCTGGTAATGCCTTTTGGCCTCACTAATGCTCCGGCACCGGACTACCGTGAGGGACAAAGGGTTTGGCTCTCCACAAAGGACCTGCCGTTGAGAGTGGATAGTAGGAAGCTGGCACCTTGATTCATTGGGCCATTCCCTATTGTTAAGGTGGTGAACCCGGTGGCTGTCCGCCTCCGGCTTCCCCGCACTATGAGGATACATCCTACATTTCATGTGTCCCGGGTCAAACCTGTTGCCACATCTAGGTTCGTGCCCGCCACCAGACCCCCTCCACCCACCCGACTCATCGACGGGGATCCGGTCTACACCGTTAACCGTATCCTGAGGTCTAGAAAGAGAGGCAGAGGGATCCAGTACCTGGTGGACTGGGAGGGGTATGGGCCTGAGGAGAGGTCCTGGATTCCTGCCAGATTCATTCTGGACAAGACTCTGATACAGGCCTTTCATAGGGACCACCCTGACCAGCCCAAAAGGGCGTCTGGAATCCGCCCTTAAGAGGGGGGGCTCTGTCATGATTTTGGCACTGCTGTCTGGTTTCTCATGTCCCAACACCCGCTTAGCTCCGCCCATTCCTCATCACCTCAGATCTGTTCCACCTGCTCCTAACAGTATATAACCAGCTTTTTGACAAGACAGCAGTGCCAGTTTATTTCAAGCCAGTGGTGAGATCTATTCCAGCGTTCTTTATTCTGATTTCCTGATCCTGACCTGTTTTACCTCCTGACCTTTGAGCCTGCCTGTTCCCCGCCTGTCTGTGTATCGTATTGGACCTGCTACCTGACCACCGAGCCTGCCTGACCTCGTCTTGCCCTCCAGTCTGACCGTGTACCGAACCTGGATCTGTGTCCCGACCTCGTCCTGGATCTCCCTCTGGCGCTTCAGCTGACATCTGACCACCTGGCTCTGACCTTGGATCTCATCCCTGACATCGGCTTCTGGTTCGTCCTCCTGATCTTCCTGCTCACGATTGCCCTAGCGGTTCTGACCTCCTGCCTGTCCTCCGACCACCGATACTTCTGCTTCAGGGACATTCTGGGCGGCAACCGCCGCGCCGGATTAGCAGCCCGCCAGCAGGGATCTACCTCCGCTACTAGATCTGAACTGGACATTAAGACCAGGTTAGTGACCGACACGTTGGTGCGCAAACACTTTCTGATAAGCGTGGTCACTAACCTGTTGTCTCCTCCTGCAGAGGCTCCCGCTGTAGACGCTGACGCCTCCCGCTCCGCGTCTGATTTTAATAAACTTTTAAACCTAAACTGTTTGTCTGCCTCGAATACTGGGTCCACTTGTTCCGAGCCTAACAAAAGACGATAATAAATTACGCTCACCTGAAGCTACCTGATGTGAAATGTTCACTGCACAAGCGGAATCCATTGAGTAATGGGATCCAGCATTTGGTTTTCTTCATTGTGCTCCAAGCTTGTTTAATAGCAGAAATCCATTTTTCCCTCCTAACAAGATCTTTAGGGATGTGATGAAATGCTCTGTCTTTTAAATTCCCTCTGAGGTTTGTGCATCCAAGGGCACAACACGAGTCAACCATCGTCGCGAAACTGTACAACTGTTGATTAGTCACAACCTTATCTTGCCAATATGATGCCTGGTGGTTGTGTGACGTTTATAATGGGAACATCATTACCCAGAATAACTGCATATAGGAGCTTTGTGGCAAGAGCTACTGGCATGAAAAAGCTGTGCCCATCAACAGTCAAATAAACTCCTCTCCATGAATGCAGCTTATAGAAAAAGAGGACAAAACAACTGTCTGAAATCCCCCATTATCACACAGTGCGGTGTGACGCTAAAGATTAACTAGTACTGGTATTGTAGATGAGATAAAAATTACTTTATTGTCCCACAGTGGAGAAATTTGGGCATGACAGTGGCAAACACACAGACAGTTACACACAATTATTAGCAATGAAAGAAGAAAAAAGAACAAGCCAATCTAATCTAAAGTTAGCTCTAAAGAAACACTAAGAGTAGAAGTTAAAAACTAAATACCAGAGTAAATAAATATAAATATTGCACAGTGAAAAAATACATTTTTAACAGTGTAAAGACTCCATCCTCTTTACATAACACATGATAATACTATATGCAATGTGCATGATAGTGCAGCAGCATACCAAAGTAGCTGAGGCATGTGCAAGTTACCTTAGCATCTGGGGACAGTATAAACGGTTATTGATCGGATCGGATGTTCCACCATTAGCATGATGAACACAGTTATTGAGTCTGTTTTCATTTGTATGGGTAGCATCTTTTGAAGCATGCTGGACAGTTGGTCTGGGAACAGAACAAAACAGGGATGGTTTTGACTGATTGGTAAGGGGGAAAAAATACTGAGTGTGGCCTAGTGCATTACATAAATATCATCTTATATCTTGCTTAGAAGAATGGAAAGGGGGATTCTCAGCAGTTATGTTTATAATGACAATTATTGGAAATAAACTGCCTGCCACTAGAATATGTTCTCATAATGACTACAACCCCGCTCACAACCAGTGGACTTACTTTTGTGGGCAATGGTCAGCGCCTCATCCCAATGAACTGTTTTGTACCGTGTCTGGCTGCCATGAAGACTACACAAACAGTTGTGCTGACTTCTCTGCTGTGTGTGGGTCATGTTCTCAAATCCACACTTCCAGTTCTGATATAACCATCCTCAAAAGCTGTTCCAGGATCATCGTCTCAGATACACTCCTGATCAAAATCTTAAGACCAGTCAACAAATTGCAAGAATTTGCATTTTGCACTATTGGATCTTAAGAAGGTTCTAAGTAGAGCTTCACAATGTTAAAAGGACAAATCAGTGCAAGAGACAAGAACATTTGAGCAGGGAATTGTCTGAAAACTGCATTTACACTCAAACATGATTTTTTCAGCTGATCAAAAGTTTAAGACCATAGTCTTTAAAAGCCAAAAGCTGTGCAAACATCTGGATTCCATGTCATTTTCTGTGAAGTCTTTACACTGTCAAGACCTCCTGATGGCAAAAGCAAAAAAGCTCACTGACTTTGAACGTGGTAGGATTGTTGAGTTGCATAAGCAAGGCCTCTCACAACGTGCCATCGCTGCTGAGGTTGGACGCAGTAAGACAGTCATTTTGCATTTTTTAAATGATCCTGAGAGTTATGGAACAAAAAAGTCAAGTGGTAGACCCCAAAAAATTTCACCAGCTCTGAGCCGCAGGATCCGATTGGCTGTCCGTCAAGACACGGGACGATCCTCTACCCAAATTAAGGCCATTACTGGTGCTGACTGCAGCCCAATAACCATCAGACGGTATCTGCGAGAGAAGGGCTTCAGAAACAAAAAACATCTTCAAAGGCCACGTCTTCTTCAACGCCACAGAATTGCCTGTTTGGACTTTGCAAGGATGCACCAAACATGGGACATTGAAAGGTGGAAGAAAGTTGTTTTCTCTGATGAGAAAAAATTTAACCTTGATGGTCCTGATGGCTTCCAACGTTACTGGCATGACAGGGAGATCCCACCTGAGATGTTTTCTACACGGCACAGTGGTGGGGGCGCCATCATGATTTGGGGTGCGTTTTCCTTCAATGGAACAATGGAGCTTCAGGTTGTGCAGGGGCGTCAAACAGCAGCTGGCTATGTGGAGATGTTGCAGCGGGCATCCCTCATGACTGAGGGCCCTCGTCTGTGTGGTAATGATTGGGTTTTTCAACAGGACAATGCTGCAGTTCACAATGCCCGCCTGACAAAGGAGTTCTTCCAAGAGAATAACATCACTCTTTTGGACCATCCTGCATGTTCCCCGGATCTAAACCCAATTGAGAACATTTGGGGATGGATGGCAAGGGAAGTTTACAAAAATGGACATCAGTTCCAGACAATAGATGCCCTTCGTGAAGCCATCTTCAACACTTGGAGCAACGTTCCCACTAGCCTCCTGGAAACACTGGCATCGAGCATGCCTAAACGATTGTTTGAAGTCATCAACAAGAATGGTGGAGCTACTCATTACTGAGTCCTTTTTTTTGACATTTTGATTTCTGTTTTGGGGGGTTTTCGGTTTTTTTTGAGCTATGGTCTTAAACTTTTGATCAGCTGAAAAAAATCATGTTTGAGTATAAATGCAGTTTTCAGACAATTCCCTGCTCAAATGTTCTTGTCTCTTGCACTGATTTGTCCTTTTAACATTGTGAAGCTCTACTTAGAACCTTCTTAAGATCCAATAGTGCAAAATGCAAATTCTTGCAATTTTTTGACTGGTCTTAAGATTTTGATCAGGAGTGTATTTCTTTTACTGTTGACTTGTCAGGTTTAACCAACTTGCAAAACTTGTCCTTAAGGAGTCCATAATCCTGGTGAAGAAGGCTCAACAATGGCTCTTCTTCCTCAGGAAACTGAAAAGGTGTGGACTTTCCACCAAACT
This sequence comes from Fundulus diaphanus, assembly GCA_037039145.1. Taxonomy (NCBI): domain Eukaryota; kingdom Metazoa; phylum Chordata; class Actinopteri; order Cyprinodontiformes; family Fundulidae; genus Fundulus; species Fundulus diaphanus. The sequence goes on along the minus strand of CM073132.1, from coordinate 6,015,792 downwards.
GCTAAATAACTTCTATAGAGCTACCATAGAGAGTGTGTTATGTATTAGCATAACTGCATGGTATGGAAGCTGCACAGTTCAGGAGAGGAAGGACTTAGCACGGTTGATGAGAACAGTGCAGGGGATTGTTGAATGTTGTCTGCAGGATCTAGACTCAATTTATGTAGAGCGAGTCCAAAGAAGGGCCAGACGCATTTCCACTGATGCCCCCCACCCAGGCAATGTGCTGTCTGCCTCTCTCCCATTCGCCAAATGCTTCAGAAGCCTCAAAGCCAAAACAAATAAACTTAGAAACAGCTTCTTCCCAAGAGCTGTGCGGGCAGTTGCACCCTGATGGTTGAGTGCAGTCCAACGCTTTTAAATGACCCCCACTGTTACTAGCCCATCATACGTTATCACCTTAATGTTACTGCCTGCTGCTCATCTCTGAATATCTAAATGCGCATTGCTGTAAACGAAGCCTCAGATAATCATTGCACAATAAGCACCTTATTACCTCATTATCTGCAACTCATGAAGGACAACTAGGTCATACAACTTTTGAATCACCCTTCTATTTTTTTATTTCTCTTGATCGCTACAAGGAAGAAAAAAAACCATTGTAACGCTTGTTCATTGCCTGTTTGTTTGTCTGTTTGCCTTCATTATGTGTACTCTGAACCGGATTGACCAAAGAGAGATTTCGCCACAGTAGCACGCAGTGAAAATAAAGACTCTTTGAATCTTTGTTAAGCTCTCGTGGAGTTTCCCCCGGAAGAATTTTCAAAGAACAGAAACGTTGACGATAGTATTCTCCTGTGTTCTCAAATTTTTCCAGTATAATGGCTTTCAATTTTCATCTTCTGTGTCTGCAATGTGCAATAATACATAAGCTCTCCGTGCCTTACCAGTCAGCAGAGGTATAAAATTGATTAACCATTCTTCTCTTTACCATTTGTGTGAATCTGCATGCTTCCATTTATCTGTCACTTTGCTGTTGGTAGACCAGAATCTCCCCACTGAAGGACTGAGTTTTTGTCTATTCTATTTTATAATCTTTCTAAAGAAACAATTTAATTATATCAGAGACATATGAGTATATGTTATGACAAATTTTAATCGACGGGTGATTAATGACCCTTATCAAACCTTATCAAACCCCGCCCCTTTTAATTGACCTTTAGGTGACCCCCCCTCCCCCACTTCCGGAACCCCCCCACTCCCCCTCCTCCATCGGAAATCCCCCCCCCACGTGACCCGCGCTTTAATTATTCTTTTTTTATTGTATTATTATTATTTTCATTTATATTATTATTCTTATCATTATTATTATTACTACTATCATTGATATTATTGTAATTATGTAAAGTTATTTTGAATTATTTAATTCCGGTATACACATCTGATTTAACCGTCAGACTCTGAATACTTAAAGTTTCAAAATAAGGATTAAAAATAAAACAAATGTAAACAATAAAACACTTTAGACACATAAGCTTCCCCATCTGGAATCTGTAAATAAAAAAAAATAAAAAAATACCATCTTACACTCAAACTCTGCTCGCTCAGCCAGAGTCCTGCAATGGAACACTTGTCCTCTCTAACCAGCGAGCTGTTGAACTCAGTTACTGACTGCTCATCAGTGCAACTAGTGTCTCTCCAGGCTTACATGTAGACTGAGCAGAAGTCTTGAAGAGACAGAACAAAATCTGTCCATACACAGTTAAAAAAAAAGAAAAAGCACAATACTACCTTATTCGAAACGCCCAGCGCGGGAGAAAAACTGAAATGGAATCCTTCACTCGCGCCCCCCCCCCCCTCTGACCGATAATTGATTAACCTCATACTTACCAGGGTTGATAAATGCTGCAAAGAACAAAATCTTTCCATACACAGCCGGCCACTGTCTCACTGTCAGGTTCATAAATTGACTCGGTTAAAAACAATACCTCATGTATGGAGGCGTCCCCGCGCGTGAGAAAGACTGTATCTGTCTCCATAAACCGCGCCGGTCACTTTCTCACAGCCAGGTTCAGGAGTTGACCCGGTCAGGAACCAGTTAAAACAATACACATGTGTGTGAAAGCCCCTCGGGCGGGAGAAAGACACAAAGACTGCTCGTCCGCGCAGATCCCTGAAATGTCATCCCCCCCTCTAAGCAGCAGTTATTTAAACTCATGTACTGTCATTATATGTTGCTAATAATAAGTCCATACCCTCTCCCGCTCACTTTCTCGCTGTCAGGTTCATAAATTCACTCGGTCAGCAACCGGTTAAAAACAATATCCCATGTATTGCGACAGGAAACACAAGGGACAAGATCTGGCATTGTCCGAATCCCTCAACACAGAAACGGTCTCTGTCTCTCATTATTAAGCTTACTACTCATAAAGAGCTGATACCCTGTCATAAAAATCGACAGGATGCTGTATTTCACGACTTTACTCATCCTAAAAAAAAAAAAAAACTGTCTCACGGACAAACACAATGCCTGTATTATCAATAATGTATATATAAGGCCCTCTTCCCACCTAACTGAATGCATGCACGGTGACTCCCCGAAACATGTCACAAGCGTCTTCTGCTTCGGTCCTCACTAACGCTCACATCCACGCCGCGGGTCAGAACGCAGGCCCCAACCTACAACATGGGATGCGCTTCTTCGGTAATTTATCTTTTTTAATCAATATATCCTAACCCTCTGTCAGAGTTCTGTTTAGGAGATATGTTGAATACACGGTGGGGGGAATCCTCTCTATGAGAAGGAATCCCCCTTACACTTTTCCGCTGTATTACAATATATGTTTAATTATTTTTCAGACCTCACAGGTGTGGAGCAGGAAAATTTAGTTTTAACACCATCGATCTGCGGTAGGATTTACCTTCATTTTTATACATCCGTTTTAAAAATACTAATACGTTGTTTTAACCATTTTCTTTTATTATTTTAGGGTATTTTGATGAGACGAGCGGTAATCCATACATGCAATACGGAGCCCATCAACCTCAAAAGGAAAAACCTCGGTCAGAGAACCAATTTACACTAAAAAACCGTCCGTCCAAAAGCAAAACCCGCCAGGACTTCACCTCTCAAAATACGCCTACTCCTAAACAAGAAACGGTTGAACTCATTGACCTGCGTACACCACCGCCGGTTCCCCGACCTCTCTTCCACTCACCGGTAGCGGGGATTCAACCTCACAGCTGTTTGCAGCAAAACCACCCACCTTGCAAAACAACCGGGTCCAAACGGTTGTACCACAAGGAACGATTCCACCAGCAAACCCAATGCTTCGTAAGTTTACTATTCTTTATAACTATGAAACTATATAACGATTTTATGTTTCTAACTAGCCCCGTTTCATGTTTTCATTGTATGCCATTGAGTCACACTGAGCATTGAAACTTCGCTTCATACGGTACAAAGACCAGCACTGCGTTAACACACAGTGTCCGGTCTGGTTTTATATGGGTTTCGAACCCTGGGTGTGATGCTTTTTTTTTTAAATTTATGTATTTATTTCTGCTGCAATCATTGTAAGCGTGTAATTCGCTCCATTTAAAAGCTCTGTCTCTCTCTCTCTCTCTCTCTCTCTCTGTCTCTCTCTCTCTCACAGGCTCTCACACGCTCTCTCTGCTTACAGAAGCAGGCCCGCTCGCTGCAGGAGGAGACAAGGGGGAGGTAGAGCCCACAGACCCACCTCAGTCAGGAACCTCTTCACAGGGTTAGTAATACAGCTTTTTCACAGTCTTAAATTATGCAATCAAATACAGGTTCCGTTTAAAAACTCCGTCTCTCTCTCTCTCTCTCTCTCTCTCTCTCTCTCTCTCTCTCTCTCTCTCTCTCTCTCTCTCTCTCTCTCTCTCTCTCTCTCTCTCTCTCTCTCTCTCTCTCTCTCTCTCTCTTCTCTCTCTCTCTCTCTCTCTCTCTCTCTCTCTCTCTCGCTCTCTCTGTCTCTCTCTCTCTCTCTCACAGGCTCTCTCTCTCTCTCTCTCTGCTTACAGAAGCAGGCCCCCTCGCTGCTGGAGGAGACAAGGGGCAGGTAGAGCCCACAGACCCATGTCAGTCAGGAACCTCTTCACAGGGTTAGTAATACAGTTTTTTTTTCTTTATGAAATATTTTAATAAAAAATTTATTATTTCTTTATTTACAGTCTAAAAGTTTAAACTAGTTTTCTGCACGGTTCAAAAATATCTATGCCTCCCTCCCTCTGTATGTGTGTGTGTGTGTGTGTGTGTGTGCATGTTCTACCATCTTTCTGGGGACCATCACAGGTTTTTAACCTTTCCAGTCAGGATATTTTACAAAGTATGGATATGTTAACCATTCCTTGTGTGTGTGTGTGTGTGTGTGTGTGTGTGTGTGTGCGTGCGTGCGTGCGTGTGTGTGTGTGTGTGTGTGTGTGTTCGAATCACACCTCTGCTCCTCGGCCTCTCTTCACTTTTCATCTGTATGCTGGCTTTTACTCATTTATTTAATTGTATTTACTTATTTATATATATTATTTTTTATTTATGTTATTTTTGCAGCCCCTGATACCATCCGGAGAAGACGGTCCTTTAGAAGAAGGAGTAAAACGCCCAGTCTCATTATACTAAGTTCTACCCTCGAGAGAATCCAGAGAATAATTCCGAAGCTCGTGACAAAAGTGGTTACGCTTCGAAGGCTTGCAGCGGGTAAAGAATTTCTTTGGCATACAATAAATAATAAACTCAACAAATCCACGTATTAGTTTATTATATCATAATGAATCATTGTTTTTTCACCTCTTTACACATATGAAATGACCTTTTTCTACAATTACACAGCCGTATAATAAAATGAATAACTCCCCTGCGTCCTTCTTTTCTTTATTATATCATAATGAATCAATGTATTTCACCTATTTCTATATATGAAAGCACCCTTTTCTACAATTAGGCAGTCGTATAATAAATTCCCATTCATATTATATTAAATATCTGTATTTACAATAATTTCATGACGTAATAAAACATTATATTTTACACCTCTTTCCACATATGAAACTACCTTTTTCTACAATTAGCTTGTAATATAATAAATGAATGTTTTATTCTTTCCTGATTATAGTTGTTCCGTTCTATTACAGAGTCTGCATCGATTATTCAACAAATTCCATACTGCGGCCGCAGAGGAACCTACTACCGCCGGAGAGCTGCTGAGCTTCTGAGAACCTGCATCTTTCTCCTGCACGAAAACGCCAAGATCTCAACGCTACAGTAGAGTTAACCTTTTAAATTGTGACCTCTGTAAACATGGATAGTCAGCAAATGAGAAATGCTTTGTATGAAATTGTTGAAACTGTGAATGAACTCCGTAATCTCCCTGTACACCCTGCAACCGAATTTCTCAATCTAACCCCAAATTCCCCCGTCAGAACTCAGGGTCCAGATTTGGATCTTGAACGTTTACTATCTGTAGAACGAGCCATCGAATGATTAAACGATTCTTTCTCTCAACCATACTCGCTTGAAAATAATTCCTTAGAGTTTCAACAGCAAGTTACAAACGCTTTACACGAAATCACACAAATGGTTAATGAGCTTCAAAATCTTCCTGTTCAGCATGTGCCTGGTTCTTTCAATGTAGCTCCACATTCACCATCCAGGTTAGAACAAGCGATCCATCAATTAAACGTTTCTCTCTCTCAAACATTTAGCCCTAATTCTACAAACGCTCAGTATGAGCAACATGGTGGGAGTCTTGTAGAAAACGATGAATATAATCCCTCAGGTTCTTTGAATACTGATTTGCTAAATCCCTCATCCAACTAGCCTCAACAGCCAAGCCTCATTGCACCCGACCCCCTCACACTCGATCGAGCAAATCAACCGTGCACTAGTCATGGAGAGCGAGCTGTAAACAGCTCTGAACATACCCAACAAACTCAGAGAGAGCGTGAACGTTTCAATGTTACAGAAATAAGACGTCCTTTCAACGTCATTGCCTCGCGAGCCAGCGACGCTCCCAACCCCGCGGAATTTTACACACAAGTGTATCATATTCTCATCGAGCTGGCACAGTCATCTGCTCGTTTGTCCTCTCGTAACGACATTATTCAACTAGAATTGAGCGGAGAAGGATTTTCTCATCACGCGGATGTTCAAGATGAACCTGATTCAATTCTGCCTGCATTTCTGGAATTTTTAGAGGAGCTAACGCAGTCAAATGCAGAATTGCTGGATCCAAACAACTTAGAAATGATCGTTGAGGTTGTAAGAAACCCTCATGGAGGTGTCAAACGTAAAGCAGAAAAATCATTGGACTGTGAACTGATTCGTAAAAAACGTCAACATTTGTATATCGTTGCGAATCTTTCTGATCAGCTTTGTTTTTCGATCAGTCTTGCCCATCTATGTAACCCTGCTTTTACAGACGCCCAAGCCGTGCAGCAAGCTGTACTTTGGCAACGCACAGCTGGCCTCACAGAGCAAACCCCCGTCACTTTCAGCGATGTGCAAAAATTTGAAAAGATTGTCAACAGGAAAATTGTCGTTTTCTATAAAGACGGAAAGGAAGCATTGCTTCATAAATTCCAGACTGACTTTTCCGATCGTTCAAATCCTCTTTTTCTGCTTCTGTTCAAAAACCATTATTACGGCATTAAGAACCTGGCAGGGTTCACAGGTTCTAGCTACATTTGCAGCTACTGCTTTAGCGGTTTCCAAAACATCAACAGGCATAACTGCGAGGGTCATTGTTCAGTCTGTCTCGATCCGAAATGTACTCTGCAGCAGTACAACTCTGTACAATGCACAGATTGTAACCGAATCTGTCGTAATTCATTCTGCCTCGATAGGCACAAGGTCCCCAGATTGAGACCTTACCTCGGAAAGCATGTGAGTAACTGCGAAACGACAAAATTCTGTCCTGTGTGTAAAAAGCTATATGTTCTAGCAGCAAGCGGAGACAGCAAGCCTCACGATTGTTCGATAAAATGCGCACCGTCTGTCGTCAGAAAGTTCCCTGCGGTGTTGACGTAACATTAACATTAAATGAGCACCAGTGTTACATTCAACCCACACTGACAGACCGTCAACTCGGAAATAAACTGTTTTTTACGATTTTGAAACGTTTACAGATCAAACTGGGAGACATCCCATTCCTCGTCTTCACAAAAACTTTGGCGGGAGATGTTTGGTACTCTTACGGGCTGAACTGCGTCAGGGATTTTCTGCTCCATTTCAGAAAACCTCGTTATAGAGGTTACACTTTCCTAGCTCATAACGGCCGAGGGTTTGACTCTTACTTGATTCTGAGTGTGATGGTTGAATTGGGCATTAAACCGTACCTCATCACACAGGGGAGCAAAATACTCTGTTTTACCGAGCCTGATTACGCTCTGAAATTCATCGACAGCCTTTCATTCCTTACGATGAAACTCAGCCAAATGCCGAAAGCATTAGGCTTCACCGATCACTCTAAAGGATTTTTTCCCCACTTTAAGCTACGTGGGTCCGCTTCCTCCCCACAGCTTCTACGCGGTAGACCGCATGAACCCTGCCGAACAGGATCGGTTTTACACTTGGTACAACAAAGCTTGTAAACACCCCTTTGACTTTCAAAAAGAAGCTCTTTATTATTGTCAAAATGATGTGGAGATTCTTTTCAAAGCTTGTGTGAAATTCAGAGAAGAGTTCTTTAAAGAGACGAACGTGGATCCTTTAAAGTGCATCACAATTGCCTCAGCGTGCATGAATGTTTTCACATCCAATTTTCTACCTCCTAACACTCGCGATCCCCTCCCCGGTGGATTACCGACGACAATGTAAAACATTTTCGAACGCGTCTATTCAGTGGTTAGAATGGGTAGCTCAGGAACAAGGCATCGACATCCAGCATGCGATCAATAAAGGTGAAAAGAAAATCGGCCCTGGATACGCGGATACGCGGAGGTTCAAGGGTTGAAAATCGCGTTTGAGTTCAACGGGTGTTTTTTTCACGGGTGTCCCACCTGCTTTCCACCTGAGCAGACCTGTCCTCTCAGGGGCGTTTGCTTTGAGGTGATCTACTCTGCTACCCTGGAGAAAGCTGGGTTATTGCAATCGCTTTACGGCGTAAAGTTAGAGATTATGTGGGAGCACAATTGGATCCTAATGAAGGAGTCCCACCCGGGTCTCAAAAGGTTTCTACAATGTTTCAATGCACCGGAGCCTCTTTCCCCGCGAGAAGCCTTATACGGCGGCTGTACTTGTGCTCTCAGACTCCTGTACACGGCGGAGGAGGAGGAATTGGTGCATTATGTAGATTTCACCTCGTTGTACCCGTACGTGAATGCAAACTGTCCCTATCCTCTCGGCCACCCCAAAATCATTTGCAAAGATTTTGACGATCCGCGTAACTATTTCGGGTTCATCAGGGCAACTGTGTTTCCACCCCGTGATCTGGTTTTTCCCGTTTTGCCATACAAGACATCTACCGGTAAACTCGTCTTTACTCTCTGCCGTGCTTGTGCCGAAATGAACTACCAGGCAGGCCCATGCAGCCACTCTGACCGAGAGAGAGCGTTGACGGGGGTATGGGTAACCCTCGAATTCAACAAAGCTCTGGAACTCGGTTACACCGCCGCTGAAATCACCGAGGTTTGGCATTTTGAGAACCAGAGCAGTTCAATCTTTAAACCGTATATCCACACTTTTCTCAAGGGTAAGCAGGAAGCTTCAGGTTTCCCCGCTGAAGCTACGGATGAGGAGAGCAGGTTAAAATACGTGGCAGACTACAAACTGACCCAAGGCATCCAGCTGGATGTGGAGAAAATCGAGGTGAATCCTGCTAAAAGGCAAGTGGCTAAACTGTGTTTGAACAGTTTTTGGGGGAAATTTGCACAGAGAAATGACCTGGCTCAAACTACCATTGTGAGAGAATCCGATGAGTTTTTTAACTTCCTGTTTTCAGGTAAATACGCTGTGTGCTACTTTCACTTTCTGAACGATGACATGTGTATGATTCAATGGAAATACAACAAGCGATGCATCTCTCCACCCAATAAGGTGAATAATGTGTTTATCGCGGCGTTCACCACAGCACGCGCGGTTGAAACTGTTCACCTATCTCGAACCACTTCAGGAGCACGTTTTGTACATTGACACAGACAGCCTGATCTACGTGGTTAAACCGGGTCAGACCTCCCTCAAGCTGGGGAACTATTTGGGGGATTTAACGGATGAGCTGGGAGGTGATACCATACGGGTATTTGTTTCAACAGGCCCCAAAAGCTACGCGTACCAGACAAAAAAACAGAAAAAAGTTGTGATGCGATGTAAAGGCATCACTCAAACTCAGGAATGCAGTGAGAGGGTGAATTTTGACAGCGTGAAAGAGCTGGTAGAAGGTTATCTGCAAGGGTCTACAGGGGGCGTGTTAGAAGCTCCGCAGCATACCATCAGGAGGGATAAAAGAAACTTCCAGCTTCAAAATGCGACATTTCAGAAAATGTTCCGTGTGGTGTATGACAAGAGAAAGCTTTTTCCTGACAGAACAACTCTCCCTTTTGGTTACTAAAAATGTTAACCGGGAACAATGTCGCTCTCCGGTGAAACACAGGATTTTCTTTCTTTCTTTCTTTTTCATGTCTGATAGTGGGTCCGAGTGGTTGTGGAAAATCTTTTTTTGTTAAAAGTGTTTTGCAAAATTGTAACCATGTTATGGATGTTGTACCTGTAAATATAGTCTGGATTTACACCTGTTTCCAAAGTATGTATTCTGAATTGCAGAGAATGAATAAAAAGATTAAATTCATCGAAGGACTACCTGATTCTTTTGATAATGAAAATCTGTTTCCTCCTGATCAGAATCATTTGGTTATATTGGACGATGTAATTTTCCAGGCTTCGGACCATCCAGAAGTGGTCAAGATTTTCACCCAATACCAGCATCATAAAAATATGAGCGTGATGATGTTGACTCAGAATGTGTTTCATCAAGGCAAGTACAGCCGCACCATCAGTTTAAACACTAATTATATGGTGTTGTTTAAGAACCCCAGAGATAAACTGCAGCTGAATATATTAGCCCGTCAGATGTTCCCGTCAGAGAAAACGCTCTTTATGGAGAGTTTTCAAGACGCCACCAGAGAACCTCACGGGTATTTAATCGTCGATCTGACTCCGACTGACTCCGACTTGCCCGACTTGCCCAGATCGTTTCAGACTGAGAACGGGAATGCTCCCTGGTCAGTGGCCGGCTGTGTATCTACCCAAGTAAATTAATTTACCATGTCGACACGCATAAAAAGGAACGCACCTCTTTTCAGAGCTCTGTATCATGCCACCCCACAGAAACGGAAAGACATTCTCGCTCACTGCTCGCCGGATTTTCTTAAAGCGTTGTGTGAAATAGCTCTGAATATTTTAAAAGGTAACGTTAAAGTATCTCCCGCTCAACATAAAAAACTGCAAAAGCAGAAAAAGATTATCAGACTGCTCGCCGATAAAAGAACAGGTTTAAAACGCAAGCAGCTGGCTCTGAAAAATCAAACCGGCGGGTTTATTTTACCCCTGCTAAGCGTTATGGCCCCTTTAATCGGAGAGGTGGTTGGGGGTCTCATCAGGAGATGAGAAAATGTCTCTTAGGACGGCGCAAAAGATGTATCTCGTCTCTCCGCATCAGTTTAAACGTTCTTCTATCAGACAGACGGCTGAAGAGGATTTGGATTCTAAAATGAGGGAAATACTGAATGAACAGGGACTGAGTTCTTATGAAAAAATTAAAAGGTACAACGCTCTGCTGCAGAGATATCTGACTCTAATGAAACAAGGTCAGCTGTAGGAACCCAGAGTGACTTTAACTTTGCAGCGTAACCCTACCCCGGACAATAATAACGGTGAGGCGGACTCTGGCTCTGATTCTACTGCTTCTACACCCTCTCCTGCTGAATTGGATGAAACCGCTAACGAAGTTCTAAAAGCTCTACCAAACAGAGATCACAAAAACGCAGAATACATATTGAAAAAGTTGTCCCTACATGGTACACTGGTTGGACGTCAAAAGGCGAATTTGTTTATCGGGATCGTGTGATGGGAGGCTCACATCTGGTCGATTTGCTGAAAAACCTTCTGCTGCCGTTTAAGAGGAAAACACAGAGCCAGGAACCTGTAGGCTGGAACCATTTCATGACCGCCCTGAAGGAGCTAAACATCCCTGTGTCCTCAGTCAGCAATCCACAAGCCCGGGAGCAATACAGAGGCTTGCCGGAAACAGGCGTATCGGAGAAGAACGGAGCTAAACCTTTTGCAAAACGAAAAGGGAAGATTGTGTTATCCCCTAAATTCTCGGGATTAGAGTTTGAGCATCCAACCCCCTACAACGAACGAGTCAAGAGCAAAAGAGTCAAGAACCCTGCATGGTTGAGATTTTCTCCTTAAAACTCTGTATCACAAAAAAAAACTTGTGAAAAAGAATTTGTAATAAAGATACTTTTATTGTTACAAATTATTCATGCGTACAGTGTTTTTCTTCTAGAGCGGTTAAAGTTTGTAACAATCTTTAAACATTTGTAAAGAACACGTTCCATGATTAAATGAGCACGAGGCCCTATTTTTGACACAATGCTGATATTTTTTCACAAAATCAAATACCATGACATCGTTTTTATAAACATCGTAGTCGTAGGTAGCCAATATTTCATGCATCGATAGCCCGCAGGCTTTATGACAAAGATAATAAACACAATGATGACCGCACACAAGGGATAGAGTGTCTTGAAGTTGACGATCATGGTACAATATTTTCGAGGATCTCTCCTTCAAAAATGTCACTATGCTCGAGGGATAAAATTCGAAATCCGGGGGAAATCCGTAAGAGTAGAAAAAGGTGGCTCCATCATTCTCCAAAGTTAAAGCTAGCCAGTGTTCTCCAGGTATGTGTGAAGGATGAGTGTTGACAATAAAATAGGCGGGGCCTCTGTACGTGCGTTTGAGTAACGGGAGCAAACGCCGCAAAATAGGTCCCCCAACAGGTGATGCATCAGACTCTCGATCTCGTGGTTATTCATGTTTTAATAAAAATCCACCAAGACCTGCCTTTTTGAGTCGATTTCCAAAATAGAGTCGTAACACGCGTACACAATCAGGGTGGTCGTGTGAGGTAGCGGAACTCTGAATCTCATTTCCAGTCTCAAATTTCCGTTGCACACCGGTGAGAGAGCATCTGTGTCCTCGCTCGGATTGAGATTAAAGACAAACAGGGAATAGCCCTCGTTAAATTCCTCACGAGCGATGCTTAAAGGAAGGTCTTTTAAATGATGACCTGTAGCGGTAAACATGTTGTAATATTCCCTGACTGAAATACCGTTGTTGAATTGAGGTTGAAACGCTTTGGCAGGGACCTGTCTGCCGTCTTTGCAGAGCGCTAAATATTCCACATCCCTATGCTTAAAGTTGAAAGGCGACATGCTTCTCCTTCAAGTGAATGCCTCGTGGTTGACCATACCTAAAACAACATATTTTGCCATGGTTCCCAAAAAGAGATTCTCCTGGGTACATATCCTTGAATTTTCAGGGATAGAGTACGTTTTCACATTCACACGCAAAAGAGGATAGAGGGCGTTTCCTCTCATTAATGCTGAGGCATGCCCGAGTCGGATAGCCGGGGAGACTGAAACTTTTTTCACAAAAAGCGAAGCACCCAGAATTTTCAGTCGGAAGGTTGAATCACGTGGTCCCATGAGAGAGAAGGAGTCGCTGGCTCTGGTTAGTTTAACCCTCATGTCGACGGAATTCAAGAGGAGTCTTTCGCAGAAGAAAATATCTGCGTGAAGCAGCCCCATCAGGTGTAACTCTCTGGAATTAGTGGTGAAAGAGGCTCTCTTGTTCATCCCCGAATTTGGACCGTTGACCATAACAATCGAGTCAATAGCTCCCGCCTTATCTTTGTAAAAGAGGCCTGCGCTAAATTGGCTCTTTAACGTGTCTTCTGAGTAGTTGAGCAAAGTTTCAATCATTGCTCTGTACGGGTGAGTAGGGCTACTCTGGGAAATTAACCTATCCCCCAGAATAACGTCGCATTGACTAAACATTGTATTCAACGGGTAATTTATCAGCCCGACGGCAGCGTCGTTAGCCAGGTCGCTTCCATCTGCGTTGGTGATCTTTAGACGGACGTGCAGCAAAGTATCGTTCAAATCCAAGTATTTCTCTCCATCTCCGGGGATAAAGAACTCGATAGGCCCGGTGTCTGTAATAGCTGACACGGGTAATATTTTGGTGTACAGCTTATCTTCGATAGATAGTTGTGTCATGGGGGCGGAGAATAAGTCGAGTTCCGCCAGCATACATTCTGATGATTTCCGGTGTAAAAGAGCCATGTTTGATCGTTATTGAAGAATAATAATTCAGCTAAATATATCCTTGCGTGCAGCGGACTTCCTCTCTCTTGCTTTGCTCCTGCCGACTGATTTCTTCTTTTTGTGCGGCACAACTATTTGTGAACGCCCAACACGTTGCCCCGGTGGTCTCTTTCTAGCTCTTCTTGACAAAACCATAACCCCCGAACCCTCCTGGTTATTCACACCCTTGTGTGAGCCGCTTATTTTCGTCATAGCTTTACCTATGACGTCCGAGGCGATGTTTGTGGCAGCCTTTTTCAGATGCGGTTTAGCAATGGCGAAGCCGGATTTAACTAGGGGTGATACGAAACGAAATAATTTTGAAAATATGGATCCTATCCCGCGGCCGTACATAACAGGGGCGCCATAGAAGCCGGGTAAAGTGCCCCCCACCTGGTTCTGGTAGTAAGGGATAAAACGGTGTGGGTCCTCTCTCAAGAAAACCATGTTTTCTTGATTGTCGTTGCTTCTTCCTCACGTTTTTAGAACGCTGCAACGTTGTTGGTGTGACTGGTTGCACAGCTATGAATGATTCCGGTCACAATCGTGTGTTTTTATAAGCGCAATCCGTTTCACCTGAATGCTCTGCGTGAAGCAACGGGTCTGAAATGCAGTTTCACAATGCACTTTCCGTATGTAAATTTCACCGGGGTGTTTTGATCCGTTTTAATTTCTACTTGTATATTTTCAATTTGTTTCTTGGCAACAGGGAGAAAGTAGGGGTTATGAAAGGTTTGCGTGATAATATCTCCAAACACACCCTGGACCTGAGCAGTTCGCAACAGGGGTGCGTATGCGTCCCCCACTATCTGCGGCGTAACGACGTCGCTGTAAAAATAGAGGTGGTAGAAACCTCCCTTATAATCTACAGGATGAGGGGCGTGCCAGTGGTCGAATTTGATCCATTCTCCGGGTTCCGCGCCGAGCATGTAGGCCAGTGGAGCGTGAAAACATAGATGGTACTGAGCGCAGGCCTGGAAGGTGAGTATGTTTGCGAGTTTGTTAACCTTTAAATAAATATCTGGATCTATCTTTCTCAGATGAGCTTCAATCTTTGATAAGCTGATTCATATTACTGTAGTATCCGTTTCCAATCTGTATGCGATGGACGTGTTCCTCGCTTGCTTTCCGCCATTCGAAATAAGCATTTTCTGAGGGGACATTATGCCATGTGTGTGGATAAGAAACCTCCGTCAATGCCACTTGCCATTCTCCTTGTAAATTGATATGCTCTGCTAAATCCACGCGGAAACTCGATATGTTATTATCCTTAAAGACGTCGAGGCTGGTGTTGGAGGGTAACGTCAGGTAAAATCCTTCATCCTGAGTTAAGTGGTCCATGTTGCACTGTCAACCGTCAGAGAGCAACGTCTTCTTTTATACGTCTCGCAGGTCGTCGGCTCTCACCCAGCTGTTGAATTTCTCCGGCCAATTTTTCTAATGTACTAAGACCTGTTTGACCCCCCGCACGGTGCGTTTGTCTAATATCTCACCCACTTGATACATTTTGTTTTTTGATATTTTCACCTTTTGTAGCTCCTCTGCGTAAAAAGAACCTTGAACGGGCTCCCCGTCTAAATCTTTCAGTTTGAAGACAGGTGGAGATTGTTGTATCACTTCTGTAACTGTAAAGATTTCGTCCGTGAAACTCTGTTCATATTTCTTGTCAAACACTCGACGCACCTTGGAGATTCTGACATGGTCGCCTGGTTTAAACGCCGTCTTGACTTTTGTGCAGCGTTCGTAATTGGTCCCGTACAGATTCTGAAACACTTGAAAAGCGTTACTAGCGGTGACTTGGATAGGCGCCATTTTAATACTTGAATGATAGCCGTGGTTGTAGCTTTTGACCAGATCCTGAAGCACATTTAGATATCGGAGAGTGTTGTTTGTGGTGAAATATCTCCACATTCTTGATTTTAACGTACGGTTAAACCTCTCAACCACCGACGCTTTTATTTCACTAGCCGTGGAAATATGTTCAATACCGTTTTTATCCATCAGCGCTTTGAAAGATTTGTTGAAAAATTCTTTTCCGTCGTCAGTTTGCAGTTTCTTTGGAATCTGACTCTCTTTTAAAACGGATTCAAAAGCTTTTACGACGTCAGAGGCTGTTTTCCTTTTTAAAGCCCTGGCATAGGCTCTTTTGGAAAATACGTCGATAACGGTTAATAAATAATTGTAACCGTCGTTTTCTTCGGACAAGCTCTGCATATCACAAAGATCGGCTTGGAACTGTTTCAGAGGCCCGGTGACAAACACTCTATTTCTAGGAAATCTTATTCTTGCGGGTTTATGCAAAGAATAAGCATCTTGTTCCGATAAAAAGTCTCGGACCTTTTCAAACGGTACCTTCTCACCGGTTTCACTTTCCAAAGCTCTCTGTAGTCTATCTACCCCGCCGAAAGAGCCGAGGTGCGAAGGCGTGTAATATACCCGCTTCATTAACTTTTCTTCAGCCATACCTTCCCACGCACGTAGTGATGCTAAATGAAGGAAAAGACGTCTGTATTTGGGTTTTTATATATTTTATTATTAATATGCATTTATTGTATCACAAACTAATTGTAGAAAACAATCATTTCATATTTAGGGAAAGATTTATTTTAATACGATGTCACAAACTCAATGTAAACAAAACAAAAAAAACACTCATTTTATATATCACAAACTAATTGTAGAAAACAATCATTTCATATTTAGGGAAAGATTCATTTTAATACGATGTCACAAACTCAATGTAAACAAAACAAAACAAAAAAAACACTCATTTTATATATCACAAACTAATTGTAGAAAACAATAATTTCATATTTAGGGAAAGATTCATTTTAATACGATGTCACAAACTAATTGGAGAAAATACTACATTGATATATCACAAACTCAATGTAAAAAAGCACTCATTCAGTATATCACAAATTAATTGTAGAAAATGCTACTTTAATATATAAAGAGAAAGAGAAGAGAAAACATACATGCATTGGTTTCAGCAACCCCTCCAGTACTGCGTGATGGTTTCAAGTTGATCTTTTAATTCATAGTTTTCTTGAACCAGCTGATTATACACCTTGTTGATGGGGTCATGCACCCGCTTGGATAGCGTCAATTCGTACAGATAGGCCTGTGCGACGGCGTTGACTGTGTCGTTGTCTTGATGGATGTTGCGAGCGGTTAAAAACCGTTGAAAGGCATCGATGAAACGCTCGTTATAAAGCACTCGCATTACACCGTAGTAATTACTTTCAAAGAACCGGTCCTCAAGCTGCTCCAAACATTCATGGTCTCTCTGACTCGGACGATCAGTGATGCATCCGTAGCACTTTCCACGCATGTACTTTTCGATGGCGGTGCTCAAAAGATGGTGCACCACAGTTTTCACCGCTTTGATGAAGCCAAAGCGGATCCATTCGTCGTATTCATCCGCCCCCGTGTCAGACTCTCCTTGCCCCGAGGGAGGTTGCGAGTCCTGGAGCTGTGAGTACTCACAGGTCAAGCGGGTGCATCCGTCGTATTCATCGGAGCCCTCGTCACCGTCGGGTTGCCTGGAGGGAATTTGCATGTCCTCGGGTTGCGAAGGGTCTGGGGAGGCTGGATCTCCTTGACCGGAGGGAAGTTGTGAGTCGTGGAGCTGTGAGTACTCAGACTGAGAAGGGTCGGGGGAGGGTGGAAGATTTGTCGCTTGTGAATCTTCCTCCTGGGTCTCTGACAGAGAGGGCATGGCCGGAAGCCTGGCTGGAAGTCCGGAATTCTTATTTGAAAAAAATAAGAACTCGGGCCGTAGTTTCACACCTCCGGGGGGCCTGGACCAGTAGACGGTATGCCTCTGCAGCCCCGTCAGAAGACTCTCGCTGTCTGTGTCGCTTTCGGAAGAAGAGGATTCAGGGGTTGGCGAGGGTGAAGGCGGGTGGTACGGTCCCGGGAAGAATTTGTCGCTGTCCGGAGAGCCATGCTGCGGTGATGTTGAAGGAGTAGTTCTTTCAACCACGTAGTTGCTCATGGTTTCAGATGCTAAAAGTCTGGTCAGTGGAGTTGCATGGAGTCCCGATCAGAATATATACTGAGAAGGGGTGTGGTTAACGTTGAAGGGGGCGGTATCGGCTGTTGTGAGGGGGCAGGCTCAAAAAGCTAGCACTTTCTTGACCTCCAAAACGTCTCTCCAGTTGCGACAGTCGCGAAACAGCGTTGACATCCGGTCTGCTATTGCAGTCATCTTGTCACGCCATGCGTTGAAGGGAATGGTTAACAAGGGTCTGAACACGCCGCAGTCTGCATTATAATAGTCGAGCACAAAAATAACCGGGGTTGTTTTATCTTGAGCCTGTCTCAGAGTTGCGCGGAAAAACCGTCGGCCGGTAACCGCCGTCTTTGATTGCCACGTGGCTGAGAAGATCCTATTTGTCGAATCTGTGTCAGTCTCGTTCAAGCGGGTCAACGCCCGCATGCAGCGTTTAGTGGTGGGTGAATCCATGATTCCATCCTCGGTTTCCTGATGAGCCCGCTTGCGGCGTTTAGCAGCGGTTGAATCCTTGGTTCTGTCCTCGGTTTCTTGATGAGTCCGCTTGCAGTGTTTAGTGGCGGGTGAATCCATGATTCCATCCTCGGTATCCTGATGAGCCCGCTTGCGGCGTTTAGCAGCGGGTGAATTCTTGATTGCGTCGTGGGTTTCTTGATTCACAACGGGGTATGTCACGTACGAGTCTTTGGGGCCTGCGTCGTACGTATCTTCAGGGTTTAGTTTGCGGAGCAGGATGAGTCTCAGAACAGCCCAATCGTTTGACGTTAGCGTGCACAAGGAGTGGATAGGTTGCAGCTTGTCGGCTCCTTCATCCAGCTGATACAGACACATCTCACCGGTTTCATACTTGAAGAGGTATCCCCATTTACCGCAAGCTCCATAGGGTTCCAAAGACCATTCTTCATGCAGAGGTAGGGTCGGAGGCATCTGAGTTCTGCATAGAGACAGCGTAGCCTTGCGAGGGGTCTGCTGAGCTTGCCAAACACCGTCCTCATAGTTGTAGGTCGTGACGGGTGTGTCAGAAATGATAGATTCAAACTTGCTTGTTTCAAACGCCATGTTGAAAAGGATTCAATCACTATCCAGGCTTGAGAAAAGGGCCTTATATCATGAGTGCGGCGACCGGGGGGCGGGGTGAAGTACGGGTGGGTGTGAACTCCAGGGGTGGGGGAGGGGTCTGGAAATGGGGGGGGGGGGTCATGTGGAGGTCAATTAAAAGGGGTGGGGTTTGATAAGGGTTTGATAAGGGTCATTCCGGAAGTGGGGGGGGGCCGGAAGTGGGGGAGGGGGGGTCACCTAAAGGTCAATTAAAAGGGGCGGGGTTTGATAAGGGTTTGATAAGGGTTATTCCGGAAGTGGGGAGGGGGGGGGGTCACCTAAAGGTCAATTAAAAGGGGCGGGGTTTGATAAGGTTTGATAAGGGTCATTAATCACCCGTCGATTAAAATTTGTCATAACATATACTCATATGTCTCTTATATCAATAACGGTAAATATGGCATTCATGCCAATAATGAGTGTATGTAAAATTTTTAAAATATATAACCCGTTGTTCTATTTTGATAACATTTTCAGTTATGAAAGCTAAATACAGTTGATTGGTCATTTTCACATCTGAAAAAAAAGCAGAAACAAAATGAATTTGGAATTTTATAGAAGTTTTTATTCTTTTCAGTTTTTTTATTATCTTTTATTTATTTATTTTGTAGTTTCAGAAGGATCTGAGGGTCAAATGTCCTCATTCTCCAAGACAAAACTGTAAAGCTCTGACTTCAGTTGTGTCTCATACACAAACAGAAATGTTATTGAAATGTAAAAAAAAGTCACTTGATGATCTGCGAATGCACCCTGATGCGTAAGTATAAATGTATGTATTACTGCTGAAATGTAAAATGGCTAATAGTATAGCTTCAATATGTAGAACTGTTTGAATATCTGAATCTCAGTTTTAAATCTAAGATAAAGCCTGTGTTGAGAGGAGGAGCAATGATCTGACAGAGAAAGGAGGAAAACAGAACCTAACAAGAATACAAAAACCCACAATGAAAAAGGAGACTGAAACAATAAATAAACCCACTACTGAATGTACTGAACACAGAAGGCAGGCAGGTGGGAAAACAAAGATCTAAGAGAAGGAAGAATAAACTAACTAAATCCATAATGAACAGAATACTAAATAATGACAGGAAAAAACAAATGGACAGAATCTACAGACTAATAAATACTAAAAGGTGAAACACTGACAGAATGCATGATCCTCAGGAGCCTAAAACTAAAACTACAGTATTTTTTGGACCATAAGGCACACCGGATTATAAAGTGTACCGTGAATTAACGTGTCTTTGTGCATCTTTGTTCACATATAAGGCACACCGGATTATAAAGCGGACTAAATATTCTTCCCAAGTGTGTAATATCCCTCTGCCCCTTCACCTACACAGGCGCATCATCAATTTTTGAGAAGATTTAAGGATTTTAAGAATGTCTCACAGTCCAAAAAATACGGTAATCAAACACCTGGGGATTGTGACATGCCTGTGTTTGGGGTGTGAGGAGCTCTTTTCAATCAGCTGCCCCAAAGAGACGGGTGTAGTACATACAGCGCAACAGTTGGATACATCAGGTCCATACACATGGAGTACCACTGTATAGCTGTCAGTACTGTGACTCAGAAACAGAAAAACAATAACAGGGATTTGGGTAGATATATTTCTGTCAGTTGTATTTTTCTTAATACTGTTTTCATGAACGTTTTTTGAAATGCTATGTCAGCTCATGGCATAAGTGAGGTTGTTGTCTGTATATGAAGTTGTTTTCTCTAAAATTAGAAATTAAACAGTTTAAACTAGAAGGTATTATTTGGAATTTGGAATATTTTTTGGAAACCTTTTTATTTTTTTCTCAGCGAAGTAACTGTGGGGGTGGTTGTTACAAATGTGCAAATTGAATGGGGCAGTTTATATGTATGTAGAACCCAGTGACGTGCAGTCAGGGGAGGCAAGTGAGGCTAGGCCTCACTTGTCATCATAGAAAGAAAGAAAATATATAATAATGATAACATAATATAAATTGTGATTCACTGTCTTTTTAATTTTTCATCTAATTTGATCAACTTTGATCATATTTTCTTCAAAATCGCAGAATATTTGCTATTTTCCATGTAAATCATTGCTGGCGCTTGATAGCGAAGCCGGTGAGGCCGCAGCGAGCTTGGCCTCCCCCGGGATTGCGCAATCCCATGTTAACTGCGCTGGCTTCCATTCTGTGAATGCATCTTCTTGTCTCTAGATCATAAATTCAATTGTTCAAACAGTTATGAACTGATTTTCCACAATTCAATATATGTGGATTACGAATTGTGTTTTGGTCATCTAACTGTGTGCAGGTAACATGTTTTCGTGCTGCTGCGCGATCATAAACGGCAAAGAACTGGTTGTAGGTGAGGCCAGCAGTTCCTTGGCCTCTAGGCAGGGGGCCCAAAACTGTAAAGTGACAGCAAGTTATGGATGTTTTATTAGCGAGTTATGCTAATCAAGTAAAGCACTAAAAAGACTCAAACGTACAGCTGGAACAGGACTGATCAAGTAAGGCCTTCTTCCCTGGCAGTGATCTCCATTGAGACTGAGAGACTTTTAAAACTGAAGAAAGATAAAGAGAACTTTTACCGGAAAATGACCTATATTTTTGTGCAGAAAGAGCGCCGCATGGACTTAAATTATAAGTAGAGGTAAAACAGCGATAATTATTAATGTTTTGTTGTTGTAATGAAATGTGTGTAAGGTGGGTTGTAGTTTTTGAATGTGTTACAAATGTAGAAATCCATCATAACTCAAACTGTTACCAATCAAATGACAAATAATTTATTATTTTTTCATCAAAGAATCAATATTTTTTCCATGTCTCTTGGTGAATTAATTTGGCTCAATCAGTCTCCTTCAGCACTTTGCAATGAGTCTACTCTGTAGAGTATATATATTTGTAAATCTGACTCTGATGACGTCAGTGCCTCACCAGCTATGAACCCTACCGCACGTCACTGGTAGAACCAGTGTTGTATAAAGTACTGAAATCTCGAAGTCAAATAAAAGTATAGGTACCTCACCAAAATATGACTTTGGTAAAAGTCCAAGTTGCTGACTGAGATGTTACTTGAGTAAAAGTCTCAAAGTATCTGAAATGTATTGTATGAAAATTACTGTAAAAATAGATGTACTCAAGTAATGTAATAAAAACTATAAGTCAAAAGTATAACAAAGCAAATGCAGTTTGAATGACATTTTTTAGATTTTGGTAAACTTTGAAAGTCAAATTCAATTAAAATAATATAAACAACCAAGTGCAGGAGAAATTTAGACAGAAAATACAACCTTTTTGTAAGCTTTCAGTTTTCCTTCTTCAAGTAAGGTCAGTGCTATGCACTTTAAAATTGCACACAACCAAGTGCAGGCAGAATTTAGACCAGGGGTGTATACTAAGAACATGGTTAAGTGATAAACCAGGCATAGTTAACCTACAGGAAGTGGTAAACCTGCTAATAGATACACCTACAGGCAGGCCAGCTGACAGCTTTGCTAGGGCCCGGGACAACACAGTCCTTTTGGGCCTCCCCTCTACACCTGCCGCCACCACACACACACACACACACACACACACACACACACACACACACACACACACACACACACACACACACACACACACACACACACACACACACACACACACACACACACACACACACCAAAAAAAGTCAACTTAACTGTATACTTCATGCCCTGGAAATCTCTGTATTTTATGTTGGATGTTTTCAACCCATCTATTGACTTTAGTGCACTGGTTGATCTTTTCTTCATAAGAGAACAGCAAGCACTGCAGCCAAAATCTGGCCTTTTTTGACCTGCTGTATATTAGTCAGTCCCTAACAATTTTTTCCCTTCGATTGCAGGAGGTAGAATATGTTAGATACTTTGGGAATTCTCTGCCCTCTGAATCTGCTGGCGGTACAGTTGCCATCTCTGAGAAAGGCTTCCTTTTTGCCATTAAAAGCACAACATTAATTCGATCAGAATCAGTCATTTTTGTTGGCCATAACGCAGGATCATTGAAGTTAACGCTGTGTTCTGTCTCTGAGCGACTATGCTCAGACTATCCGATCGGGCAGCAAGCCCCTCCACCTGCACTGTCTCTGTTATCGCTAGGGATGGCTCTCTCTGTCTCCTCCTCAAACACACGCTGTCTGAAAAATTACTTCTGCCTGTATTTTAATGGTCCGAGTGTCAGTTTTGGCCCCCCCCTCTGTCCTGGGACAATTGACCCGTTTGTCCCCCCCATCAGCGGGCGGGCCTGCAGGTATCATTTAGTTAAGAAAATTAGGACTCTCTGCTATTACATGCTTTACCTATACCACAAGGTTAACCTAACCTGCTTTACTACTGAACCTGCTTCTTATCCTGTTGGTGGTGATGAACAAGCCCAGGCAAGTCCCGACTTTGTCGCAGTCGATCAAAACGTCTCTCTCTCTCTCTCGCTCTCTCTCTCTCTCTCTCTCTCTCTCGTACCGAGTAACTAAACCATCCATCCATTTTCTGACCCGCTTAATCCCTCATGGGGTCGCGGGGGTTGCTGGTGCCTATCTCCAGCGTTCAGGGGTACACCCTGGACAGGTCGCCAGTCTGTCGCAGGTAACTAAACCAAAACATTGAAAATGTATCGGAGTAAAAGTATGCTATTAAGTTCGAAAATATAGTGAAGTAAAAGTTAACAAAAATGTTATACTGGAAAGAAGTATACTGGAAAGAAGTATACAGTACTCCAAAATATACTTAAGTACAGTAGTGAAGTATTTTTACTTCGTTACTATACAACACTGTGTAGAACACCACCAGTATTTGCCAGCGATACCTGCACCTCCATCAGTCTTGCAGTCTTCACATGACTAGTTTTTCTCCCGTTTGTCTTTTCTTCAGTTTTGGTGGAAAAAAATTTTATTTATCAGTAATACTTGTTACTGTGTACAGTTTGTTTATAAGCTGTAATATTAAAAGTGGACCAATCCTATTTTCCTATTTTTCAATCCCACATTTTACTGAGAATGTGTACCATTTACTGTATTGTACAGCATGTTGTGGTATTAATGTAAGACAAGTCATACAGGAGTAATAATAATTGGAAATATAACAATAAGAGATTTGAAGAACAGATGTAAACTGCTTTGAAATGTGTTTTAGTCCTTTTTACTATGACTTTGGTGATACAATGATCACAAAATACATTTAGCTGAAATTTCTTCTTGGATGTCAAAAGAAATGGTCTTGACTTTAGTACTTTCATCTTCATTCCCATGTTTTGTTGACTTAAACCAAAGGATGTGAAGAGTTGTAGTGCCACCTGGTGGAAAAGCATTCACACAGTCTTACAGCACCAGTTAGGCAGTGCAACACAGCAGAAACACGTAAATATATACAAACAGGCAGGTTGTTTATTTGTAAAGAGTAGCATACCACCAGGTCATTTGGAGCAGGAAGCCTGTACAGAAATGCATCACACAGCATCAGCATGTTTCTCTACGAAGCTCAGAATGAACACAGCATTTAACAAGGTTTAGCCAGCACACTCCTGCATGGTATAACAAGTCATGAACAATGCATCGTGGGATAGGAGATTCATCAATAGTTCAGTTTGCTCAAGAAGGTAAACAGGTTAGTTGAACAGGCTTTCTGATAATCAGTAATAAAATGACTGAAAGTGTCAAATGTTTGGACCAGTTGTCTAGTGATTTTTACAAGTTTGTCACAAGGAGACAACTTGAACGAGACTGATTTTTAAAATAACTTAAATATTCTAGGCTAGATTTAACAGTTTATCTCATCAAGACTCTGAGTGCTATGATACATTAAAAGGGCCCAAGCTCTTTCAGAGTGGATGAATGCCTTGTGTGCTGCAGGAACCAATTAGAACCATAGTTGTAACGCTTTCAGTCATTTCTGGGGAAACAAATCACATTATATTTCCTTATCATTACTCCTTGTGTTCCTACCTCACTGTCCTTCAATTTTTTAAGGTTATCTGCTAACAAGACAACATTCTACATTTTATTGGATGGTAAATGCACTTTTATTAGATAAAGTAAAGGCATTGCAAACAGCAAGCAGTGTTGATGGAAGCCATCTTGGCTTTTAAGTTCTGCTTGAAGTTCCTGTTATATTTAAGTTGTTTGTTGTATTCTTTTGTAATGTTATTTTTGGTACTAATTAAAGGACACAGATAAAATGGGGTGCATTTACTGCATGTGGCTTATCTTAGCTCGTCAGCATTCAGTTGTGACTGTAATAACAGTTTTTTTTTAATATACAGTTTTACACCTTAGACATTCTCATACATCACCAGTCAAAGTTTGGAGACACCTTATTTAAGGGTTTGTTTATGTTTTTATTCCTACCACTGGGACCTCCTTCAGGACTGCTGAGAAAGCATTTCAGGTGAAAACCTCCTGAAGCTCATTGAGAGAATGCCAAAAGTGGGAAAAGCAGTATTCAAAACAAAGAAGGGCCATTTTGATTAATCTAGAATATAAAAGACTTTTTGAGTTATCTAACTTTTTTTCTTTGCTACATCATTCCATATATTTTTGCTTCATAGTTTTTATGTCTTCAATTCAATTCAATAAAATTTTATTTATGTAGCACCAATTCATGAAACATGTCATCTCAAGGCACTTTACAAAGTCAAATTCAATCATATTATACAGATTGGGTCAGATTAAACAGATTGGTCAAAAATTTCTTATATAAGGGAACCAGTTGATTGCATCAAAGTCCCGACAAGCAGCATTCACTCCTGGAGAAGTGTAGAGCCACAGGGAGAGTCGTCTGCATTTTCCATGGCTTTGCAGCAATCCCTCATACTGAGCAAGCATGAAGCGACAAATAGTGAATATCTACAATGTAGACATTCACTATTTGTCTACAATGTAGAAAGTAATAGGAATAGTAAAAGGAAACGCTATCGAATGACACAGGTGTGTTCAAACTGTTGACTGGTAGAGCTGGCATAAGTAAGTGGAAACACATTATCCATAGTTCAGTCTGTGCGCAGATAAAAGCAGACAGTATTTGGGAAAGATGGAGGTTTCACTGTGTGATGTTTGATTGTTAGATTTAGATCTGTACGTCTAAGAATAGCAGTCACACAGAGTAAACGTTAGTATCAGTGAAGTCAGGAAATAAACAAGTTAATGAAAAGGCTTGGAAAGTAAGTATCTACTGGACAGACAAGAGCAACAGCACAGTCCAGCGGTCCGTTCTTCGTACGTCGCTAACTCAGTTAGCTGGATTTGATTGTTGACGATTTGGCATGATCTTGGATCGTTTGGTTCTTCGAAACTCATCCTGGACTTGCTGTCATAGCAACATGTGCGCAAACTTAAACCTGCTTTCGAGCAGGCTTATTTCATGTAAACAGGATTAGATCGCAGCTGTATAAATGTAGGAGATAGGGATATCCAGCCAGTGCACTTGGACCACCTAGTGGCAGAGGACGGGACAGAATTGTGGAACACCATTTTTTAATGTTTAATAAAAGACGAAACAAATAATGCTTAGTTCCTGTCTTTTTATTTAAACAATTCTTTATAAGGAAAAGCCAGCAAGTCATCTTTTGCCTGCAATAAGAGAGTTATGTAAAGTCAGCAATACTACTGTCAAATGGTATATTAGAACTTACTCTGAAGGTCCTTTTGAAGCAACTCGATCTCGAGTTCAATTACTCCTCTTAATTCGTGTTTTTTTCCGGACAAAATACTATTTTTTTGTTGAAGATGCCGTTTATATAACGAACGGATGGCACCCTGTGTCATTTTGGGGAAAAGAGGGGGAAACATGCCTCATGCAACAAAAGTAAAAAGAACCCGTTTTTTTTCAGCCTTCTTATAGGCTGTTATAAACAGACAAATACATCATTTAACGGTGGCTTTTAAAAAAGAGGAAGAAGTTGCTTTTTAAAATACAGTATAATAATTAAAGGCTACCATTTTGTAGAATATTCTTGTACTTCACTTTTTTCCCCATGTTCTAGTGGGTCCCGTGGAGGCTCTGACATAAAAGAACAAAGTAAATATGAAATTATTAAAATGAAAAAATACATTCTGTAGAAAGTGATAGAAACATCTAACATGGACAGCACTTACGCATTTAATTTGTCTGCTACTTTTTGCCAGCCCTCTCTCCTGGCTTTAGCAGACTTTGAGGTGTTCCCTGTCGTTTTAATTAATGACTCAAATTCGGCATAACCTTCCATTAAAAGCTCTTGTTCTTCTTGGGAGAAAAACTGTGGCCGTTCTTTGGCCATGCTGAACAGCTAATAGCAGCGTTGCTGATCATTGTTTCTACTATCGATACATTTCCCCTTTTAAACAAATGCATGAACGCGCAGGTTGCTCAGATAACTCAATCCAGTGATACTAATCATAAACAACACGTGTGTTCGAAGAACCCAATTAGCCGGATCATGATTAGCCGGGTGAAGTCATCTCGGATGTCTCATTTGATCTTGGATGTTTTAAGCAACGTACGAAGAACGGACCCCAGGACAGTGGTTGAAACTGGTCAAATGAGCAACACTAATATATACAAATAAACTAGCATATCACGTATCCTGAGAAAAGTATCGATCCTGACATTTTTGTTGACATTGACTGATTATATATTCATTAATAAAAGTGACGTCACATCTGCATGTTTTTGAGAAGCCCAGCGGTGATACAAAGGCAAGTTAACATGCAAACAAGTCCTGAGAACTAGGCTGTCTGTGGTTCTCTGGCTAGTTTCAAATGATATAGTTCTATGACCAAGCATGCAAAATAAGCTTATCAGTGACTTTAGTATGTTGTACAGTTGATAGTCTGTTCATCCTTAAGACTCTGGCTTTTCAAGAAAAGCAGATTTGGGGCTCCTCCTCATATGCATTTGAGATCTCATTAGACTGATATCGGTGGATGTTTATATTAAGGCAGTTGTTTTAACTGAGCGTGAGGTCCATTCTTCCACATGGTTCAATCAACATTCACTCAGTCAATGCTCCACGTTGTGGTACAGGAATCCTTCCAAACTAAAATGGCAGTGAACTCACAGGAAATTGTAAGTCTGCAGCCAAAAAAAGGGGAAATAAATCCAATGTTTTCAATTATTCCTAGCTGGTACAGGAACCGATTTTTACTCTTTACCCTCACATCTGTCAGTGAGGACATCTGTAAAGTCACTGTAAAAAGAAAGTTTGCCCACTTTAAACTCTTAAGGAACTAAACTCTTAATCACATGTTTAGTATTTTTGGGTGTGGTCATATTTTGAAAACATTTCTGCTTCAGCTCTATATTTAATAAATGAAGGTGGAATTTGTGCCGTGGGTTGTGCACACTTGACGCTAGACTCCCCTCAGATCTGACCTTTAACTTTATCTACTTCTCTTTGAGGCTCTTTAACATGTCCTTTCTGTACGTTGAGACTTTGTTCAAGACTTGTTAACTCAGCAAAAGATGGTCAGAAACAACATGAAAATCAACATTTTAAAAAGCTATTATAAAAGGTGTTTGATTGCTATGGCACTGATAAAGATGTTTCCATCCGATATTGATAAGGGTTTAAATAATTAACATGTTAAAATGTAAATGTGATGCTCCACAAAAAGATCTTTTGGGAGATTACGGAGTCATTTTCAGTCTATAACACACTTCTTGGCTGAATTAAAATATCTTTAAATCTAAATCTAACTTTGAGCCTAAAAGTAATTTTCGTGTTTTATGGCATTTTCTCCAAATGTTATCCTCGGACATAACCTGGTTTCAAATCCACTCTGAGAAACTGTCAAGATATCAAAAAGATCTGTGCCAAAAACCATTATTGCTGGCCTTTTTTCAGTGGGTCCCAGGAACAAAAAAACTGTTGGAGGAGAAAAGCCAGTTTATGTCTAGCTGGGAGAGATGTCAGCGGTGATGGAACCCCATGATCTGAAACACAAATGGTTCAGAGAAGATAAGAAGCTGCATCTAACCCACGGCTGCTACTCTTGCTGGTGTGAGATGCTGAGAGAGTAAAGGTAATTCTGAAACTCTGAATCCCTTCCCCTTTTAATGCTAGATATTGTTTCTCAAAATTGGGCTACAAATCCTGTTTTAAACTCCTTAAAGACTGATAAATATTTGATGAAAGTAAGGCTTGATTCGCTCAGATAATATGTTGAATGTCAAATTTCATAAAACATAATTTTTTCAGTTTCATTTGTTGTTTCTAGAGTAGTATTAACTTTGCATGTTGTTTCATATTTGGCTGAGTTAATCTTTTATTTTGACTTAAATCATTTGGAAGTAGACATTAGCTTGATGCATAATAAATATAATCCTTGCTCACGTTACTTACCTTTTCCAAGCTGTTTTCCTATCAATAATTGATTTAAGTTTATTTTTGATCAATGTGAAACCGATCTTAATCTGAGTAATACATACAATCTCCTTTGCGTTTTGAACTCAGGTGGAATTTGTTTAGTTGGAAGGACAGAATTTCTCTTTCAGACAGATTTTTGACAGATAATTCTGCTGACTTATTTATTTAAAAGAATACAATTTAATATATTCTATCAATGCTACACTTTTAAAGCCCAGATCCTCCATGCATGAAAATGCTGGGAGCGACAGAGGGTGTTTTTCTTTTTACTATGAGTGTTTTCTCACTGACATCCCTTGACTACGGCGCTCTTAAAAGCATCTGTAGGTGTGAGTACCGAGTGTTACTGCTTGCACCTTTCATTATTATTGGATGTTTCTGGAAAGTGACTCAAAGAATGGGGAGTCACAATTTATCGGCATATAAAAAGCAGACAATGTTTCATGGTTTACTACCGAATAATCAACGCTGCTGTGTCTCATTGAACATGATGAAGTGTGGTTAGATGGTCTACTGTATATGTAACAGTGCTGATCAGATTTGGCCAAAATCCACCAGCACTGTCAGAGATCTGAAAAGGCATTTTTATACCAGCACTAAAAAAACAACATATTTTAGTGGTTGTTAACATCGGGAAAATCTTGGGTTGCTTACAATTGTACAACTGCTAAATCTGTTTGGAAATGAAGGCTTTTTACTGCAGCAGACTGAATGCTTACTAAGGTACTGGTGATGTAGGGACATTGGTCTATGACAACACAATACTTGTAGGACATATCCTTTAAGAAATACATTCATTATTAACTTGAAACAGAGCAGTAAACATCTGCTTTAAAGATCTGCTAAGTGATGACATCATCACAAACACAGGCAGGATGTTTGCCAGTGTGAAAATGTTTCTACCTGTTTACTGAATTATTTAGTTTCCTGAAACAGACACATCTGTAACCTGATTTTAAACCCATCCCATGTGATTTTATATGCAAATGATCCCTGATAGTTCTGCTGTTCTGTAAACTACAAACCACAATTCTTCACAAACATCTTTGTAAACAGTAATATGAACTGAGGTGTCATGTTTCCTTTCCTTGCATTTGATCCAGTGGTCCTCTGTGTGAATTCCAGGATTTTGGGCCCTGAACTTTGCTGCTGTATAGTCCAGCTGCTCAAAAAGTTGCCATTTTTATCTTTACACAGTGTCAAACAGAACAAGATCTTCACATTCATAACTACACTTAGAGGTACAGAGTCGTACCAAAGCCTATACAGAAGTACACGAACATCTAATGTTAAACTGTCTGAACTGTAGTTGTGTGTAGTTTTTTTTTACCATATTGTGGATGACAAAATCTTCTAAATAATATAGAAAATGCATTTCTGATGGACCTGCTTTCATTTAACTTCAATAATTCTAACAAAATAAATATATATCTTACATTGGTCAGTTTGTGAAAACATGTTCTTTAACACTGAAAAGGGACAGTCACTAAGAGTCCAGGGGCGGTTGAGCTCTACCATCTAACGGAATAAAAATATGGCTTCCCACTCCTTTTCAGACGTAGTCATTAATGAACAAAAATAATTATAGTTTCCTTGAAGCTGTAGTAGGTAACTTTTGTATAAATGTATTTTTTTTTTTACACATTTGTTAAAACTGTCACTATGTCCCGACAGTAAATTATGAGACAGATAATCAGTGAAAAAAATCCAGGTCCTCTGGCTCCTCCCAGTGGTCCTTAGCCTGGCCTACTTACCCCGTAAACACGGTATATCAGTCTGGAAAGCGGTGCGTAGAGCCCAGTTTCAAAGGCGAGACTAACAGGGTCAGCAGAAATAGCCTGGCCAGCCAGACTGACTTACATGGAGCGCAAGTCAGTCTGGTAAGGGTACATACTCTCCAGGCTGAAACAGACCGGACCAATCACAGTGCGGGAGGCGGGACTTTACGCTGCGTCCATCTCAGTACCAGAATTACCCATAATGCAGCGGTGGTGTCTTGAAAAATTAAGAAAGTACATGCGAGTACAACATGTATCCTCAGATTTTTTTCACGGACTCCAAATTGAAAAACAGAGCACGTCACTTAGAGTTTTTTACATCACATCCGTAGTTATCTGATTGTTTCTATTACCCTTCTGATGTTGACCCTGTTAGATCCACTTTTGAAATTGGACTCTACCGGCTCCTTTTTAGACTGATATGATATTGTATACGATGTAAGTCAGTCTGACTGGCCAGGCTACAGCAGAAATAGGTTCAAACCAATCAGATAACTACAGATGTGATGCAAACTCCAAACAACATACTGCTTTAGCACTTAGAGCAGCCAGTTCTTGAGGTTTTAAAGATATAGCCAGCTCATTCAGGACATAGTAAAAAGCATAATCAAAACTTCGCTCCATTGTGGCCGCCATATTGACTGTTGGTTAGAGAAAAATCTCAGTTATCAGCTTCATCCACCCAGCTAAAGAACTACAACAGCATATGGATGATTAGTTGTGACAGGGTTATATTAACAGTAAGGGTAACAATAACTGTGCCATCAGGAATTTTGCTCAAATTTTTTTTTCTTATTGCTTATTTTCCCCCTTTGAATAATTGGAACAATGTACAATAATATAATGTAATGATTGTTCATTGTGACATTTTTCTACTGCAGTTCTTTAGTTTTTGTTTATTTTACACATCTGTACCATGGGGAATAATAAAAGTGTACAGGATTCTTTTTGACTTGTCAAAGTTTCATGTTTTCTGTAAAGCCCTTTTCGCACGGGATTAGTTTTATCTAGGGACCTCATGTAATGAATAAATTACCCCCCTCTGTCAGCTTTTTAAGTGGCGCATTCGCACTGGATAACCGAAGCCTGAGATTTTGCTGAAATTTACAGATATCCTGGATAAGATCTTAACACACTGCAAATTGCGTAAAAGTGTGCATTCTGTGTTGAAGATGGAGGTGTCTAAGAAGAGGTTAGGCACTGGAGACGAGAGTTCGGTACACAGAATCTGTATACAGATCCACCATTTGCATCTGAAATTGTTCCTTCTCTCCAGCCTTTTTTTTTGTGTGTAATCCTGTACTTTGCGGACCGATATAGTTTTGGTGGTCTGGGACACAAAAGATTTTCTAAACATTCTAATGCAGCCTCCATTCTTCACAAAAAGCACATAAAAATGTGCCCAGGAAACAAAAACTGCCTAATCACGTATTTGATGCCACCCAGTTCAGCCCACATCACAGAAATGCCCATTTGCAATGGATTAGTATTATCACAGGGCCTCAGAGTTTAGCAAAATATAGTAGGTAATTTGTGGAGGAATTTTTACTTCAAAAATTACTGACATGGCGATTCGCACAGGATTAAAATCACAGACAATCTCCGTAATTGTTATAAATCACATGTGGTCCCTAGGTAAAACTAATCCTCTGCGAACAGGGCTTAAGATGTGAACA
This sequence comes from Fundulus diaphanus, assembly GCA_037039145.1. NCBI lineage: Eukaryota > Metazoa > Chordata > Actinopteri > Cyprinodontiformes > Fundulidae > Fundulus > Fundulus diaphanus. The sequence continues at coordinate 5,983,561 of CM073132.1, read as the reverse complement.
ATTTACATGAAAAACAACTTTAGCCTCTCTGCTATATGTATAAAAGGTGTAAATCTTGGTGTGATTATCAACATGTTGACTAAGATGCAACTCCTGTTTCAAGATTCCAAAGCGTGTTTCCATGTCGTCTTTCTACATGGCAGAGATGATTTGAGTTATAATGGGTGTTCTTTTTTTAAGACAGAAAATAATAAATTAACAGGGTGTGGAGTAAATAACGGTTGTGAAGCCACATTCAGAACCAAGGAAAATGAATGTTGGACCACATAGGAACTATTCCACTCATACGTCCATAAGACAGTAAATAGTAAAGACATTTTAGTGTTGGTGCTCACAGATGGACTAGATGTTAATTTTTCTCTCCATCACAGTGTGTTGCCCATACTGCTGCTTACCAAACCCTTGATGTTGGTGATGGGACGAACGTCATGTAACTGTCTTCTACGTTCTATGAACATGGCCAGCCTTGATTTGTCCAGGGGTTTCTTGGAGTATTCACCTCCTTGAGCACCCCCACGACCCACCCATGGGTGTTGTAAACATGAAGTAGCACTAGGCCTTTTCCTGGGATCCTTCTGCAGCACTGACAACACAAAATCCCTGGCTGCCTGACTCACATGACGGAAGTATTCATCTGGGAAACAGAAGTCCAGGCGGCAAATGTTTACACATGTTTCCTCGGGTGATTCATCCAAAAATGGGGATACGCCACTGAGCATCACATAGGCCAGCACACCCAAGCTCCACAAATCTGTGGCAACAGAGACTGGTGTACCTTGGATGAGCTCAGGGGCTGCAAACTCAGGGTTTCCAAGTAAAAGGTGGACATATTGACGGTTAGCAGAGAGCTGAACAGCATCGCCAAGATCGATAAGCTTAACAGATGGAGTTGGAGCTCCAAGATCCACCATGATGTTCTCAGGCTGCAACAAGGAAAGACAAAATTCAACCCAAGATGACCAAGCAACAAAACATTTTATTTTCTATTAACCTGCACCAAACATTATTATCACCTTGAGATCCAGATGTGCCACCCTGCAGGTATGAAGATGCTGTAGAGCCTCCAAAGTTTCTCTGATAAAAAATGCCACTTTCTCTTCCATCAGCTCATCGTGAGCAACCAGGTAATCAAACAAACGGCCATCTTCCAGTCTTAAATATGTGATAATGAGACAAAGATGATATCTTAGTTAACATAGCCTGACATGAACATATAACGCTAAACCTTTTCTCACTGGTAACACTTGTGATGATGTGACTCAGCTTTAATGTTGCCTGAATAGTGCCATAAAACTTACAGCTCCAGGATTAGCATCAGAGAGGTAGAAGATTCATATATGTCAAGCAGTGCCACCAGGTGGTGATTCTGTACATGTCGGAGAATGTCTGCCTCGTGAGCTACCTGCTCTTTCTTCTGCATCTTCTTATTCACAAACTTCACCGCAACCTGGAGAGAAAAAGGCTCACAGTGAAAATACCCTCTTTGCAAGATTTTTGGCAAAAACTGGCATCAAGTGACACCATTCATTAAATAATCACTATTGCACATCTATATATTTTTTTCAACCTTCTCTTCTTGCACTTTATTGAAAATTACTTGATAGCAAATTACATGATAGAAAATTACCTGATAGCAAATTACCAGACACCAAATTGCCTAAAATCAAATTACCTGATAGCAAATTAGAAATAGAAAATTACCCAATAGCAAATTACACAATCACAAATTACCTGACTGCAAATTACTCAATAGCAAACTACCTGATAGCAAATTACCCGATAGCAAATTACAGGATAGCAAGTTATCTGACAGAAAATTACTCGAGAGCAAATTACCGAATAGTAAATTTTAGATGAGAGAAAATGCAATTTGGTAGATCAGTGAGGAAAACTAAAAATATACAGAAACACAAACTATCAAAAATAAAAACATAAATAGGAACTATATGATCAGATCAAGGTATTTGTGATCAAAATTTATACAATAAGATGAAAAAAATAATAGAGTACTTCTAAAACACAGCTCTTGGAATTGTTTTGTTATTGGAAATTGCTATACAAATAGACTTGCATTGCCTAAAACGTTAAATACCTAAAAAAGAAAAAATGTAACATAAATACAAGATGTACTTTATAGTTAAAATAGTTAACTATAGTTAACATAAAAAAGCCAGGTTAAATAGATAGATATTTTAAAAGCACCCAAACTCTCAGCTGTACTCTTCAGGAAGGCTCTTCCACAGCTAATGACCATAGTAAGAAAAAGAGGCCAAGCCATGAGTATTAGTTTTCACTTTAAGTTTTACAAGAAGATCCTGACCTAAAGACCTGAGGGTTCTGGAAGGTCTGTAGGAAAGAAGCAAATCTAATAAAGTGGGTTAAGATTAAGGGATTTAATTGAAAGGTAGAGCACCTTACATCCAGATCTAAAATGGACTAGTAGCCATTTCGGATAGATTAAAAATCAATCATAGCAACAAATCCAGCAGACTTCTCGCAAATTTGTTAAAAAATAATAAAGAATAGATTGTATTTTCAATCACTAAGAGTATGTATAGAAAATTAAGGCCCTCAAGAGATTTGTACAGATTCATTTTATTACTACAGAAGTCTACAATAGAAACACCACATTATCAGATAAAAGAACCTGGGGTGACCGCAAAACAGGTCAGTTGTTTAACAATGGTGCTGAAACCCGGTCTGAGTGGTGTTTTGTTTTGAATTTTTAAGTCTGCAGAAGAGATGGCATCACAGCAGCAGCTGCGCAGAAACAAAATAAGGTGAGATTTCTGTAATGTTCTGTTGTGGTTCTGGTTATTTTTTCAGTTTAGGATTATTTCTGTTTCTTGTTTTGGGATTTATGCTTAGCCTATTTTTGATTATCTGGCCTTTGTTGTTAGCTTTTATTTCACCCCGTGTCCGTTTAGTCTCGTTCCTTACCTTAGGTTTTTGTTTATCTATCTTATGCTCCCTTTATCACCTCCACCTGTTTTTGTTAATTAGACCCGCCCTGCTCTCCTGTTCTGTTGCCTATTTAAGCCCGCCTTCGTTTTTGCTTAGTTGCTGGATTATCTCATCTTGTCCCCGTCCGCTACCTCGTGGTAAGAGCTTTGCAGCCTCTGTTTATGTTATCTGTCTGTTGCCCTGAATGATCTGTCCTGTTTTTTGAGTCTGTCCCAGCCTTTTTGTCACCCTGGAGGATCCGTCATCTTTGTCAATAAAACCCTTTTTTAGCATCAGCTCCGTGTTTGGCTTAACTTTGGATTCACCACAGCAATTCATTACAATTTCCTCTTTTTATTAAATCTCTTGGAGCTGTGATGTCAGATCCTATGTACGGTGGCCGGGAAGTGCAAAACAAAAATACAAAATCTGAAACACTTTTAGAAATATTGAAACAAATTTACAATTCAGAAAACAAATTTACAACACACAAAACACTTTTACAAATCTTGAAATACATTTACATTTCAGAAAACACATTTACAAAAGACAAAATCAAACGGAAAGGGAGGGACTGTCTTCGAAGTTTACCCGGAAGTGATAACGGGAGCCTTCATGATGAACCAAGATGGATGCCAATCGAGTTGCGTTTTGCCCGTTTTTCGGCACACATATGAGCAGATTAACGCGTTTTTGTTTTTCGTGTGCTCGGTCCTTGGAGTTTTTAAATTCCACAGAACAGACGGAAGAACCAGATATGCTGCAGCAGTGCATACATTATGTTGATGAGGGTCACTCGTACGCTGTAATCGTAGACATGTCATGTTTACACAGTGTACACATCAGGGGTCCGTTCTTCGTGCGTCGCTAACTGATTAGTTAGCTGGATTTGATTGTTGACGATTTGATTGTTGGCGATTTGGCATGATCTTGGATCGTTTGGTTCTTCGAGACTCATCCTGGACTTGCTGTCATAGCAACATGTGCGCAAGCTTAAACCTGCTCGCGAGCAGGCTTATTTCATGTAAACAGGATTAGATCGCGGCTTTATAAGCAGAGGAGATAGGGAAGTCTGTCCAGCCAGTGCACTTGGACCACCTAGTGGCAGAGGACGGGACAGAATCGTGGAACACCATTTTTTAATGTTTAATAAAAGACGAGACAAATAATGCTTAGTTCCTGTCGTTTTATTTAAACAATTCTTTATAAAGAAAAGACAGCAAGTCATCTTTTGTCAGCAATAAGAGATAGTTATATGAAGTCAGCAATACTACTGTCAAATGGTGTATTAGAACTTACTCTGAACGTCCTTTTGAATCAACTCGATCTCTAGTGCAATTTTTCTCTTTTTCAAGTTGTGGAGTTCAATTTCTCCTCTTAATTTGTGTTTTCTTCAGGTCAAAATAAAAATTTTTTGTTGAAGAAGCCGTTTATATAGGGAACGGATGGCACCCTGTGTCATTTTGTGAAAGAAAAAGAAAGGTTGAAACATGCCTCATGCAACAAAAGTAAAAAGAACCTGTTTTTTTTCCCAGCCTTTTCCTTGGTGGCTGTTATAAACAGACAAACACGCCATTTAACAGTGGCCTTTAAAAAGAGGAAGAAGTTGCTTTTTAAAATACAGTATAATAATTAAAGGCTACCATTTTGTAGAATATTCTTGTACTTCACAAAAAAAAGCAAAAATACATACTGTAGAAAGTGATAGAAACAGCTAACATGGACAGCACTTATGCATGTAATTTGTCTGCTGCTTTTTGCCAGCCCTCTCTCCTGGCTTTAGCAGACTTTGAGGTGTTCCCTGTCGTTTTAATTAATGACTTAAATTCGGCATAACCTTCCATTTAAAGCTCGTGTTCTGATTGGGAGAAAAACTGTGCACGTTCTTTGGCCATGCTGAACAGCCAATAGCAGCGTTGCTGATCATTGTTTCTTCTATCAACACATAGAAAAGTCCGATCAAAATCAGAATTCAAACTGCTGAAAGTACTTTAAATATAAAACTATTACATACTGTTCATTAAACGATACGTTTTTTAAATTAAGAACAATTTTCATTTAATCATGTTTATGTGAAGGAATCTATCTTGGTCAAGAATATTACTATCACCTCCCATTTTGTGACGTCACTGCGCGGGACCCGCTGTTGAGCAAGTTCCAAGGCTCTGTTGTTTGTCACTACGTGCTATTTTCCAAGATGGCGACGACTAGTGCTCTGTACGAAGCAGAGAGTGATGGAGTAATTAGTGACAGCGATGGGAGTTCCGTGGAGTTATCATCATCTGATAGCGATATGGATTTTCTAGAAGAGTTTCTTAACAGAAACCGGACTTTTGACGTAATCCAGCCGTACCAGTTTGAGCCAAGGAGACCAAAACGGGATGATGTGAGTTGAATCTGTCTCCTGCGACACCACAGCCGTCTCCTTATTTTTGTGTTATTCTTCTCAGTTTGTTCTTCTTGCCGATGTAATATCTCAGTGTCAATATCAATTAAAATTAGTTGCAGTTTTTGGGGCTTGTTTGAGAAAGTGAAGTGGATTGTTTCGGCTCTAAACTACGTGAAACTGTCGCATTACAGCCGACAGCGGAAATATCCCTCCGCCTCATAACGCAACGCAGCTCATACTGCCATAGGAGCAGAGCGAGTAAAGTCATAAAGTGAAACGCTGCCTGTATTTTCTCCTATGGCAGTATGAGATTCAGTGCTTTATGAGGCGGAGGGAACAATGTAAGTCAAGGGAAAAGAAAAAAAAAACAGTCCGGGGGACGGTGGAGAAAAATAAATAAATAAAAAACAGTCCAGAGGACGGTGGAAAAAAAAAAAACAGCCCGGAGGGCGTGGTGGGGGAAAAACAACAACAATGCTGTTACCGCGCGTTAAAAAATGCGCCGTAATGGTCAAACAAAGTTTATGCGTTAATATCGCGTTAAAATTGACAGCCCTACTTCTAACATATATTGTTTTGGCCTGCAGACAGTGCTCAACAAAAAAAAAACCTATTTGTGAAGTTTTGCTTATTGCGCCAATACGGAGATCCGCGAGAGCTGCAGCGGAGGGCAGAGGCTTTGTTCCCCTCGCTTCTGAAGCCCTGACTTAGGCGGATGCACAGGGAAAAAACATCACAAGACAGTTGTGATGGTCTGCACATTAGGCTAAAGACTAAAACACACAGACCAGCTCTGCCCAGACGATGGACAAGATTATAAGGCACATCACATGTGGTATCCCTCCGCTCCTCTGGTCGATAACCAAATATCCCCGCAGATTCTAAATTATTAAAAAAAAAAAAGAACCTACCGCAAATCCTCGCTTTCATATCATGTTCAAAACATTCTTCTTCGAAATGGTCGCTGCATATGACGTGTTTTCTCTATGGTCAGAAGTTAGATGGCAAATTCACTCTCTTCAAGTTGGCAATCCAGCGACGGACCCGTAGTGGCTCATGAATCGGAAAGTTGAAAAAAACAATGTTTTTTCCACTTTTACCAGTTGTGTTGGAACATCCAACGGCCATGCACGTGGGCATTGTTGCTTCAACAATAGCTCTCGCGAATGTCAGTGGTGAAGTCCTCTGGAAATCCAAAAAAACTGTTGTTGATCGCAGCTGTGTCGAACGGCTCCTATTGACTTTGCTTGGAAAGTGCGGAGAAATGCTGTCGGCTCTCCGCTTTTCCACGTCACAGGATGTGATGTCAGGGGGACCTTACTGCCCATATTTGGGCAATAATGGCCGCCCCCATACAAAGTGATCCAGACGACAATTTATGTTTTTATTTTCTTATTGATTAAAGCTAAATTCATTAAATAACCACGAACGTATTAGTTTTAGTTATAGCTAATGATCCCCTGATCTTTCCTTGTTGACCGGACTTCTCCTTTAAAGCGGCGCATGAACGCGCAGGTTTCTCAGATAACTCAATCCAGTGATACTAATCATAAACAACTGGTGTGTTCGAAGAACCCAATTAGCCGGATCATGATTAGCCGGATGAAGTCATCTTGGATGTCTCATTTGATCTTGGATGTTTTAAGCAACGTATGAAGAACGGACCCCAGCTTGAGACTGCGGTCAAGTGAGCCCTCACTTGTTTTTGTTGGTCACGTAAACACTAAGGATTACGGCAGTGACGGCTGACCCTACTTTTCAAAATAAAAGCAACATTTTCACGGTGTATCGATCAAGTGTTTTTACACATTTACATTATATCTTTTTATGCTTTGTGTCATTTTTGCTATTATTCTGGTCTGCTAGTGAAAATGGAAATACAGTATATACTTTGGTCACACTCTTTAGCCTCAAAACTACTCAAACAACTTATTTTTTTTACAGGTGACTACTTTCACTTACAGATGACAGATGATCTCCAGAAGTCAATCTACATGATTTGGGATTTAAAAATAAAGGCATTTAAAAATCTCTACATTGACTCAATTTGACCTGTGTTGTTGTAAATGTTGCTACAGAATTGGACGTTTTATGTGAATACTATATCAGCATGACAATAGAAAATGTCGCTCAACAAGTTTCAGCCAATTCTTATGTGGAATTTCAAAATAAGAGCCACTAGAAATCCGTATATATTAAGTAATTTTGACCAAAGTTGCTGTCACTACAGCAACTAAACCGTAGATACTCAATCGATGCTTCCACTTCAGCATGACAGTAGAACACCTCCAGATGTGATCTCTTGTTCATTGATGCTGCGGGGTCATTCAAGTTTGGCTAATATTCTGTCAGCACACCACCTCTTCCTTTCTGTAAAGGTAAGTCCTCCATTCTAATTCATAACAGTCTAATCTTTAATGGCAATTTGGACATATATCAGGAAGGCAAGTAGAAGAATATGGACAGTTTATAGTCGTCACTACAAATTATCCATTTTTATATAAATGTGACAGCAAGGACTGTAATATAAATAAAAAGTAACCAAGACTTTGTTTAAAGGTGCAGTTTGCCGTGGCCAAGGTCTGACCGGATTCTCCTGAACAGATGAGCAGTGCCATCCCCAAAAGGCTGAATGACGGATGTTTCCTGCACCACAAAGAATTAAATGGCCTACAAATATGCTATAAGTGAAATGTTAAAACTTAACAATGTTTTACCATTTTAAAAGTTAAATAAAATTACATTTAGTGTAAACAAATTGCATAAACTCAATAAATGAAAAACTGTATCTTCTTGCCAGTTTATGTACATAAGATACACTTTTAGACATCCACTTGATCTAAATATGAATAAATGCAAATTACATAAGCATGTGAAATGGATTGCAAAATTTAATAATACACATGTTAGTTGGACACAATTTTTGTATAAGTAAACATTTAAATAGTCTGGAAATATGGATATACAATACTTAAAGTAATTCCAAAATGTAAAACCTCAAGGTGCTAAAAAAATAAATATTTAAAAGCAGAAATCCAAAACACATTCTTGTGTATTACAATTGCTCTGGTTTACAGTAAAATAACTAATCAGGATCTTTTTGACATGTAAACTTCTCTGCTTCCTCACGTATGATTTCCCCTGCATGCTCACAGGAGCTGCACAGATTCTAAAGACTTGGTCTATTTTATAAACCAAGTTGATAGTTACAGGCTGGGAGATTATTGTGAAAACTTTGAGCCTCCTGATAAATCTTTCCACAGGTATGTGGACATTTGCAATCCTCCTTGTGGCAGTTACATCCTCATCAGACAACTGCCCTCCTTTTATGAGTGAATGCTGGTAGAATAAGGTTAAATCGCCTCTCAAACAGCAGATCTCCGATGGTAAAGCCTCTGTCTGCCGTCACTTCATCGCCAAGACGAAGATACTCCAGGAAGCCAGTGTGTTCCCTGCCACATACATTTTTCTTCTTCTCTTCTCCTAGGTGTGATCATCAGTGCCTGTAGTGTGAGCATATTTCTTCATAGGTGACTCTGATTATGGAGAGGTCTGGTCAGCCTCTGCATCACAGCGGCTGTCATCTGTCAAACACAAGACCACAATAAGTTTATTAAACAGCATAAAACATACCAACACCAAGCTAATAGAGCACCACCTGCATCATTATTCATTCAAATATTCATATCACACACGTTCCTTCCAGTTTTTACAAACAGCCTGTGTTAGTATCTGGGATGCCATTTGTAAGGTTACACAGTCAAAATCTAACAGCAATATTTTGGGTTCTTTACTGTGATAAGAGGATTAAAATGGGTTTTCATTTTTAAAGTCCGATTTTCAACATACATTTATACAGTTATAAATTTGTAAATGTCACAGTTCCAAACTAAATATTTAATTACACAGCTAAATGTTCAGTTTGTAAAACAAGCATTTAGTTTTCAGATTAAATATTTAACTCCAAATTAAATGTTTAGTTTACAAACTAAACGTTTACTTTGGAGCTAAATATTAAGCTTGTTATTTAATTATTTAACTTGGAACTGTGACTTATTTATAGATTTATGAATAACAAAAATATTAAAAAACGAACCCTGCCTTTTATCTCTCATTG